>VXBW01004351.1:273-43869 GCA_013400375.1 Thinocorus orbignyianus
CGCGCCCCCGGTAACGGCCGCCGCTGCGGCCATGTCTGGACCGCGGCCTGGAGCAGCCGCCGCCACCCCCATGTGGCCTGTGGAGCCGCTGCCCGACGGTCTCCCGGCCCACGCTCGTCGCTTCCCCCGCCCCCGCAAACCCATCGGAGGCCACCTTCAGGCCACGGCGCGGGCGTGGTGTGCTTGTGTGGGGATGGGCGGTTTGTACCTGCCACAAAGCCTGAGGTAGATGCCCATCGATCGCCATGAGGGGTTTCATGCGTTTCTGTTGAATATCTAAATCCTCCAATAATACTAACGTCAATTCCCGTTGAAATGGGCTGAAAGTTCCAAAACCAATAGAAGGCAAGCACAGCCTCCACAGAAGCGCTTCCCCAGTTGCTGGGGGGGGTTGGCTCCATACAGCTGGGGACTTCGTGCAGTGTTAGACCTGCAATGTCAATATTCTCACCTTATGAATGATACAAATCCTACCTGTGCAGCAAAAATCTTTGCACTCTGCTTGCCTCACCGTTCGTTACCAAATACTGCCAGGCTACAAAGCAACGTGCCATTATGCCATGCCCTGCCACAATATGCCATGTGTTTCACAACTGAATATTGCACAGATGGACATGGTGTCCACTTAAAAAAAAAAAAAAAAAAGCATTCAAAAGTTTGAAAACACCCTATATAAGCTTGCACAACCCATGTTTATTCAGATTACAGTGCATTATATGAGAATTATTGTAAACAGTCTTTGCTGATGCAACTGCATGTTACTTTTTCAGAATAGTTTTTGACTGGTCCAGGCCATGAGAATGGCACCTGTGCTCACATAATCCACAAGGATTCAATAACATATTTTAGATATTTTATCCTTATTGTTAAATGTGTATTCTCATGATTTATCTACTCCATACTAGTTACACTAGTTAAACCTAGTACCTAAGTACTTCTTGGCAGAGAAGAGTTAGAATCATGTAACTCTATAAACTCATTACCATAATTGTTAGTGGACAGTTTGTCAAAGACACTATTCCTTGGAAAATAACTGCTTGTTGAAGCTGAAGCATTATCCGATCATCTGCCATATAGGAAAACCAACTCAGGTGGTGCACGTCTCCCACATTCTTGCTGGAAAGTTTTACTACTTTGTTGTACGCAATTATAGCACTAGTGTCTCCTTTTTTGTTCTAGTGAAAGCCTGACATACTGTTGGCAGTCTTAGTGACTATGGGGACAACACTCTTTCAGACTCCGCAGTATGGGAGAGTCCATTGCAGCAGAGATGCAGGTGCAGAATTCAGAAAATGTATATATGCAAATTAAAGTTTCTCAGATTGTTAAAGAAGTTAAATTTGGGTGCATTTTTCAGAACTCACTTTGTAAAATGTGCCTGTGACACCAAATGGAAGTAATGGGGGAAGATACTAGTCATATTTCAGTGTGGGCACAGCAGTGTCTTTTGTCCAGTCTTATTTTTGAAAACAGCTAAAAAATGGTGGGGCTTTAAACCTTGTCTGTAATAAATACCATATCATCCAATGATTGTCATACCTCATTAATGATCAGTTATAGCGGAGTGACAGTTCATTAACTGATGCACTTTGGTGTTTGTGTTGATCATCAGTGCGGTACACATTTCTGTTCAGTGAACTCAAAATATCAACATGTTGTAATGTGCTGTTATCTGTTTGAATCCGTCTTATACTGCACTAAGACAAAATATCTTGGTAAAGCAGAGTATCACAATGATACAGTGTGAGTTCACAACACTGTAAAACTTAAGGATCTCAAGAGTCTCAGAAATTGTTGGAATACCATGAGATATAATGATCTGATTTTTTTCTTGAGATTACTCTTTCAAAGTCACAATTAATTTATCCCTCCTAAACTATTCATCAGCAGGAAAATATCATAGCGCCATAGTATCACAATGTGTTTGAATGTTAATGTAGTAATATAGGGTTGCTTCTCAAAGAACCTACCGAACTGGTTATTCAAGGTTGCATTGTGAATTTTTCATCACAGAAAAAGCTCAGAAGTTACCAAAACACATATGGTCTAGTCTTGGAACGCTGAATAAATTATTAAAAAAAACCCCAAAACATAGACTTGCATTAGCTAATATTAACAAAAAGTATTTGAAACTCTGTTACGCAGTAGAAAGAGGTAGTGGGACACGAAGTTGTAGAAATGTGTAAGTAATATACTACAAGTGCCTGCAAGGCCAAATTTTTGTTATCTGTGAGAGTACAAAACAAACGCCTACATACTCACAATCAAAAAAAAAAAAAAAGATACCCGGTTCATGTCTGAATTGGTTCATGCATGTTCCTAATCAATACTAGCAAGTTATTTCATTCATAGGAGACTTCCAGAGATTACTTCATTGTGTCTGTCCAATTTTAAGCAAGAGCAACAGTTGTAAGAACTTTGTGACTTTGTGCCTTTTAATGACAAACTCATAGAAATCTTTAAATTTGCATCCACTGTCTGGACTATGTTCCCCAGTCTTCCTGACTCGGAAACTGAAAAAGGTGTTACTGGCAGAAGCGAGAGAGGACAAGTGCCAGACCAAAACCATGAAGTATCACTAGAAATGACACCCATGCTACAAGGACACAGTGTTCATATAGAAGCTTTGTCTCTCAGTGCATAACCTCAGAAACAGAACTGTTTTATTTTTTTATTCAAACAATAGTCATGTATATATATTCCAGTCAGCTGTGCATATTTTTGCATAAACTAAGGCATGTACTAACCACAAGCTAGCTACTTGTGAGGGCTATATGGATGCTCACTTCTACGTCTTGCTAAATGCAAGAAAAGAAGAAAAGAATACTCAACAAAAATTTTACTTTCTGTAGTGCCAGATACATGCTCACAGGCAGTTTCTGTTCAGCAAACACACACTCCTGTAGTATTTCGTCTGTGCTCATGCTGCTAGGTGTTAACAGCCATCAGGTGTTTATAAAGAGTGTATTTATGATGACCATTTTTTGTACTGTATTTATTAAGTTACTGTATTTAAGCCATTACCCTCTACCCTCTCACTACAGGCCCTTGTAAAAAGTCCTTCTCCAGCTTTCCTGTAGGCCACCTTTAGGTACTGGAAGGCCACTATAAGGTCTTCACAGAGCCTTCTCTTCTCCAGGCTGAACAACCCTAGCTCTCTCAGTCTGTCTTCACAGGAGAGGTGGTCCAGCCCTCTCATCATCTTTGTGGCTCTCCTCTGGACTCATTCCAACAGGACCATGTCCTTCCTGTGCTGGCGGCCCTAGAGCTTCGTGCACTACTCCAGGGTGGGATCTCAACAGAGTGGAGCAGAGGGGCAGAATCACCTCCCACCACCTGCGGGCCACACTTCTTTGATGTAGCCCAGGATGCGATTGGCTTTCTGGGCTGTGAGTGCACATTGCTGGCTCGTGTTGAGTTTCTCATCCACCAAAAGCCCCAAGTCCTTCTCCTCAGGGCAGCTCTGAATCCATTCTCTGACCAGCCTTATTTGTGCTTGGGATTGCCGTGACCCACATGCAGGACCTTGCACTTGGTCTTGTTAAACTTCATCAGGTTTGCATAGGCCCGTCTCTCAATCCAGTCCAAGTCTCTCTGGTTGGCATCTCTTCCCTCCAGCACGTCAACCACTTGGTGCCATCAGCAAACTTTCTGAGGGTATATTCAATCCCACTGACTGTGTTGCCAACAAAGATGTTAAACAGCACTGGTCCCAGTACCAACCCCTGAGGAGCTCCACTCATCACTAGTCACCACTTGAACATTGAGCTGTTGACAGCAACTCTTCGAGCATGACTATGCAGCCCATTTCTTATCCACTGAATGGTCTATCCATCAAATCCATTTCTCTCCAATTTAGAGACCAGAATGTCATGTGGAACAGTGTCAAATGCCTTGCACAAGTCCAGGTAGATCTCTGCTGAAGAGACCAGGTTGTAACACACGTTAAAGTATGGACAAATGCAAATCCTACCTTAGGAAACTACACCATGATGAAGCAGATGTTATGTTGAAGTGATTCCTGTTGCATTTGTGAAATGGTTATTCTGCCAGCATCTCTGGCCAGAGCCTGGAAACTGTCCCTAAATGATACTGCAGTAGATAGAGCAGCACAAAGAAGAAAGGATCAATCTGGTATGTGCTCATCTGCTGGCTCATAGACACAGACCATTACCCATACTGAGAGTTTTTACTTTATTTCCACCTGCCTAAGACAACTCTAGAATCTCATGTGAGTCGTTGTGAGATATGACCTGGAACATGATTAGAAATTAAAAACTAGAAAAATAGCTGAAAGAAGTAGGAGAGAGGTCACAATCAGAAACTGGGCAACTTCACGTAATGAACTTAATTATTTGTATAGAGTCACAAGTTAGCAATAGCAAAAAATCGCAAAAAAAGATAGCGAGGACTCAAGAACACTGAGTGTAAGATTAGTATTTGCAATTGACTCATCTGTGACATATTCTTTTGTCTGAATTTTACTTCGCACTATCGGTTGCAAAGACCAAGAACCAAGTATGGTTTAAGACGCTACTGTGCTGCTGTGACTCTGGTACATTATTTGACACTGATAAAGCCATTGCCACAATGCCATATGCGGTTTCGTGATCTTTTCTTTATGACATGTAAGTAGCACTGAAAGACAGAAGTTGACTATCAAGGAGAGCAAGCCACTGCCTTTGTTCATTTTGTTCTGTTTCCTTAAGAGTCATACTGGTCTCATACTGGTCATACTTGGGGTAGCATTGAGAAAAGACAACATTGGCTCAACCTGGGAGTCATTATTTTCACTAATATCCACTAAGCAGATTTACAGCCATTGAGCAATGTAATCTAAATTGCAAGGTGCCACTGATGCTGAGACACCTGTGTCAAGATTAATTTTGCATCAAGCAATGAACTATATGAGAAATGCTTTCTTGAGATAAGTTACAGTCAGTCAAGTCACACACTAGAGACCTGCTTAATCTTCACTTTAACATACATACTAGACCATAAGATTATTTCTTGGGAACACAGTAAACTTTAACTCCACCAAAGGCACTGTTGTTACACTTTCTGACAGGAAATTATTTATTTTTAAGAAACTTAAATTTATACTCTTTGCTTCTAGTTTGAATGCAGCTTCAGCTGTAATACTGCTGCATAAACAGTTGTTATCCTTGAGCTAGAGTGCCTTCCAGTCACAGTAATACAGGGTGGAATTTGCAAGCTTACTGCTGTTATGTGGTATGGTATGAAAAATACAGTTCTATAGAAGCTCAAAACCAGGGCTTTTATGAACAGTAAATAATATAGTTAAAACTATTTGTTTTCTAATTTGACGTACTATGGTTCAAAGATCAGGGTATGATCCAAACCAGTTTAGGAAAAGACCAGGAACTTATTTCAGCTGTATAATAAAGCTAGTTAGAATATTTAAAGATATCTTTGGATTCAGAACAGAGCAAATGCCTCATAAGATGAAACTTACCATTTTACTCTCTGAAGAACTTACAGTTTTTGATCAAGTGCTGCTTTTGTCTTTTGCTAACAAATTAACTGATTGAGCATACTTATTTAGTGTTCTGAGTGGGTTTTACATCTAGTCCTGAGTATAGTTAATGCATATTAGGTATTGGTGTACAAACTGGATGGGTAACAAAAATATTGTTTCCTATTGAATGCATTCTGCTATTTTGTGTATGTTTTCCATGCTAATGTACTATGTGGTTGGGTTTTGGTAGCAACTGTCAGGATTATAATGTGTAGTCACTAAAGATTACTAAATTACTACATCTTAGAATGGAAGAGACCTCTGGAGATTGTCTTTCCCCTCCCATGCTCAAAGCAGGATCACCTAGAGCACATTCATCAGGGCTGTGTTCAGTTGGGTTTTGAGTGTCCGAAGACAGAGACTCTACACCCTCTCTCAGCAGCCTGTGCCAGTCTTTTACCATGTTCATAATAATAATAAAAATAGGTTTTTCTTTTATTTAAATGGAATTTCCTGTATTTCTGTTTGTAGCCTCTTGTCCTGTCACTAGACACCACTGAGAAGTGTCTGGCTTCATCTTCTTCACTTCCCCAACCAGGTACTTATACACACCAATAAGATTCCCCTGAGTCTTCTCTCCTTCAGGCTGAACAGTCCCAGTTCTCTCAGCCTGTCCTCACAGAACAGATCCTCCAGTCACTTGATCACCTTCACAGCCCTTTGCTGGGCTCACTCCAGCATGTCCAGGTCTCCCTTGTACTTGGACCCCAGAAATGTCTCACCACTGCTGAGTAGAGAGGAAGGATCGACTCCTTTGACCTTGTGGCAGTTCTCTTCCTGCTGCGGTCCAGGAGGCTATTGGCCACCTTTGCCATGAGGGCACATTGCTGGCCCATGGTCAATGTGCTGTCCACCCAGATTGCCAGGACCTGTTCTGCAAAGCTGCTTTCCACCTGGACAGTCCTGGGTCTGTACTGGTGCGTTAGGTTATTCCTCCCCAGTGGCAGGGCTTTGTGTTTGCTTTTGCTGAACTTTATAAGGTTCCTGTTGGCTGATTCTTATCTTTTGCTGCATGACTAAACACAAACATCATTTTTCCTTTTGCGTTCTTGCTGTGTCACTTAAAAGCAGCAGAAATACCCATTGCGAGATTCAAAGTAGGAAACAATTTCACTCTCCTTATTTTGGAAAAAATAATTAAAATACCTTTTAACTGTACTGGCTGTCCTGCTGAGTCATATCAGCTCAATGTTAGTGATACTTGGTTTTGGTATTTTTTCCTCTTTGTTATTGAAATTTTCCTGTGTAATTGCATTTTGGCATACCGCATTTTAGTACACTGAGTATACTGAAAAACCTGTGGGTGCTTTGGTAGGAATGGCTGCCATCTGAGGAGGGCTACAGGGTGAACCAATCCTTTGAGAGGAAGGATGGAGGTTTAGTTATAACTTGATTGTGTGAGACTTAGGTCATCATACCATTTAAGAAATGTGGCTGTCTGGATCATATGGCTAAAATAAAACCACTCAGTAAAGAAAAAATTTTGTGCAGGATAAACTTGTTGAAAGGAACCAGATATTAAAGATACGAAAGTTGTTGCTCGATTAAGAACAACAAACTGGCTGAAAAAAGTTGTAAGACAGGTTGTTCTGTTATAAACATGGAATTAAGGGGAGCCTAATGGGCTCATGGTTCTTGTGCCCAGCTATCACAGGCACTGGGTCTCAGAAGTCCCTTTGTAAAATGATTGTGTTCCATTTTTAACACAGCTGTACTTTGCTGCTTCTAACCTTCTTTAAATTGTCCTTTAATTTGCAGTCTAAATGCATTTACCAGTATTGACCTTTGTTTCTCTGCCAGCACTTGCCTTTTAATCCAAGAATCCATTCTCACATTGATACATGTGTAGAGAGCAATCTTATCCCATTTCAGCTTTCATTTTACTGGACTAGAATAGCCATTTTTTCTGTAAGCTCTCTCTTGTGTAGAGATTCTCATTCTTAATCATTCCAGGATCCCATCTTCACATCTTTTTCAGATTCAATTCATAATTTTACATAGTATTCCAGACAAAGTTGCACTGAGGTCTTACACAGCAAATATTTTCTCATACCTCTACTGAAAACAGCTCTCCGGGTTAAAGACCGCTTGGCCAAACTGGACATCCATAAGTCCATGGGCCCTAATGTGATGCACCCACGAGTGCTGAGGGAACTGGCATATGTCATTGCTGGGCTGCTCTCCATCATCTTTGAAAGGTCATGGAGAACAGAAGAGGTGCCTGAGGACTGCAGAAAGCCAAATATCACTCCGGTCTACAAAAAGGGCAAGGAGGACCCAGGGAACTACAGGCAGATTGGTCTCACCTCCATCCCTGGGAAGGTAACGGAATGAGTCTTTTTAGATGTCATCTCCAAACATCTTAAAGAACAGGAAACAACTGGAAGTGGTCAACACGGATTTACCAAAGGTAAATCACACTTGGCCAACCTGATAGCCTTCTATGATGTTATAACAGGATGGCCAGATGAGGGGAGAGCAGCAGATGTCATCTACCTTGACTTCAGCAAGGCTTTTGACACTGTGTCCCATAACATCCACATTAGGAAACTGCGGAAGTATGGGCTAGATGAGGGGGCAGTGAGGTAGATTGAGAACTGACTGTGTGACAGGACTCAGAGGGCTGTAATTAATGGAGCAGGGTCAAGTTGGAGGCCTGTCACCAGTGGTGTTCCCCAAGGGTCAATATTTGGTCCAGTCTTCTTCAACATATTCATCAATGACCTGGACAAGGGGATCAAGTGTATCCTCAGCAAGTTGACTGATGACACCAAACTGGGAGCTGGCTGACACTCCAGAGGGCTGTGCTACCATCCAGTGTGACCTGGACAGGTAAAAAATTGTACAGATATTTTGACTGGGCAGAATTTAAGGATATTGGACATTTGTCAAGGGTTTCTGGTTGTCCTACCATTCAGTCTTAAGCAGACAGGAGAATGTTCAGAAATTCTTTACACTGTAATAAACACACAGTAGTTACAGTACTTCCCAGAAACTCAGATCTAATGTGCATGTACTGTACCAATGCTTTGTAAATGCACAACAAATCCAGCAACTCTGTGTGTGTTTGCATTAGAGAAAATGCCTTGTTTGCCCCTGAAGCATATGTAGAGGTGGTCTGCTGCAGCCTAAATGTGTCAGGCTCACTGTTTAAGTGCTAAGTAGATAGATAGACTTCTATAGAAGGCATAGACAAAAGAACCCCAACCTAAGAATATCAGTCTAAATGCTCCAGTCCTTGCTCCAGGACTCAGAAGTAATTATGATCTGTGATCTCATTTTGGAGAGGTCTAACGATCCAGTAATCTGGTGATTAAGACAACCACATTGGTGTTAACAGTCCTGATTTCAGTCCTCACTCTGTTTATTAATAACTTTAGTGATAATTCTTTTTCTCATGGTCCATGAGAGGGACCTTGACAGCAGGCTGCCATACAGCAGGCTGCCTGGGTTATCAATCTTCTGGAATCTCTTAGTTGCACTGTGTCACTTTATATAAAGCCTTCAGAACAGGGATGTGGACGAGAGACAGAATGTGGATTAGATACTACATTTCTCCTCCTGACTAGGGTCTTCCTAAGGGGGAAAACTGATCTCGCTCTTCTGAGGAGAGAAGCAGCTTTTTGTCACTTGAGGTGGCAATTACATTTCTCTCTGTTCTTGGTAGGACTAACTAGTGGGATTAGACTTGAATGCATTGCTTAGAGAGCTAGGGTTTCCAATCTACTGAAGCAGTCAGATGCCTAGAAGTCAAACACCTTTGCAAAACTTATTCAGATTGATTTGCTGAACTTTGAAGCTCAAGAGTAGAAGAAATCAAACAGAGTATTTTTCTTCTGTGAGATATTTTAATAGTTGTTCTTACTCAACAGTGGGTCAGGATCTCTTGTTCTTTGGCCATACTTTAGATTTGACATTTGGGGCACAGCTGGAATTTAATTATTTTTTTTTTCTCCTCCTACTTGGTGCAGGACAGGTTTTTGCCAAAACTATTATGGCATAAAATATTATTTTGTACTGTGAATTTGTTCAATCGAATCCTGTTTTCTCTGATATCAACTGCAGTTAGCGTAACTAACTCTATTAGCTGAATGCCTTCACATTCCCTGGTTTTTCATAGGAATGATAACTGTAGCACTTTGTTCCATTAACTTGTCTGAAGTACAGAACTTGAAATAAATCAAGCCTCCATATTGTCTTAAAGAGGCAACCCTTTTCTTTCATTACCTCCATTTCCCATTCTTATTTCCTCATTCCCTTATCTCCCCCTCACTTTACTAGACTGGGTGCTACAATCTCTTGGAATCTTTTGGAATCATAAAATTGCAGAAGAATTTTAGTAGGAAGGGACCTCATCTGGTCTGACCCCCCACTCAAAGCAGAGCCAATTACAAGGCTTGACCAACTTCAAAGATAAATCTGGCTGCTCTGACTGCAACCCCACCTGCTCTGTTACTTGAATTTAGACTGATCTCATATCCATGGTTTCTATAAATTCTTATGCATGATAAAGGGGCTGTAATTCTTTTGGAATTAACCCATGCACACTATAAGCGTAGAGCTTAGCTGTTTTATTTTGGTTTTTGCCATAGTGTGTAGGTGGTGAGTTCTTCTGTGTGACTGTGAACAAAGGATCATGTACAATCACAGCACTGCAGGGCTCTATAATTTCCAAACCCTAAATTGCAATGCAGGTAAGTGCACCTAGTAGTAATTTAGGACAAAATATACTACAGAGATCTTGAAATTAATCCTTAATCCAAGTATTACCAAATAAGAAAATTCAGAACAAAGGTTACCTTGAAAAGAAAATGAAACTATGTCAGGATAGAGCAACACAGCTCTGATACTTAGGGTAGATACCATGCAGAAATCATGGGAGTGGCAGGTAAAGACATTTTAGGATTTGTGATCCCCAGTTAAATTTCATGTAGTAGCATGAAATATCTCTGCTTATCTTTTACATCACTGATGGGGAGAAGATAAGGATGCAGACAGTTCTCAAAGCAGAGCAACGGCACTGACTTGGTAGGTTTTATACCAGCATCAGATGCTTGTCAGTGAGTTAGATTAGTAGCCAGCTATGCTGAGAGCTACAGGCAGATCAATATCTACTTCTTCCCCTCAGAAATGTCATGAAATGGAGCTGTGCCTCCAGTTAAAGGTGCAGACAACCTTGTGCTCTTCTTGCACTCCCTCTTAGAGGCCTTTTTCCATTCCAGGGTCTTACCCAGTCATCTAGGGTTGTCTGCTCAGGGCCCAGCTGCACCCCACAGGAAGCAGCATGACAAACTCCCAGTAGGCCAAAGGAGACACATGTTCCAGAAACAAGCAAAGTGAAGGCATTTAGCTTAAGCTACACTATATTATGAGCAAGATGAAAAAAGTCCTATCTCTCATCGCCCAGCTAATTAGTTTGAGTGCAGCACCATGAGAATGCAATGATACTGATTCCAGTTCTGGGGTTAGCATAGCCAGCTGGGCTATTTGATATCTCAGTAGTCTGGAATAGACACACGTGTAGTTACCTTATAAGGGGCGTTGGCCTAATTATCTCCTTTCAGAATTTTTTACTCAGTCAAAGAATTACCTTTTGTCTGAAAGTCTGAAAAAAACATAACACTTTTGACCATCTTATAATTGTAAGTGCAGCATCAGAAATTATCAAGAGTTGTATTCCCAAAATCCAATGCTCTGGACAAAGTCACATATTCTCTTCAATATGACAGAATCTAGAAAAAAAAATAGATGACAGCTGTTTAGTCATACTGGGACTAAGAAATGGTGCTAGGCTTTCCCTACTGATCAAACTTGTTGCCTTATGGACGTATAGAAGGTTTGGCTGATTCTGTCTTTCTGTCTGTGTGTCAGTCTGGGAGTGCCTTTGGGATCACAAACACAGCTGAGCTCTAGCTCTATCCTGATTCCACTTCAGGGCGTGACTTGACTTTACATCACTTCTGTCCTTTGCTCTCCTGCCTTGGTTTACACAATAAAATCAGGGGCTATACATTAGAAAGAGGCTGAAGCTCTCGTTAACTTCTCTATCTGTGCAGTCAGGGGACAGGGACTCTGAGGCCCACCACAGTGCACATCTTCAATATGGACTTATGAAACAGTCTCCGTGGCTTTACCTACACATTTTTTTAAAGTTTTTCTTCCTACAGAAAACATCCTTTCTAGAATTTTTTCTAATTTCAAGTTTTCCTGAATAGTTATGAACGCCTACTTCCAGGCTTTGTGTACCCAAAGATTGTCGAAAGATGTAAATGGAAAATCTGCTTTTATTCTTCCCTTGTTTACACCATCTTTTCAATATGAAAGAACTTATTTGTAGCCCTACTCTAATGCAAAAGAATTTGAGTTTCTGTTACAAGGCTTCTGCTTTCCCAGACTGAAAAATCATTGGATTTACTTTTTTTTTTTTTCATTTTGGTTTTCACATGTTATGGTTTCACCCATCCTCTATTTCATCTACCTTGTTAGCATTCTTTTAGGGCAACTTGCAGTTATTTTTTGTCCCAGGTATCACAGTATTTCTTCATGACTCTTCTTTGTGTCCCTCCAGTCTTATTTCTTTTTGACAAGATAATCTTGCTTATAATTTATGTCTGGGTCCATGTCCTAACTCTCCATCAAGTGCATTTGGGTTTGACATTTTGCAAGGATTTATCCTATAGCAAGGCATTAATCTTACAAGGACTGTTTTGCTTGTCCTGGCTGCTACAACCCTTTTTAGTCTCTGGTGCATTAGTGGCTAGCTTTTTATACTGCAGTACTCAGTGTAGTCAAGTCTATCGTATTTGATTTTCAGCCTTTAGTAGAGGGTCAGCCTCACTTTGCAAAATTTACCAGATTACCCAAAATACCAACTCTTACACTTTCCTTTGATCCAGTTTCTGGAGGAATCTTGCCATACAAGTCAGCATCCTCTGTCCTTTCCTGAGCTGCTATCTTCAGTTTCTCCAAGATGTTATATTGTTGAGGAGTTGTGTCTTTCTGTCTGAATTTCATAGCTTCTTACGTACTTGCTTTTCGTAAGTGCTGCAGGCGGATGATTCCAGACATTCTCCTCTAGTTCTTCAGACGCATTTACCATACCCCGGAGCTTTCTCCAAAATACTTTATTGTTTATAAAATCACTTCATTTGCACCTCCTGAACCCTTTTTTATTGTGGTTCCTTTGTGACAGGCAATACAGTCCTTCTGGGATGCAGGGTCTGTCTTTTTTATTCCCAAGTTAGGTTATTTCTAAAGCTTAGGCAGTGGTGGAAGACTTGTGCTCAGATGCAATTTAAAGTTACATAATCCAAGCTGAATGCTGAAGAGTTCATCTTTCAAGTAATAAAATATTCATTTGTTCTCATTGACATTTTAAAACAAATTTAAGAAGCTTTTATACTGATTTTCCCATTTGTTAAAACGTGTGTTCAGAAAATGCACATCTGAATCATATTTAACTTGATGGCATCTTTTAAAACTTTCACAATGATGGCTTACCTGTATGAAATGAACACAACAGAAAATGCTGTGTTTTGAAAATGATTGTGTTAATGATTCGAAAATATATGAGTATTGTTGAAATACTTCAGATGGTTGTTCATGTATAAATAAAGCAGTCCTCCCTTGGGATAGAGGATATTGTTCTTTGAGTGTGACAGATCACTCAGAAAGCTGTTACTTGCCACACTTTTGGTAAATATTAAAGATAAAATCTTGTGTGAAGCCAGTAATTGCTTATAGAAATATCTCATAAAACACAATCACTGCTGAATGAAGTTGTCTAGAAGGAAAACATTTTTTCTAGTAATTCTTACCAAAAAAAAAAAAAAGGGCTAATAAAACACTTGATGTAATTTTCTTGTAAAATCCATGGATCTCTTCATTAAAGAAAATTAGAAAAATGTTACAGGTCAGTATATATTTTCTCTTTTATGGCTATGTCATTAAATTGGCATAGTCCACACTGAGGGAAGTATAAAGAAGTTAAGGCTGGTTCTAGGTGAAAGGAAGAAAGCTTCCCTCCTCGCAGCAAAATTCTCAGTGTTATCAGCAACAAAAGGAAGGTAGACACATGTAACTTTGGCACAGAGTACCCCAGGGAGGATAATTGATAGAGAAAGCCCTCAACAATGAAAGAGCCTGGTAAGTTGCTGAAAGTTGTTATTTTTCTTAGATATTCAAGTTGTTGCATGAGGGAGGATTTTGATCCACAAAATGTTTCCTCTTTAGCTAAACTTGTTCAAATCCTTTTGTGATGGAAGAAGTTACAAAGTTTGGCAGGACTCAGATTCTAGCTTTTCCATGCAGGTTTAAAATGTAAAAAACCTAGAGTTAAGCTGACTACTGCCAGAAAGAAAAAAAAAATATCAAAATGGATTTAGAAAGGATCCTATATGCCATATCCAAAGCCATGTTCAGTCCAAACTGAAGATAATAAAGCAAGCCAACTGCATGTTTGGAACTCCACTGAGTAAGATCTGTTTATTGTATGGTTGAACTCAGCATTTACCGTTCTCTTACCTGGAAACCTCTTTTCTTGTGAAGAGCTGAGGGCATAATTTCATAACACGAAGGATGATGACATGTGACATTTAGGTTTCTTCTGGAGAGTGTAGATCAAAACAAATCTTGTTCAGCTCAACCTTCAGACGTTCATTTAGAAGCAGCAAGAACGGTGATCATTTAGGGTTCAGAATTTTGCTTCAGTTCTGCTACATGAGCCTTGTGCATTGGACTTCATCAGGATCTGTGGGTGACTGTGCATTGTCCAGGTTGTAATAAACCATCTCCTTCATGGCTATTTCTCTCAGTTACTACCAGAGGTGATAAACAGCACCGTGGGGAGTACATCAAGCATATAAGAATTTATGTAACAGTCATGTGAACAAACAAAGCAACATTGTGACCAGTGACTATTTAATTAATGCAATAAATTGCTATAACAATTTTTTTAAAACATGCTCTGGTCAGATCTGTCGTTATCTCAACCCTTTGTGCCCCAAGTTGGGCACCAAGAAGGACTGTTGTGGTTTAATTCCAGCTGACAACAAAGAGCCACTGAGCCAGCCACTCGCTCACCCCCCACAGCTGTGAGATGCAGGGGAAGAATCAGAAGAAAAAGGCAAAACTCATGGGTTGAGATAAAGGCAGTTTAACAGAACAGTGAAGGAAAGAGGAAAACAACAACCATAACACTGATTGAGGAAAGTTCAAAACACTATTACGGTACCATTGCTCACCGACTGCATCCAAGACGTGATTTCCTGTCCCCTATCCCTGCCAGCTCCCCCTGCTATATTCTGGGCATGGCTTCACATGGTATAGAATTCCTGTGTCCTGACCCAGCTCCTTGGGAAAATTAACCCTATCCCTGCCAGAACCAGGACAGCATTTCAGTTTTTCGTGTAAAGAAAAGTTTCAAACTATTTCTGAAAGATGATTAATAAAATTACTTTTATGGAGGATACTGCAATAGATTGACATAATGCTAAAGACATTGCTGTTAAAAATAATCTAGTCTATACCCCTTATTCTTAATGAAGTTTTCTAAAAACCACTTCTTGGTTAATCAAATACATCATTCTACAGATAAAACTATGAGAGGTGGAAATATTAAATAGATTTGTACCTTCCATTTGATTTTTCATTTCAAACAAAGAATCCAGGGTAATAGCCTCTCTGACATCAAAGTCACTACTGGAGGAAACATTAATATTGGAGCATGGACTTTCATAATTCTATATGCGCTGATTTCTTGATGTGTTGAAATCCTGAAAGATGAAAAAGATTTGTATATGTTGACTTAAGTAGATGTCTATCATGCTCATAAGAAGCATACACATACCAGTAACTTTGGAACTTTGCTGGGAATGCTTTTATAATTTTACTATGTTTAAATGATGTAGTATTTTAAATTATTGCAGGCAGGAAAACTTAGAGCAAGTGATCTGTTTTAAAAGTGGCTAAGGGAGTAGATCCTAGAGAACAGTAGGTAAGTTTCTCCTAATATCAGGTCTTATAGGAACCAATAGAGAATAAATATTCTTGAGTGTTCTCTCTGTGTAGCTTTATCCACTAACAGTGTCACATTAAGGTTAGAAAAGCAGCTGTTGAGTCATTCCTGTCACAAAATAATGCTTCATATAGTATTTTCTAGAATCCCTCACGATGCAGTTTCCAAGTTTCAGCTTTCTTTTCTTTGCTAACTGGGGTTAGCACAAACTACAGTCTCTGTTGCTTTTGTTCAGTGTGTGTGGATGCTAAAGGTAAAGGTCACACTAAGTGCCACCTTTGGATAATTCACAGCTCTGGCCTTGTGCTAGCTGAAATGTGGGAACACTGACTCCGCTGAAAAAGAATTTGACATCCTGATCTTCGTCATGAACAACTGGGTGCCCCCCTCTACCTAGAACTAGAATAGCTTGTATAAACAGAGACTTACCCTTGTGGAAAGGAAGTGAAGGGATAAAGAATGATACGCTGCAACACGACTTATTCTAACATGAGCCTAGAATGAAAGGAACAAGGTGGATCCTGCATAGTTGTCACAAGGAAGAGAGGACAGAAGAAATTTTAGGATGGATGTTAAGTTACTACAAAAAGTAGGCAAAGCTACTCATTCATTAAGAGCAAACCTAAATTTCAGATGTATCAGCAAGGCAGTGCTGTCCTCCAAAATCTTCCTTTGTTTCATTTTTAACCAAAATGTTCTTCTGTGTCAGAGCTGCGCGTGGAAGAATTGGAAGTGAATGGTAGGACCAAGAGAGCCTCTTACTGATGAATGCCACCTCAGTTAGAGCTCTCTCTGGAAAGGAACTTGCAAGAGTAAGACAAATGGCTTGTTGAAAATAAAAAAGAATCTAAAAGAATGTGCAGCATTTGAAAAATATGTGAAAACTTGCCTTCTGCTCAAACACAATGGTCATTGTCAGAAGTCTCTGACATAAATCACTCTTACCGTCTGCCATATTTGCACCAACATGACGAATAGTGAGTAGAAATATGCAAGTACAGATCCACACAAACTACACAGCCAAAAGTGGAATTCATTCTTAGAAGAAAGTATTGAGCTTCATTGCTAAAATGCCAAAGTTATGACCAGAGCCCTGTACTAGTTTGAGACACTCAAGGGTCACGCTTGTGCAGCCAGTAGTGGTGGTAATTGTGAGCAAGCAATTCCAGCACCAGAGCAGTTATAGACAAAAAGACAGTGAAACATAGACATGTTGCACAGCTGTACAAGTTGGTATTGATGTGACAATATGTAGCTCCTACTTCCCCAGGAAATATATGGCTTCTCCGCTGGAAGGCCCTTGACTGTGCTCTTATACTACGCTCATTCTCTCTTACAAATCAGAGCCTAGTCATGTCCCCTCCCTAGAAGGATGTAGAATGAAGGACACTTTAGCAACACAGAAATGCTGTGGTCTCTATTTAAAAGGGCAAGTGCTAAAGCACCTACACACTTTCTCTGAGCACAATTTGCAAGACTTCGAGCAAAACAAGTAATCCCTTTGCCTTTGTTTTCCAGTTTGTAATTCTGGACTATTACCTGTTTGGAAACAATATTATTTGACCATGAAGGTATTGTTTAACTAATGCTCATTTCATGGTTTGAAGTTTTATAGAATTTGCACCTTTATATTACAGAAGAGTATTTCATGGTTTCAGTGCTGATTCTCCTAGAATTAAAATCACTTCCTTATACAATCTGGGGGATATCAGTTATCTGAAACTAACATAAGGTACACTGGCATCCATTCTAGCAAGTTTTTTTCATTGCTCTTTTGAGAGTCTTTTGCTGATTTTGAGAGAATTACTAAAGTTGAAATGAAAAAGCTAATGGAGCTTTCATCTCGACGTGAGAGCACCATCTAGTGGCAAATAATATGCACCCCACCCAAGGTCACAATAAACTGACAAACTGCTTTTGAATTTAATTTCAGAATGCTTTGAGAAAATAATCTCAAACTTCTCTATATTAAGGGATATTTTTTTCTCCTACACTGTTTATTCTTGTGAAATGTAATAAACTGGTGTGAAATCTTGGGTGACTTTTGCAGAGAGAAGGATATGAGAAATCCCACTCGGTAGATAAGAAATTGGCTACGGACCCACACTCAAAGAGTTGCAGTCGATGGCTCGATGTCCAAGTGGCTACCAGTGATGAATGGAGTTCCTCAGGGGTCAGTACTAGAACCAGTGCTGTTTCAGATCTTTGTTAGCAGCACAGACAGTGGGATTGAGTGCACCTTCAGCAAATTTGCCAATGACACCAAGCAGTTGACGTGCTGGAGGACATTTGGAGGGACATATCCTGGGCTGCATCTAAAGAAGCATGGTCAGCAGGTCAAGAGTCTCTACTCCACTCTGTTGCGACCACACCTGGAGTACTGCACCCAGCTCTAGGGCCCCCAGCACAGGAAGGACATGGACCTGTTGGAGTGAGTCCAGGGCAAGGCCACAAAGATAATCAGGGCTGGACCACCTCTCCTACAAAGACAGGCAGAGAAAGTTGGGGCTGCAAGAAAGAAGGCTCCAGGGAGACTTTATAGTGACCTTCCATCTTTCAGTACCTAAGGGGTGCCTACGGGAAAGATGGGGAGGGACTCTTTATCAGAGAGTGTAGTGATAGGATGAGGGTTAATGGTTTGGAACGGAAACAAGGTAGATTTAGATTAAATATTAGGAAGAAATTCTTTACTCTGAGGGTGATGAGACACTGGAACAGGTTGCCCAGAGAGGTGGTGGAAGTGTTCAAGGCAAGGTTGGATGGGGCTTTGAGCAACCTGACCTAGTGGAAGGTGTGCTGGACCATGGCAGGGGGCTTGGAACTAGGTGATCCTTAAGATCCCTTCCAATTCTAACTATTGTATGATTCTATGAAATCAACATTCAAAAAAGTATAATCGTTTCATGACATCCCATGGTTGAAGGATGATGCAGTCTTTCTTTCAGTTCTCTGGAAGCATGATTACAGTTGCTTTACATGCTGAAACACTGAGACAGATGTTAAGGATTTCTACAAGCAACAGTCCATGCTGGAGTACTCCACAATTAGCATCCACTGAAGTGCATTAAGACATCCTTTCACATGCAGTAAAAAGCATTTGTTTCCATTTTGATAATCTGTGAGGTTGCGCGTTATATAGTTAATACCTGATAGAGGATCCTTGGAGCTGCTTCTTGGAGCTGCTAGATATTATATGGCTTGGCACATCTTTTGCATAGGCAAACCAAGAATAATCCTACTGAAACTGTAGGGTACCTTCTTTAAACTGCAATGAATTAGAAATAAAGCAAGCCCCTGTGTCCAGAGCTTTGTATTTAGGAAGACCAGGCATGTTTATGAATCCTTGGAGGATTTTGATTTTTCTCTACAAGACATCTTGGGTAATCTGCACTTTGTGAATATCATATTTCAAGTTGGAAGGGATCCTATCCACATTGCTTTTGCAACTTCACCTAGCTGTGCAGATATGCCCTACACAGACCTTTTACAGCATTACAGTCTACTTCATAAATTCAATATAGTCCTAGTGATACCACAGCAAATTATGAGTATTCCTCTAAACCTGTATGACACAGCCCCCTGGTCAAGAAGCCTTTTGACTTCCCAGTTTTTCCTCTTTATCTTCCTATAGCTCCATTCCTTTCTACCATGCTTCATACGTAATTAGGGGTAAATTACTGTAAGGGATATTTAAAGGTGGTCAGCAAAGGATTTTCTAAAAGCTGCAATTATCCTTTTTTGTTTCTTTACATTGACTAAAGGAAAAACAAAAGGCCTTTCCCCCCACCCCACCCCCCAAGTAATAGAGTTACTTTCTCCTCCCACATTCCTCCCTGTCCCCTGACTTAATCTTACTAACCTTGTCAGGCCTTTCTCAATCTCTTACTGAAGACAGGTGTGTCCCCTTTTGAACATGCACTGTACACAAAGGCAGTAAGATGACAAATCTCAAACAACTATTTCCTTCTCCAGTTGATTCACTGGTTGCAGTGGTTAAACAGGAGCTGGAAAAAAAATATAATGACCTTTTAGTGATAATATTCTTTCAATTATTCAGCCTTTTACTTTCTTTCTCGGGGGTGTCACTATCACCTATTCTGTCATCATGAAGTTTTCTAGGGTAGATAAGGTCTTAATTTTATGATTAAAATACTTTTTACACTTTGTACTTTTAGTATTTAGAATAATAAAATCTAGTCAGGGATTTTTTTTTATTTTTTTTTTAGGGTTATGTCTGTAAATCATGTGGCCTGTACATAGCACCTGAAGAGGGTTGAATATGTAGCATATGTTTTCTGCAGCTTGGTGTGATTTTAGCTTCCTGTGCTAGAAACAAATGTCACTTGACAAAATGTCACAAAATGCTGTTGTGTCCACACCTTGTAAGTCTAACAGAGGACAAAGTCAGCTTTGAATGCTGGATAAGAGTTAAAAATCTTCTGGGATTGCAGTTAAAATCTACTTGAAGTATAATTCCAGGTTCAATGATACCAGAAGATAACTGAAACCAAGGCTATTCAAAGGATCAAATTATATCCTTGAGGATATATATGGATCTCTCCAGAGAAATCAACTTAAAAGATATATAAGTAAATTTTATCCTCATTGAAAGATAGGAAACTATCAGGGTATTTGGATTCTGCATGTTTGTGGTTTGGTTGGTTTTTTTCATTTTTTTCTTACTGTAGGAACTAAGTAGAGAGTGGGAAAATTAACATCAATCAATAGTTCTCAATTCTTGTATTTTGGATCACATGATAGAGCTCAAGTCCTAAAAAACTGAGAGATAAATGTTTTCCAAAACGTCTTAATTATGTGGTTTTAAACTATTTTAAGTTCTATTTCCATGAAAACCATGTAACCGATATGAATAAGGAACAGTTTAACAGAGTCTGTTTTCATAATGAACAAAACTTTGGAGACGGGTAATTCTGAAGTTTAACACTGTATTACAGCACTGGAACACTGATGGAAGTGATATTGTGTGAACAAGATCTTGTGTTAATCACCATTACGACATCTGTTTTTTTCTTATACCTGATTTATCTCGAATACCCACATTTTATTTTATTTTTTTTTATACAGGCCTAGTTTCTGATGGTTTATTCTGGCTAGAAATCTGACAGTCTTTGCTCTGCAGCTGATTAGAAATGCTCATATTCCTAATCCATGCAGCTCAGTGTTTGTGGCAGCGACATCTAGCCGAGAGGAGGAGTCAACAGGTAAGGTGGTAACCTCAGAAAGCGTTCTGTCTAAATATGTAAGAGTTCATCTGTCACCACTTAGACTGAACACAGAAATTAGGTGCATCACAGTCCAGATTCAGTCTTTGCGCAACCACAGTTCATTGACTTCATCAGAATTATTGCAGGGTTAACGTGACCCAGTTCCTCTTACCGTCACAGAGCAGTGACCATGGAAAGGTTTTGTCATTTTCTCCATTATTTGCATAGCAAATTGTTCTGATAATTTTTTTTAGGAGTCGGCCTTTTGAATATCTTCTTTCTCCTCACACACATGACACGTTTGCTTCTCAACAATATGAACAAGGCATCCTATATTTTTGCTTTCGGTAGCAACAACAAATCCATGCCCAGTGTTCTTGCTGGTAACTGGATGGCCACGCACTTCAATAAACCCTTTCCCTTCTCTCCAGAAGAGGGCAGCGTTGCTGATGGCACACTCGGATGCAGCGCTGTGCCTGCACTCACTCTTCAGGTAACTATTTGTTCTGCAACTTCTGTAATAGAGAAACGTCTTTAAAACAAAACACAGAAGATAATGTTTTCTATTTATTGGTATTCTACACCCTATCACTTTGCCCTCTAGCACTAAAATCTGGGGGGAAAAAAACCCATGTTTGACAGCACATTAATTACACCAAGTGCCTTTGCTCAGATTTCTAGTATATGCAAGAATCAAAGAATACCCATGTAATGCTGATAACCAATTTTCTCCCAAGCTTCTGAGCATTTTTTTCTTATTTCCCCAGCAAGTAAATACCTATCCTTGCTGGCAGTACGTGGGACACTTGAATCTTTTATTGTGGATGTCACCAAAGGAAACAGCCATATAAAAGAAGGTCCCCTGGGTCAAACATCAGTTAAATCCTAAGTTCCAGAACTTACCCCATGCTAGGAGTTGGAGAGAGTCTCCTAGAAACCCCTGCTCTGCAAAGGCACATTTTACAGACCTTTAATTTAAACTTGCATGGTTTGTAATAAAATGTATGTCCACTGATGATGTCAATAAACTGGTGACAGAACTTAATAGAAAATTGACTTCATTGAGACTAGGCTTCCTGCTGTGCATCCCTACCTTTACTATGGTAAAAGAACTATCTTTGCTAATGAATGCCCGGTTGCCTCTCAGAATGGAAAGCTGTGAGATAGGGAATTTGGTCTGTAGGCCAAATTCTCGTTTAAGGATCACTGGTGGAAGTGAAGGGAGTTTCCCCAGTGAGAACGTTAGGCTTGTAAGAGCAGTGGTCTCTGAGGAAACTTACATGAGGTTCTGTGCTTCTGAAACTGTACCAATAAAAAAGCAGAAATATCCTGGCAGTCCAGTTTCAAGGGCTGCTGAAGAAAATTTGGTTCATGTACTTTACACTGAAGGAAGTCACTGCCGCTGAACTCTTCAAAGTGTCAGAGCTCTTTTGGGTTAGAAAACAAACGTATTGAATATATTACACTCTGTGTGCATACACCGAGTGAACAGAAAAGCATTATAAAGTGCTGCTTCTCCTTGTTGCATGTGTGATTTAGACAGCATGATAAGCTCAAATGACACTTCCTCCCACATAATATTTTGTACTTCTGGGGTTTTTTTCTGGTTCCAAGAAAGATATCCAAAGAAAGCAATTAGCTCTACAGATGTAATGATAACACAGGCCAAGGAAAACACATGCTAGGCAAATAACCCTTGTGATACATCCATCTCAGCAGATCCACTCTTGATTAGAAATATTCATGGCTAATGGTATAGTCTTAATTATAACAGAACTTGTAAAGATGCTGCAAATGCATTCGATTTTCAAAAGCTTTTTTATTTGAATGTTTTGCCAGTGATTGCTGAAACCCCTTGAGAGGCAATCATTTTCTTTGAAAATTGCCAAAGCCAATTTGTAGCCAAGATATTACATGATAAAAATCCTAAATGAGGTAAAAGACATTGATTTAAAAAAAAAAAAATAAAATAAATGCACAGTATTCTTTTCTTCCACATAAATACTTTTTCAGTATATGGATTCTTTTTCTGATGAAAACAGAAAGTGAAGGCAAAATCCTTGTGGGGAACTCATGCTCCAGTGGATGATATCTCTTGACATGTGATATTCTTATGAATACAGAAATTACTAAATCAGGTCATACTCAAGATCCATTTTGTCTTCTTTATCTACTACTTTATTAGCATATTAAAATAATTCTGAGATGCAGTGAGTTATTCTTTATTTTATTTTAATTTTTTTATTTATAGTTTATTAAAGTTTATTATAATTGCAACATCATATATCTTGCAATTTTTTTGTTATTCCATTTTAATTATTATGGCAATCAATGTACTTTAATAAAGCTTACTACTGTATAATACACTAGTTCAGCCCAAGAGCCTTTTTCAAGGACTGATACAACTTGTATGCTCCAGAACAAAGGCTGTTTCTAATGAAAGTTTTGCTTAGTGTAAACAACTAAATACTGAAGATTCTTTAACTAACTTACATAACTTATTTCTTTCTTTCTCTAGTTACTGTATCACTTCCCTTGTAAATTAATGACATTTGAAATGTCTAGTTCAGCTTCCTTTGTACAGCTACACTTTCATTATTTTCAATCAACCTCTCTTTATATATCTTTAAATATATTGTCTTTTTTCCCTTTGCATTTTATTTTGCACATGAAACTGCTATGTAACTAGCTCAGCCTAGAAAAAAAACGTGCTGCAGAGACATGGAAATTGTGATCTAACTTGTCTGCATGTTTGCATATTTGTTCCTTTGCTTCAAGAAGAATGATCATGGGAACTACAGGTCACTCAGCCTCACTTTTGTTCCTATACAATCATAGCATGAGTCTCGGAAGTAATTTCTGGGCACATAAGGAGAAAAGTGACAGGGAATACACATCATGGCATTTGTCAACCTGACTGTCTTCTATAATTAAATGTCTGTGGGATGCAGAGAAACCAGTGGATGCTGCCTACTTGGACTTTAGCAAAGTTTTTGACACAACCTTCCACAGTATTCTAGTACCAAGATGAGACTTAGTCTAGACAGATGGACTACTGGATGGATGAAAAGCTGTCTGGACCATCAAGCTCAAAGAACAGTGGTTAATGGTTTGTACTTCAACTTGGGGCTGATTACAAGTAGGGTTCCTCAGGGGTGTACTCTGGGACCTAAGCTTTTTCATAATTTTATCAATGATTCAAAGGATTTGACAGAACGTGTCTTCTGAAAATGTATCAGTGACACCAACCTGGGGGGTTGTTGTGGACAGGGGTGCAGTTGATAGCTCAAAGGCAGGCTTGTTGTTCAGAAGGACCTAACATTACGTTAGAGGAATGGTTTACAGAAATATCAGTAAATTCAACAGGGACAAATGCTAAGTCCTGCACCTGGGATGGACTAATCCTTCTCAATAGTAAAGGCTGGGAACTGACTGGATAGAGAGAAAACTACTGAAAAGGACCTCAGGGTCCTAGTGAACAATGAAGTGACGTTGAGAAAAACTTTTTCAGCCTGGAAAAGTCTTAGAAGGGCCTAGTAATAGCCTTCCTGTACCTAAAAGGAGGTTAGCAAGAAGACAGGGCCAGGCTTTTTACCAAGGTGCATTGGGAGAGAATGAGAGACAATGGCCACAAACTGAAACATGCGAGATTCTGACTAGGGAAAAGAAGTTTCCCCTTTAAGGAAATTAAACACTGAAACAGGCCATCCAGAAAGCTTTTGGGATCTTTGTCTTTGCTGATACACCTGGATAAATCCCTGAGCAACCTGGTCTTACTTCATTCTTGACCCTGCTTTGAGCAGGTAGTTGGACTACAGGACTTCTGAGAATATAAATGATTCTGTGAAACAGGAGATGGTCGAAAGCCTCTTCTTTTAAAAATATTTCATGGACAACAGTCTCTTCTGAACATTGAGAGATTTGAAAAGCCCTTTGTATTGTATCATGATCTGTACTCAAAAAATAAAAATGGAAGATATGTCTTTGCAAATACAAAATATTGATGTGATATCATCACCTGGTTAGTATAATGCTATTTACAATGCAGCCACAGAAGCTGAGTGATGTGTTAACACCTGTGTTTCACCATCACAGAAAGACTAGGATGTAAGTAAATGCCTGTAACAAAGTCTTTATCATACTTGTGCAGTGAGATAATACAGAGAAGTGTTTTATTACATGGACGTGGGATTGGCACTAGCAATAACAGCTGTCAGTGTGAGGCTCCCCAGAAATTCAGAAAATGACAATCATTCCTTCAGTGCTCATATTTTTGCAAAGAGCTTTTACTTCATGCTTCAAAAGAATAGAGCTATAAATGAAGCAGAACAAAAGGTATTCACATTTCTTCAGAAATATGGTAGGTAGCATGCTATATGGCTGAATATAAATTAGGAAGAGAACCACAACAGAGATGGATAAAACAGTGAATGCTGATGGAGAGAAAATAATTGTGTCTGGAGAGCACAAAACATGAGACATGCAGAGAGTGAAAATCTAGTAACAATCAAGAAGCTTAAAAAAACCCAATCTGCAGATTTTGTTATACCTCTATGAAAACCAATAGAAGGAAGAGGAGAGTGGAACCCTAGTAGAGCGGGAAATGTGTGCCTTTTGCAAGCATTAGATGACTTGTGTCAAAGAGCTTGCCAGCATTACATAATGGACCAGTAATAGAGGCGCAGCCCCAGGGTCTGCACTGCCACCTGGAAAGCTGGACCTCATATACCAAATCTCTTCAGCTTTTGGGCACTGCAATTATACTGTTTCTCAGTGTGGACTGCTTCTATGGGAAAGCATCTCCACTTACACGCAGTGATGCAGGGCAGGGGGTTTTGGTGATATTTCCCATCATTCTAGGTAGATTTCAGCTTTGAGATTTGTGGACATAGCTTTTCCTATTTCTGTTTGCTTATCTGTAAAACGCACGAAGAACTGTAATACACCTCAAAGATGGTATGACAATTACTGTGAGCAAGAGACCTGTCCAGGCATTCATAACACAGCTGCAGAGCACTCTTTCCTGGAAGGATGCTATTCCTCTAAGTATATCCTTAATGTGATGAGGTCATATCTGAGCATGTGTGTCTTCAGAACCACCCATTCCAATGCAATGGCCTCTCTTTACATTATTAGGCCACTGCAGCAGTGACATGTGTGGTTGTCTAGCTTGGGAAGGCAGTAACCAGACATAAAACTGCATTCATTAAGGAATCCTGTGGCATTCCGTTTGCAAATACTTCCAACACACAGCTTCACTGTAAAATGCTATTAGAGTTTTGGAGAGTTAGAATTTGATCCAAGAATGGCATTTCCTCTATTATAATACACTGGATCCAGACTTGTGTACAGTTGCTCCTTTGATGACAGATTTCGTAACTCTAGAATGAGATCTTCCCTTTAGTATATGGTGCTTTTAAAACAATATTGTTCTCCAGAAGAAGAAATGCTTCTCCAGCTTCTGTTGTAACCTTAATTTCAAGGACAGTCCTGCCATGTGCATCCATCCTGGTGTGTCAAAAATATGTCTTTTTTGATCCTACCTAATTTAGCTTTAGAATCAGTGTTATAGTCTGATATTTCAGATCTGCTCTTCTTTTAAAATATGCTTTTACAAATATGTGCAGCCAAAGTCCGAATCCTCAGATGCTAAAAATCAGCATTGCTCATTTGAGTTAGTACAACTATGTCAACCAAACTACTGCTCCAGTGAGTACTGAATGCAAGCTAGAGGGATGCACTAATTTTACAGTGGTGCACAAAAAACACAATTTGCGCAGTGAACGAGTATGTTTAGAGAACAGAGTTATGTAATTCATCTATTTTAGGGATTAGCCATCCCTGAAGTTCTGAAAAAGGTAACTGGGTTGGACTATTTATAGAGTCGGTTCCTATAGTTACAGCACAGATGCTAGCACAGAACAAAAACAAACTATTAGTTCAAACCATCTCCTCAGTGCACCTTAATAAATTTATAGTCTCGGAAATGTTTCTAGATCTCTCAGATACAAAGAGATTTGGGGGTCTAGGATGCTACTATTGCATCTGCCTGTACATTAATATGCCCTATGCAGAGATTCCTTTTAAAGGAGTTTCCCAATGAGTGATAGAGGAGAAGGGGCACTAATCTTGGGAAGACTAGTGCAGTAATTGCCCAAATTATTTTGATCTTTAATTTCACAAGGCAGCTAGGGATGATGGCTTACAATCCTTCCTTTACCTGATTCTTTGTTTTCTAAGATGCATTTGTAGGATCACTGTAAAACTACAAAGCCCGTTGTTACTGCTACAGGATGATGTGTGCATAAAAAATAATGAAAAAATACAATTGATACTCAAAGAGTTCACAGTCCTGAGGTCGTGCAGGATTGTACAATTTATAGGAAGGGAAGGAATAGTTTGTGGTAGGTTAGTGTAGGTTTGGGCTGCTGCTTATATATTCTGCTTTTTCATAAATAAATATTTGTCTCTGTACAATAATTGTTATCTTTTCTTAAATATTGAAAAAAAGGTCAATTGTTTTGATAGTGGGCAGTAAGAAGAGGGCAAAGGAGACAAGAGGAGGTCAGTTATCTGGCTAATAGAGAAAAAGCCTGTTCCTAGTGTAGGGGTTACCTCAGAAAAAAGCCAAGTTAGGGACAGAATTCTAGAGATGACCATTTCAATAACGACTATGAAGCATAGAAAACGAAGTGCCTTGCTTAGGCAGAATTGGTTAATTCTTACCTTCATTAGTCTATCTTATGAGATAGGGAGATCACAATGTAAAACAAAGGATAAAATAAGGGCAGAAATCTAGCCTAGGCCCTTCACTACTCTGCATTCTATATTGTTATTCATGCACAGTGCAAGCTAAGTGATTTTTGAATTTTTTGTGTCTTACCCCAAACTGTAGAGATTAAAAGGACGATGAGCAATTAATGAAAGTGGTGGTCTAGGCCTTTTACAAAAAGCCTAGAAAATTAAGATGAAGAGTATGAAATTCATATGGAAGAAGAGACACAGACTAGGATTAGATTTCACCAGAGGCTAAACAGTTTAACTAGAAAATTTTAAAATTGAGATAGTCTGCATATCTTTGTGAGAGAAATATGCATGTCAGCAATGAAGATTTAAGAGACAGACTGACTAGTATAATCTGATTCACTGAAACTACCACTACAGTTAATAGTAGCATTCTACTCTATGGAAGATCACAGTAGAAAAAGCCAGGATGATGATATGTAGAGCCATGATCCAATTTTTTCTTCTTTTGAATCTCACTAGCTCAACATAGAAAAATAAAATAAAATAAAAAAAAATAACTGTTAAGCACTGAGACCCATACATCTTGCCAAAAAGTACATTTTCTCATAGACTACATTGTCAAATCCAACCAGAGAAAGAACAAAATAAAAAGCAGAACTGAAATTGACTGATGCTCAAAATGCATACAAGGTGCTAGACTTCTTGATTAACTGGATTGTGAGAATTGCTAGAAGAATTTCAAGTTACTACTGATATTTCAGAAAGCTTGAAGAAAAAAATGAGTTTTGAGAAAATTACTGGTCAACACAGAAGAATTTAAAATATACATACAATGTAAATAAAATGTCTGTATTTAAAATGTCTTTTGAGTTCTGCAAAATAAAATTATTAATTCAATTTTGACAACTATTAATAATCCAGCTAATAATTTAGTAAAAAGGATGGATTAAATAAAGCAGGGAAAATATAGAAAAAGTATTGTCCCTTTAGCAAATAGTATAAATACATGTACAATAATATTAAGAGAATGTCTTGAAGAAACTGCCGCTCAAAATATTTTATTGTTGAGTTAATCTTCAATAGAATCATAGAATCATCCAGGCCAGAAGGGACCTCCAAAGGTCCATCCTCCTCTAGTCCAACCTCCCAGCAGTCGCAGGGACACCCCCAACTAGAGCAGGTTGCCCAGGGCCTCATCGAGCCTCACCTTGAATATCTCCAGGGAAGGGGCCTCAACCACCTCCCTGGGCAACCTGTTCCAGTGTTCCACTACCCTCAGAGTAAAGAACTTGTTCCTAATATCCAATCTAAATCTGCTCTTCTCCAATTTAAAGCCATTGCCCCTCATCCTGTCACTGCAGGCCTTTGTAAACAGACTCTCCCCAGCCTTCCTGCAGGTTCCCTTAAGGTACTGAAAGGCTGCTATTAGGTCTCCCTGGAGCCTCCTCCAGGCTGAACATGTACATAGAAATTTTCATTTAAAGGTCTTTATTTCTGGCACTAGGTCTTTAAGATGTAACTTAAAATGCTCTATTTGTTGTTATTAATATCTCAAATAATAAAATGCTTCACATAAAATACAACACTTTTTTTCCTTAGTAACACAATTATGCATCTTGCACGTTTGCACAGCACCTAGCACAATATTTTCTTTCAAAACCCAAACAAAACAATTATTTTTGCCATTTCTCTGTATTTTCAAGTTGTTTGGCTGACTATGGACTCCAGTTTTACCAGGACATTCACTGGATTGAAGGAAAAGTCTGAAATGTCATAATTCATTTGTAAATTGTACTCATCATTCCTATGAGATTTCATCAAGCTCCAGATTGCTCACTTGGATGCTATCTGCTCATCTGCAGTGACTGCAAAAAATATGGGAATATGAACTTGAAATGTCTTTTCAGTAGAATGGATAGAAAAATATGTGGCTACCTGCATAAAACACGCAGACCTTCATTGTTCCATCCTGTATCATCCTTATTTTATGCAGAGCTAGCACATTTGTTCTTAAGACAGTTTTGTTAGGTCAAACCTGATAGTTGCAGATATCTGCTGCTCCCTACCTCTCACTTTCAGGATCAAGTGGGCGCTAATATTTGATTACTCAAACCTTTTTTCAGTAGATGTCTTAATTGCTTTTAAAATGATGATTTTATAGAGTGCACACACACATGCCTGTGTGTGCAGGTGTACACTGAAAAGAGGGCTGCTGCATCCTGAAGTCTTGAATGAGGTGCTTCAGACTGGAAAAGGAGAGGGGGTGGATTTTAGATTCACCCCTGTTTCAATGTTAAATGCATTTCCCTCTGGGATTACTTGTGCTCTCAGAATTGATCTCCTTGTGTGCCTCATCAGGGATGCCATTTTGGTTTCGAGGTTGATAAAAAAGAGCATGAGCCCTCATTAGAGATCCAACTACATCCATGTCATTAAAATGGAATTCAAGCCTTCACAAAGTAAAGGCAGTAATAGGCCAATATACACTCTGGACTATATAAGTCTGTATATATGCAGACTTATATATTTTATATTGATCCTCAAGATGCAATGACCCAACAGCAGTTTAGAGTACTGTACCAGCTTCCTATCTACTGGAAAAGATCATAAAGTACTGTGTTGTTCATCACTGAAATTAATTCAGCAAAGCATTGACAGCTTGGCATTTCAGTGTCATGATGGCTAATATCTCACTAAGTAATTATTGACAGGAAAGCAATTTACTAGATCTTTTAAATCTAAAGTGAAACCTATACTTTCACACAAAATGCTATAAATACCTATATATTTAGTTTACAATTCACTAACTTTAAAGTAATTTAAAATGTGCCAATATGTATATGTTGAAACTAACCACAGCTTTTCTTATTGTTCATGATGCACAATAACATTTTTGTTACTGACCACTGACATATGTCTCTGTAGAGACTAAGAGGTACTTCATCTTCATGACTTTCCTTAACAGCCACTTTAGCATTCCTCCAGGCTGCTCTGGGCTCTTTCGTCAAGCTTCAGATTCTTCTCATGAGAAGCAGATGAGGTAAGCAGGGCTCTCAGTTTAGGCTTCAAAACAGCCATGTAATGCTATGTGAAATTCTATGCAGCCATGGTATAGAGTGGCATGCAGAGAGCAAACACTCATACATTCATGATCATATCACCAAAGCCTGGTATGTCCATGATAGGTCAATAGAGAAATTCCATTATAAGCTTGATAGCTCTGTTAGATAACCTGGCTAAGTTACATTGAGTGCAAAAGGGGGTGTCCACTCAGACCCTGTATATGTTTCACTTAATCAGTGAAAACTCTAGAAATAATTTGGATCACAGTTATCATTACAACATCCAGTTTATCTCCCGGTCAGGTGACAGGGACTAGAATCTACCAGCTTCTGTTTTTTCTCTGATCTTTTTCTCAGTTATGTTTGCCTTTAGTCCGTCTTTGCCTAAATGTCCGTAACCTAGAAACAAACACCATTAATACATACTTTCCCCAGAAAGAAATTAGGGAGATTTAAGAACATTGTGTTTCTCAGATGAAAGATTTTTTATACCTGGAGAAAAATATACTGGCAAGCAATTACTTCCAAATTCACATTTGCCAGAAGCTGCTAGAAACCCATTGTATGAACCAGATTGGACACAAACTTAAACTATAATAGGCCATCTTTTGATTTTCACATAACTCTCTGTGCTGCTTTTTATCTAACTGGAAACTGGCATGTGGTTGAGGCTTCATCTAGCTGCAGGAACCCCAAAACCACCCAACATTGCTTACATAAATTACCAGTCACGCTGCTGTGGTATTTGAAAAGCCACAAATCTTGTCAATCAAATGAAATTCTAAGGAATTTACTGACTGTCACTTTGGCTCTTCATTGTGTCAAGGCAGAAACATTCCTTGGACACATTTAGAAAGGTTGCCTCACCAATCATCCAGTGTGTCACCAATCACTTTGTTCCCTTGCTCAATGATCTACTAATATTCTCTTAGCCATAGTTGCAGTTAGAATGGAGCTACCCACTGGAATAAGCATAGTGGGGAAAGTCTGCATTTGTAAATAGCACAGAAATAATCTGCCTGCAGTATTTAAGCCTTAAATCTAGAGGATGAAGAATTCTGTAGGAATATTATATTAATAGACCAGATTACATAATTGATTTGTGAATATATGTTTTAGTCACTTAAGAGCATAATTCTAGAAAGCTTTGTGTCCTCTTACCATATTTCAGTAATGTACCCCAAGATGTGTTTAATTTCAAGATGCAGTATATTTGTCCCTGGCAGAATGAACAGAATATATGAAGTAGATCATAAAGAATTAAGAATTTTTAGAATATGGTCACTGTTCCCCTATCTGGCTGTAAAATCTGCCTAATTGCTCTCTGCTTGTTTTCAACCCAGGAGTCTGATTACATTCAATGGCACAAATTCAACATAAGTGGTACACCACCCGTAAACAAAGCAACACAGAGATTTTTTCATGCACAGTTGATTCAAGTATCTGTACAATCTGTAAGGGAAGGTCAGGGAAGGGTAGTTCTCTGACCGATCAAGAAAAAGTCATCAGAGGAAAAGGTCAGCTCTTTCTGCCCAAATGGTGATTCCAACATCTTCATCTCCCGCCCTCTCCCTCTTCTTCAGAAGTCCCATGTCCCTGTCTGATGTCTATAATGCTTCATGGCATAGAGAAGCCATTACTGTAATAAACTCTGGAGCATATTGCTATATTGTCTCATTTCCAGTATAACATTCTATGGTTTTAGATGAAGATAAAAGAGAGTACTCAGCTCAAGGTTAGATCTAGTCTGAGACAGTTTGCTGGTGTACGTGAAGAAATAATCACAAATTTGAACTACAGTCTTCTAAGCATTATTGTATTTCAGCCTAAGTCTCATAAAAAGTTATCTGCTCTCACTTCTTCCTCTGCCAAAGGAAAATAAATTTCAGTATTGATAATGTAACCTATGCACCAGTAGTTCATAATCAATTTCTGAATCAGTTGCCTTTGTCTGGTAGGTATCTGAAACATTTAAGGGTTTATAGTTTCTTGACTTCCCTATTCAGTTGCACCAACTGTTTCGTGCATTGGTTCATTCATAGCCTGCTGTTTTCAGAATATGGAAACTCAGAATTCACTGGTTTTTCCCTCCTCTTACTCCAAAAGAAGTCCAAATTGTCTTCAGTCCTCATTTGTAGGGACTAGAAATATACCCTCACTAGTAGTGGGTAATTTCCTAAGAAACTTGGAATTTTTTATATTTATATTTATATACACAACCTTATAGCTACAAAGGATCATGAAATGCTTTATCACCATGCAGATAATATTTTATTTTTTCTTCCTGTCATAAGAGTTCATGTACGGCTTTTTCACCATAGGGTCTACAAATTTGGGTAGTCTTAATCCTCCTACTGAGCAGTCTTTCAGCAGCTGTTATCCTGGTTTCAGCTCTTCCATCAAGTAGTGCCCAAAAGGATGCTTAAGAAAGAGAAAAAATTGAATCTGAACAAGAATCTTCATCTTTTGGAATCACTAAAAGAGCTCAATACAATTTTCATGTAATCATTACACATTGGATAAGCTGTGTCCAAACAAAAATGTACTCAATTGCAGTATTTTGTAAAAAAACTACATTAGTTTGATCTCTTATCTGCCATTCCTACATTTGATATGCCAAGTGTAGCAATTATAGAGGACATAGGATAAGTTATTAGCAGTTGCATTTCCAAATATCATCATTTCTGGACATCAGGGATAATAGCCCAAATCAAATAAGTTATTTTTTCTACAGACGCACATGAAGCAATGCCAATTTTGAATTGCAACTTAAAGTTTCTTTAATTACCATCACAAGCCTTATTTGTTTGCAAATAGTGGGGTATGTATTTCATATTTTTATTATTTCGTTATCTTTACTCATCTGAAACTAACTGCAATTCCAATTTGTCATGTGCAGTTTTTCACGTGTCAATATTTTTAAAGTATCAAGTTTAACCATCTTTGTTTGAGATGCTCGGTACAACCTATTTAGTACCTTTGAATAAAAATGGCAATGAATAAGAAACCTGATTTCACAGTTTTGTTTTAAAGACTAGGTATGCAGCCATTAAACCAGCTAAAATAACATCTTGTTTAAGGGCATCTGCGCTAACATACTGTAAGTTGTCTGAAGTGAATCAAGTATTTTCAATTGCTACATCATAGCCTGTTTTCTCTATATCAGTTTTATTCAAGGCTCCAGTCTGGGGCATCTTCCACATTACACGTGTGTTGCAAGGGATACAACTGCACCTAAAAGAATACCATTGGCAACTCAATTCTGCCAACTCTCACTTTGAAATTCTTACTAATGGCTCATTGCAAATTTTTGCTATCAGTTGCCATCAGTTTATATGAAAGCATAATTTTTTTTATATACATGCACTAGATGTTCTAATGCTTGTCCTGTAGTTAAGTCTTTGCTGTCAGATGCTAGAGGTTCTGTATGAATGCCAGGCCTCTGTAAAAATACTGCCTTAGGCATTGCATTAAAGGAATCGCATATCTTTATTATGGGAAAATCTAAAAAATGGAGCCTTTCATTATCAACTATGTAGAGATTTTTCAAATCCTTTTCTGGCATGTCATGCTCATTGTACATTTTTAGTCATTAAAGGCTTCAGGTTAGTATCCCTACTGACCATATCAGATACAAATCTCCTAAGAAAACATATCATCCCCATAACCTCTGTATGCTTCTTTGTTGTTGTGTATAGGTGGAAGGATATTGAAAAGTGGCAGTATAGTATTGGGATGGCTATCCCTACTCTGTTTTCTTGAACTTGTTTAAGTGGATTATTTCTTTACTATTTACTGCAGGAGTCACGAGATCTATTTAGATCTCTTTGGAGCTTCAGGGTCTTCTCTTCCTTTCCCCATGAGAATACCATCTATGTAAATCAATACTATAAAATATTTTTTACCTCTTTGTGAAATACAACAGTATACAGCATAAATGAAAAAGCAATAATTGCTTCCAAATGGTGTTAAAATGTGCAGATGCAAACTTTTTTTTTTTTTTTTTTTCTCTTTTTCCTGGAGAAATATGCTGGAACTCAGAAGCTAATGTAAGAAAAATATCTTGCAGCCAAAAATAATCTTTCTTCATACATATGGGAAAATATTGCTGATTTACACATTTCACTTAATGTAGGCAGAGTCCTACATTTCTTTTCAAAAACTTACAAAGTACTAATTTATATCGCAGCCTCTTCAAATGTCTCCATTTTAGCCAGCACATTTGAGAGATTTGGGGATATTCATAGGTATAGGAATAATAGAACAGTAAGTGTCTAACACTATATTTTAAAAATTTTTCACTACCACCAGCTTATCATTAAAAACATGATCCTCTGTCATCTTGGGGATTCTGCTTCGTTCCAGTAGGTTCTTTCAAAAAGAAACCTAGTATTTAGCCTGAAGTGACTATTCTTATTTCCTGCAAGTATCAGAGATGTTAACTTTTCAATATTTTGTTTTAATCTTGCATTTGTAGATCACTAAGCTGACTTTATAATTTAAGTTTTACCTGCCTGTATTTAATAACACAAAGTTTTCTTTGCAAAACCTTCCAACAGCTTCAGAGATCATGTTATCTTGGGCACAAATCTCTGAGTAATAGGTAATCTGAATTTAAAAGTCAAACTTCTTCACAGCTAACCAAGATACTTTCTTTTTGCTGAGACCTTTCTTTTCCCTGTAAATGCCAAATTAACAAAAGCATCTGAGGGTGGGTACATGAGGGTCAGGAGGGTGTGTGTCAAGAGTGACATCAACTGAGACAATAAAAGGGCTTCTAAGTTACTTAGAAGCTCTATTTTAAAGGTTTAAGGGGTCCACTAAACCAATTCAGTAGTCTTAAAATATACTTGACATCAAGAGTCAGTCATCTGCCGACATACCCAAACCAGTAATCTGTTTGAGATACTATCTGGTAAGTATACTCTATTTTATTTCCAAGTCCTTTAGAAGACATATTTAGTAAATTTTATCATTGATTCTTTATTCATTTTTACATTAGCTGCTTTTCAGACTGTCTTAAAAATAAAGTGAATATTAGTAAGATCAAACTGTTTTATTATCTGAACCAAATTTGTGAAATGAAAAAATCTGAGATGGTGAGTTAGAAGTATCTTAAAAGTGCATCCAACTCCTCAGTTTATAAAATTGGGTTAGATGGATGGCTAGGACCATGTTCATACTGTCAGGTAAGATACCATGTAATAAATGCTTTTATGACCCAGAGGAAAGCTGAAGAAAATACTGCAAAAATGGTAATGTGGAGTTCTATATTTCTTAAATTTCAGTTACTCTATATCAAATTTCTTAATATATAAGAAAAAGATGCCTTTTTCTGGCTACAAATAATGAAAATCCAAACTTGAAACTGGTAACTGGAATGTGTTGTTTCTACCCATTGTAGCATCATCAGTAATAAATATTTTTCAAATATGTCCCAAGTGGTAGTTTTGCTGATGATGTACAAAGCAGATTGGAATTCACACTGGTAATGCAGGATTATCATTGAAAAAAAAAAAAAGAGGAACTCAATTATTATTTATCTAATGTAATTAAACTGGGAATGACACAACTCAGTAGAGTTATGCCTCTGCAAAATTGTCAAGAAAAGTGCTGGTCTCCTCATTCTAAAGGATATGCAAAAGAAATAGATAAAATAACAAAACTTTTCACATGCATAGCTATATACAAGTATTTCAACATACTTGGAGCGTATAAAGAATAAATTAATAGCAACATTAATAACATTAATAATATTAGTATTAGTATTAATATTTTTGGAAGAACATGGTGCTTTTCACCCAGTTATTCAGGAGATGGGTACCTATACAATGGTGAGGCAGAGCAACTAAGGCTGACCAAAGTTTTTAGATTTGCCTACAAAGTAACAGTAAGTTGTTCACAAAATAAGTATTAGAACTAAATTCTTCACTTGCATTCCTTGCTCTAACCTTCTTGAAAGTCACTTCTCTGATGTCTGTCTTCAACATTTTTATAAATTAAATTTCTTTGCAGTGAACAGAATTTATGTGAAATACAGATTTATATTGTATTTATTTCTATCTTTGTAGACAAAATGACTTCTATAAAAAAATTCACCAAGCTGGCAATCATTTTATATGCCGTATGCTTTTTGACAAACTCCGATGGAAGACCAATGATGTGAGTACATTATCATACACTTCCAAAGTTTGGAGGATGACTTTAGCTGTTCTTGAGAAAATGGTTGGTTTGTCTACATGTGTTTATGTGTATACGAAGTCTTTCTGTTCCTGCTTTTGAATCCTTTGGCCAAGCTGGCTAAATTTTGTCCTCTAGATACAGCTGTAGAGATCTAAGATACCTGGAGTTCTTACACATTTTTTGAAAATATACATCTGAGCAGAGGGAGAAAAATCATATAAGCATGCTCTCTGGAATAACATTGCATAAGCTTGTTAGTCACTTAGAGTGGTCTACACAGGAGATCATCTTTTTTACTGTGCAAGAATCTAGCTGAAACTCACACTTATACACTACATCAATCAGCACTGAGCACAAATCCACAGGAAGTCACACTTCTTTAGCTCTAGCGTTCACAGAAAACTACTACTGAATAAATGCCATAGTTTTATTAGTCAGTTAACTGTTATTGTATAAGCCTACCTAAGCTCATCTACAACAGCTAAAATAAGTGATAGAGTCAAACAACATTGTCACAAAACTGGACTACTTCCCATTTTGATGCCTTCTCACTAATATATCCATCACCAATGACAAATCACCATCTACTCTCCTTCTCTTCTCCAGATGTCACCCTATCCCTTACAGAATAGAAAGGCTATTGTATTGATACCTCACAGTTCTGTATTGTGATGCCTCACAAAAGTTCCCAAAGCTGGGTTTTTGAATGAAGATCTAGAATTCAAGATGGGCCACTATGAGTCTCTTTCTGTGCTTTTCTTTCATGCAGGAAAAGATCAGTGAGTGAGATGCAATTAATGCATAACCTTGGAGAGCATCGACATACCGTGGAGAGACAGGACTGGCTTCAGATGAAACTGCAGGATGTGCACAGTGCCCTCGAGGATGCTAGGACCCAGAGGCCTCGAAACAAGGATGATATTGTCCTGGGTGAAATAAGAAGTCGAAGGCTTCTCCCTGAGCATCTGCGGGCAGCAATGCAGAAGAAATCCATTGATCTGGACAAAGCTTACATGGATGTACTTTTTAAAACAAAGCCATAATGAACACAGCCAGACCATTATGTCTGTCCAAGTAAGCACATGTCTGTATATCACTGATCAAGTAGGGCATTTTATTATTATTTATTCAAACTACAATAAGGATTAAAGGCTCCATTCAAGACTGTATCCCCATTGAGTTAGACATTTCACAAACAAATAATAAAATGTATTTACAGTCCATCTATGACCACTGCTGCTAATTTCTAGGTATCTTTTAAATGGTTAATGTATCTTATATATTTCCATCATAAAAAGAAGTAGAAACCAAAAACAGTAAGAAAATTGAATAATCATTTAAGACCAGTTCTACTACACAAATGAAGAGCATTTTTATGTAATCACTAGACCTGCTTGTACTGTTAATCAATAATGAATAAATGCAGTAGAACTTGTCTCCAGAATAAAGCACTATTTTGCCTAGGGTTAAATTTTGTTTAAATTTGTTTTAATGAAAATATGTGTACTTAAATCCACACTTATTTTCAGAAGGCAGGCAAAATCAGAAGAATGCTAATTACATAGCGAAAGCTGCATAATAATAATTTAGTATTAAAGAGTGCAAACATAAAAAATTAAAGTAAGAAGGCAAAGCTTAAGATTAAAGTACAATGGGATAAAAATTTAAAACAAACTTTGTACAAAACAGAAGAATGAAATTTTGCAAAATACTGAAATGAAGGGAAGGGTTTGATTGATTACCTTCCCCTCCTCCAAAAGACAATAACCTATAATTAAGTGGAGAAACAGTGGGAGCAGAGATGACAGTACATACCTAAGCACGCCCTAAACTATATAAATGGGAAATGGTTCTATACCAGAAAATTGCAACTGAAAAAAAAATCTTGCAATACATATTTTTTGTCCCTCATTTTCTCTGTAAACTATCTATCTCTGCATTTCTGTATATTGTGTTAGGCCTCATGTAAGTAACTTTTATTTGTGAGACCAATGGCTCTCATAAATGATATTACTCATTTTCATATGCATTGTTTTGTAGAATTGGGATCTCGGTCTGTCAGATCTCCAAAATGAGAACCAATAACATGCAGAAACCAAGCCAGGAGAGGAACCATTAGCTGTAATACATTTGAAATCTGAAAGAACATAAAACAGACGGGGAAATATCAATTACAATATCAGTAATTTTAAAAAGCAGCAGATACAAAATTATTTTGAATGGTATATGCACATATGTGCTTAGGATCCCCATTCATTCCTGATGAATAAGAATGTTTTCTCAACAGCAACAATGGTGGTTGCCTCCAGATTTGCCATTGTCAGAGCTCAAACCTGCTGCTCTAAGTGTCTGTATGTATGTTCCCATATTGCTTCTTATTTGTTTGTTTGATGTCTAACGTGCCTTGGGGAACCTGGTAAAAAACTCAGAAAACATTACAAATACAAATGCAATCTGCTGGAGGATAGAAAGGTACTTGTAACTAGTGAATTGTAGTTCATAATCTTGGCTATACTTTTAGTAACGTAAAGGCCATGATGCTGCAAGCAGACGGTACGTTTGTGCACATCAGTGCGCCCCACACACAGGAAGGGTTCCATGCCACTTGTCGCTGTAGAGTCAAGGCCTTAAAGTGCACTTTGTATTTATTCTTTTATCAGACACCTGTGCTAACTTAAAGAAATAAAATCGCATTTTTGTACCTATGTCTCACTTATGTATTACCAAATAAAGTGGACCAAAAGCTCTTGGACATTATTTTAAACCATAATAACTGACTGATCTGTAGCTATTCTGATATAATTTAGCATTTGGGGCAAGTTTATTAAGCCATTTTATTTTACTACAGCAATATAAATACAAATATAATGATAAAAACAATTTTTACTTTTCCTTTTGTCTTTCCTGCACACAAAATCATACTGATGGTTAAACAAAGGGTGCTTACCTATTTATGTCCCCTTACAATAATGACACACGTGCAGAAACTACGTAATCTTTGAGTGCCAAATTCATAAACTGCTTCATTTTCATCTAAACAAAGAATTTTATTATCTACACAACTTGTTCTTCCTAATCTTCAGCTATCTAGTAGATGAAAGATGCTTACATAAATACTACAACTATCTGAACATCTCAAAAAATACTTGTTGCTTACAGAGGGCTTCAGGGTAAGAAACAGATGATGCACCACTGAATATTGTTTAGCTAGAAATATGGCTGCAGAAAAACTATGCTCAGCACTGTCTCAGTTGTGACTAAAATCAAGTTTGCTTTGCCCACATACAGTATAACTCTTCAAAAAGACTAAAGAGAGCACAGTGGCAAATAATTAGTGCTAGGTAATGCCCATTAGAAAGAAAATATGTTATTTGCATTAAATTAATTAGTAATGGTAATTATCTAGAAAACAAATTTGCTACGGCCTTTCAGCTTAAACCTCTGTTTAGTGTAGCAGCAGTCAAAACAGCAAAATGTTCAGCATAGGGCAGAGGTTGTTATCAAAAATATTTTAATACCATGATATACTGCAAAGATTCATCTTCACCTGACTCTTTCACAGAGATCTCTCTTTCACAGCAGTCAGAAAAGCATTAAATAAAAAGAGGCATGATAAATATATGAATGAATTGTATGGAGAGACAAATGGTGTTTCTTATTTATCTTTCTAAGAGAACAAGGTAAGAGAGGCGAAGAATTGAGCTTGCACACGGCTGAATATGGAGCTTTTAGTTAGCATGGGCCAAAATTTCATCTCCAGCCAATGTTATTGGAGGAGACAATGTCATGACTCTTGGGTATGCCCAAGTTCTTTTCCCATGCATGCACTGGACTGTGCCTTAAATCTATGCCAGGTTGTGTACTTGCATGGAAACAATTTAAATACTGTGTGAGCCTGCATTTCACAAGAGACTCAGACACGCATGTAACTGCCAGAGGAGACTTCCTATGTCCCCTGTTATAGTGACATAATGTTAGAAAAGTATTAGGTCCGCATCCCTTTACATCCATGGGATCAGCCTTTCAAAAATGGGGTGTCTCTAAAAGGCTTCTTTCCTTCCTAAACAATGTGGTTTCTACGTACATACTTCCTTTCAAGGCAGAAAACCTTGCTTTATGATCTGACAAGGGCTTTTTGCTAAGACCTGTGTCCTTGAAGACCTATTCTGTGCAGATGAATATCCATTGTACACACCTGTTTTTATAAAATTCTCAGTGAAAAGAAATATAATTGTATCTTTCGGTCATGACTCATTGAATCATGGAGCATTAATATCAGTATCCATTCTCAAGGGAAGTAAAACAATAGCATGTGAAAAAAATCTCAAATCCATGATAAATTAACAAAGCAAAAATCACAAGAATTCTAATAAAAACTAGGTGAATTGCAAGATCTCTGAGTAAAACCTCCGGCTGGTGATTTAACAGCTAGTGATTAGGTTTTCTTAGATGCTTCTAACCTTGTCTCCTGAAAATACTGCTGTATTGTATCGCTCAGCTCCCCATTAAACAGCACACAACATCTGACTTCTCGCCTAGTTAGCACATTATAACAGCTTTTGTGCAGGTTGCTTGGTCATTGTTCTACTGGTGGATTTCTAGAACTCAGTGGTTTATCTCTGTGGGTATTGTTAAAGGATGGAAACAAGAATTCATTGAACAGATTCTTGTTTTGCTGTAGGCTGTGGCAAAGCTTCTGTCTTTTACAGGGTATTTTGGTATAGCAAAGACACAATTCCTTGCTCTTTCCCCCTCTTTCCCTCCACTCCCCAGTCTGCATAGTTCACAACAAAATTCCTTGCCTGAAACAGTCAGATCTGCTACTGTTGAAGGCAAGTCCAGAGGTGTACATTCAGTGAATTTTTAGATTAATACTTAGGTACTGAAAGAGGATGATGCTCTGTCAGATATATATGAAGCACACAAGAGGCATTGGCTGTACAGTGCCAGTCTCTGGAATCTGACAGCAAATTTGTCAACTTCCTCCACAAGAGGTTAAATCAGAACCCCTAATCAAGGTGAACACACTCATCATTAGGATATAGTATCCAGATCCCTCTCACCTGCATGTTTTCCCTGGGAGGTCTGGTCCAACAGTGGCTTAGAATAGCATTTTATGAGACTCTGAGATGACCCCACACATGGCTGATCTTCACAGTGGTGCTGCCCCAAAACAGCCACTGTACAACCAGATCGACTTCCCACAGTGCACAAAGGAGAACAGATAAACATTCAAAAATTTGCCCAGAGAGTTTCTTATTCTCTTCCTCCTCCCAAAGTCTACTCATTCATATTTGCTTCAATATACTTACTGTCTAGAGTTCTATAGTCCTTTCGCCTGACATGAAAGTAAAGTTTTGCCTGTGATGCTATAGAGAATATCTTAGAAAAGTGACAAATGTCTTTAGATCTCAATACAGTTGAGGCTTGGTATCAGTTTATTCTCCCCCCAAGAGGAATGTCAATGGCTTGGTGTCATCTCAACAACTGTACAAGTACACTGAAGTTGACTACAATGTAAGACATGATCTGCTGGGTATTACGGAATGGAAGCCACATCACCTAACTATATTCCTAAACAGACTGCAGATTTACACAGACTCTATATAACCTACAGGGTTGCACAAACCTAAGAATTAAGAGTTGCATTTAAACCAGGAATCAGTTTCAGGGTGAGGGCTGAGATAGCGGAGATGTCAGCTCAACTAGCTAAATTGTATTATATCCTTTGGCTTTTTCTTTTGTGCCAGGCAGATTTAGAGAGATGATAGTGCCAGAGGAGCATGGGGCTAGACTAGGGGCCTGGATGCTGGGTAGATCCTGTCACGAAAAAAACGGTAACGGTTGTTCCTCAGAACACCAGTGTGTACACTCTTACAGAGCCCCAACGGAAAGGCAGAGGCTCAGCTATCATCACCTCAGCGCAGCCCCACAGGGGAAGGTTCGCCTCACCTTTCCTGACTACCTTTCCGCAGCGGCAGGCGAGGAGCCGCTCTTCCAGCCAGCGGGCGGCGCCCGCTCTCCAGCACCGCCTCAGGCCCTCAAGCCAGCAACCTCCATCCTTCGGCGAGGGTTCTGTGGCTGTGCCCGGCGGACGGCGGCCTGGCCCCTGGGAGCAGCCCTGGGCCGAGCCTTCCCGCACTATAGCANAGGAGCGTTGCCGCTGCTGCCCGAGCCGGCGGCGTGCCCCTCCGGCTCGGCTCTCGGCCGCGGCTCCGGGGTTGTCCCCGCTGAGGGCTGGTGTGAGGCCGGACCGGGCGGGCGGCTGCCGCCCCTGCCCCTCTGAGGGACCGGAGCCGGTGCTGTAGTCGCCCCGCAGGTGTCTCGGCCTCCTGAGGCGCGGCATCGGTTACGCGGGCCTTGCCGCGGCTGTCCCCGGTGCCCCGGGCAGGTCGTGGGCTGAAGCTTTTACCCTTTAAAAGCATCGTAGGAAGGGTGCCTTCGTCCGGTCGCCCTAGCGTAACAAGCGTGTGATGTGTGGTGACATGAGCAGGCTCAACACTACTTAAATTGCTATTTTTAATTGTATAACCTTTATTAGTAAGACCTGCAGTTGCTGTGAGGGCTTTACGGAAACAGTATTATGGCTTAGGGCTGCCTGACAGCCGTCATATAATTCCTGAGCATGTTTATTTTAGCATAATCTGAGCATTGATTTACCTACACAGGTGACTTCATGATGAATTCAGTAGCTTTTTTNTCGTGAGATCCGGGTGCCACCACCTCCTCCTCTGCTGCGCGCGGAGCGGCTCTCGCGAGAGGTGGCGGCGGTTGCCCGGCCTGGCGGCGGCGGCGGACGGCGGCGGCTGCGGGGCGCGGTGGCTT
>VXBW01004351.1:43906-125982 GCA_013400375.1 Thinocorus orbignyianus
GGTGCCCCGGGCAGGTCGTGGGCTGAAGCTTTTACCCTTTAAAAGCATCGTAGGAAGGCTGCCTTCGTCCGGTCGCCCTACCGTAACAAGCGTGTGATGTGTGGTGACATGAGCAGGCTCAACACTACTTAAATTGCTATTTTTAATTGTATAACCTTTATTAGTAAGACCTGCAGTTGCTGTGAGGGCTTTACGGAAACAGTATTATGGCTTAGGGCTGCCTGACAGCCGTCATATAATTCCTGAGCATGTTTATTTTAGCATAATCTGAGCATTGATTTACCTACACAGGTGACTTCATGATGAATTCAGTAGCTTTTTCCCACACAACCGTATTTTATTTCCAGAAAATATCAGTTGCTTGTATGATAAGTCTGCCATGGTACAAAGATGTGTTGCAGTTGCTTTTTTTTTTTCCTCCTTAAATTCACTTTTATTTCTAGCTATTGCTTCTGCATCTTTTTCCTTTTCATCTATGATCCCATCCTAAAGTGTCACCTTAGGACACTTCTGCAGAATTTGGATGCAACTCCATCATAGGTGGTTCATTTCAGTCGCTTGTCTGGCATCTTTGTCCAAAGTAGTGGTTGAGCTTTATATCTTTTTGTTCTTTATTGATGGCTGCCTCTTAGAAATTCAAGGGCATACTTAAAACCTGGCTTATCGATAGCCTTTTGGCTGTCATCTCTGTTCTCCTTATTTTTGTTTGCCTCTTCATGAATCATCTTTAGTGATTCATTTAAAGAGTACTTATCTCTTTTGTTGCTTCAGTTTTGATGAAACTTTCCCCAGAAGACCCTCTCTTTCTCTCTTCTATTTGCTGTTGAATTAGATGACCCACAAATACAATTCAAGTTATCAATATCATGCTGTTCATACACAGTTCGTTACCTGATAGTTCACATTTGTTTTCTTTTGTGTGCTAAAAATCTGTTCCTGCATCATCTTGTGTAGGCTACCTTAAATTCCTGTTGCTTGAACACAGGTGCAGTCAAAAGGAACTGATTATTTTTTTCCCTCATTTTTTCCTGTTTTTTAACCTTTCTCTGTAGTTACCAAAAACTGCTCTGCTGTATTTGTTTTGCGGACAAATCAGTATGGATTCATCTTTGACTAGGTTTCTTTGTTGCAAAACATCACAGAGAGTATTCTTTTTTTTCTATTAAGACACACAAATCTTTTGCCAAAACCTCTGCATATTACCTCTCAATTTGTACCATCTCTGTCTCAAAAACTCATTATAGTCCATTACATCCTGTATGTGGTCATCATTGCCGTCTACCAATGATAATGTTTCAGACTGTTGTTATAAGGTTTTTTTCAGCATGTTTGTGCTTTTGCTTCGTGTGTCAATGCCAGGGCAAGAGGGGGCTAAGAAAGACAAGTTAAAGCATCTCTCGTGTCATATGTTAAATTCCTTGAAGCCCAGTTTTCGTTTTAGGTGCCATTGCATTTGAGAACAGTAAACAGCTAATGTGTGGATGACACCGCTTATTGAATCAGTAAAAAATGTCATAACTGTTGTTTTTTCTGTAGCTTTGTTATAAACTGTATGCTTTTGTAGATCATATGCTTTAGGCTGGGGCTGTTTTGTCCTGTATGCATGCACAGAACCCAGAATCTCATTATGTGCTAATATCTTCAAGCACAGCTCTCCTTAAGCAGTGTTCCTTAAATCTTGTCTTGGTGCTGTTGCTTATCAATAAAAGTATGTATCTTTTTAAAATATGTGTAAAGTGAAAAGCTAATTAAGAATTAATTTAAAATGTGAAAAAAATATTTGGGATTTTCTTCATCCCTGGGATGTATTATTACTGCTGGGTACAACCACGAGTATGGAGCTTGCTTATTTCTTCAAGAAATGTGTCTGATATTGTTTCATGCCATTCATCTTGTTACTGATTCTGAGCATTATGAAGCCCAGTGTCTGTTTTCTGTTCTATATTGGTGGGCTGCAGGGGATGGGGCTGCTAGTAATGTCAGGAAGTTAGATTCTCCTCCTTTTTCCACGGTGATAATCACGATTCTGCTTTTGTGTGGGAGAAGTTGCTTGATTCACTGAGCTTTTTACAGGCAAACTTAGGCTGATTTGTACACAGTGAATCCTAATACAGAGGGCGAGATGGGAATCATCTGCCTCTTGCTTTTTAGCCTTCCAATATCAGATAGGTGCTTTATCATCACGCCACTTTTAGGAATTATAAAGTTAAAACTTACAAGATAGTGACTAGATCACAGAATCACAGAATCACCTAGGTTGGAAGGGACCTTTTAAGATCAAGTCCAACCATTGGGGGAGGGGGNATATCTATATAATAATAGATATCTGCTGCTCTTGGTGCTATAGAAACAGGAATATCATCGGCTTCCCGTGACTGCTCGATTATTTTTAGTTTTTTATTTCTTACTCATTAGGAGGAGCTCCAATCCTGACCTACTGTATTAATGTTGAGACTGTATTGCAGAGGATGTTTCTTAGCTGTGCTTTAATCAGCCTCAGTTTGGTAACATTTCAGTGATGATAATATCTAAAGCTACTTTATGTGAGTGCATTGTGGCGGATGTCTGCACTAGTTTGCAAGAAACTCAGTTGACAGGTATGAATTTCCATGATACGTGGTGTTTGCATTATGAGCATTTGTACTTTGAACTGTGTTTCTTAATTAGGATGTAATGTCACTGTGCTTGCATTCCCAGTAAATCTTACTTGTGAGTTAGTTTTTGTTGTTGTCGCTTTGACTGGAGGCAGTGAACAGCAGACTGTCATGCCTTATAGAAAGTCTAAATAATCCCAATCTTGGAGTTTTACTGTCACAAGTAATGCCAGATTTTGTCCTAGCAGATTATTTGTCTGCCGGATCTTTTCAGTTGTCTTGGTGCACCTTTACAGTGTATTTCACTGATGGAGCAGGTTTGAGCAGATGAGCTTCTAAAACCTGTCCTACTTTAGGAAATGCTTCTGGCCAAGGCTTAAATCTGACTAGCTGCCTGAAGTATTACGTGTTAATTACCTAAATGCTGTCTTCTGTACTGACAGCTGGAGTGATGAGTTCTTTGTTCCACCTGATGCGCTGGTGTCTGGAAGATGACAGCTTGGGCCTCTGACTCAAAACTTCAGGCTGTTTTAATAAGGCTGAAAAACTCAAATCAAAGATTATTCTCAATAAATATACTGTGGCTGGTTGGCTTGAAACACATTGATATTGACTGAGATGAGCTTTACTTCTTTTCTAGAAAGATTTCCAAAGAACGTTTTTTCGCCACGTGCAGTACCTTGGAGAATAAAAGTCCTGCATCTCACAGAAGTATGTGTCTGCTTCTGTCCAGCATTTGATGTTGTCTAAATCTTGCTTGATCTTCTGTGCATTGTATTTTGTCTTGGCACAGGACTGAATATGCTTTAGATATTATTTAACATAATCTTTTCTACAGCTATCACAAGTTAGTGTATGATGCATCCTTTCATGCGCTCTTCATGTAGTGGCACAAGCACACGAATAACTGTGCTTTGCAATGCCTGGGGTGGCTCTACCCCATTGACTGTCAGCTTCCCAAACCCACTGGGTGTCTGTCTTTAAATTCCCTTCTATTTCGGTAGTCTACAACTTTCATAAATTAGTGATGATTCTAGCTTCAAGCTGATGTTAGCAAATATGAAGTGTTCTAGCTGTGTTGGAAGTTTTCAGAATTGAAGCCTGCTTTCCGATTTCCTATTTTACAAAATACTTCCTGTGATAATTCTCTGGAGTACTAGCTATCAGCAGAGGGATAAGAAATCATTCCTTATACCTAGAGAATTGCTTGTTAGCTGATTGGAAAGGCTATCAGTTTGGCCAATATGGCAGTGTTTTGTGATCTACCAAGGATATTTTCATTTGATCTTTTTTCTTTATTTCATGTGTTCCCAGTGCCGTTCTACCTTTACCAAAACTTTCGATACAATTTCTTGATTTCGTGGGAGGCATTGAATAGTACTTAGGGCCATGTATTCTTGCAGCATTCTTGTTTTACATGCAAGGCCAGAATGTTCTGCAACAAATGCTTTCTTTATTGCCTTCAGTGTGAATCCCTGAAAAAAACCCGACAAAACAACGATTGAATGATTGAACCACAGTTGACACATTCTTTTCAACTGTAGAAAAAAGTGGATTTGCAGAAGCGTTTTAAGAATTAATTGGGAGGACTAGTTAGTTACTTTACAAAATTCTAGTTTCAAAAGAGAGAAGCATAAAAGCATATTTGTAGTCTTACAAGTTTGTTAAAACTTGAAATGAAATTGTGCTGATAACACTTTTGATTATAAACAAATGTATCTATCAACAATGATCAAGAAGAAAAAAGTAATAATTGGCTGCTTTACAGCAAATTGTCTCTTAGAGAAGTTTTATTTGATAAGATCCTGCTGAGTGGGAGGATGGAAGGAAGGAAGAATGCTTCTTGTTCAGTGTGACATGGTTGTAACTGTGTTTGAAGTTTCAGAAGATGTGGCTTTAGACGCTTTCAGATTATCATCTTTTCATAACTGCTCTAGTTTTGGGTCGTGTACCAGTCTGGTAATTCATCAGTGACACTGCTGGGGTTCCTTCTATGCTTTAAGCTGGGAAAAGGGAATACTGTTGATCATGAGGAGCAGTCCCGTGTGTTTGTTTCTGCCCTTCTGTGTCATCTATTGTTTGCGATGGTTTAAGCATGTAGCTGCATAGCAAAGCAGATTGAGGAACTGATCCTACTTAAAACAATCTTTTTCTTTGAAGTGTATGTGAATTTGTACCCTCCTGTTGAATCTGTCACTTTCATTTAATGAAACATGGAGAGAAGTCAGAAAATGTGAGACAGTTTAAGAAAGTTACTTTAAATTGTCTTTCAGATCTCATAAAAAACCACCTGCTTTTACACATCTTTCTGGCATGAAAGCAGAACTCATAAAATCATAGAATGGTTTGGGTTGGAAGGGACCATTAAAGGCCACCTAGTCCAACCCCCACCTGCAATGAGCAGGGATATCATCTGGGTTGGGTTGCTCAGAGCCTCATCCAACCTGACGGATTGTTGCCAGGGATGGAATGTCTACAAGCCTCTCTGGGCAACTGATTCCAGGTGTGTCATCACCCTCATTGTTAAACAAACAAACCCCACAACCCAGCAGACAACCAACCACCGCTTCCTTATATCTAGTATGAATTTACCCTCTTTTAGATTAAACTCATAACCCCTCATCCTATTGCAACAGGCCTCGCTAGAAGGTCTGTCCCCATCTTTCTTATAAGCCCCTTTTAAGTATCGAAAGGCTGCAGTAGGGTTTTCCCAGAGCCTTCTCTTCTCCAGGCTGAACACCCCCAACTCTCAACTTGTCTTTGTAGGAAAGGTGTTCCATCCCTCTGTTTTTGTGGCCCTCCTCTGGACCTGGTCCAATAGGTCCATGTCCTTCCTGTACTGATGACTCCAGATCTGCATGCTGTACTCCAGGTGGGGTCTCAACAGAGCACAGTGGAGAGGCAGAATCACCTCCTTTGACCTGCTGGCCACGTTTCTTTTGATGCAGCCCAGGATACAGTTGGCCTTGAGGGCTGCGAATGTACATTGCTGGCTCATGTCTAGCTTTTCATCGACCATTGCACCCGAGTCCTCCTCAGCTCTCAGTCCCTTCATCCTCTAGCCTGTATTGATAACGCATTGCCCCAAATGAGATGCAGGAACCTGCACTTAGCCTTGTTGAATCTCAAATACTGGTGTCATATGTCAGTGAAATTAACGAGAACTAGCTGCTGGATGACAGCCTGTTTCTGACAAGACACCCACTTTGGTCCATACTTGAGAGAGTGAGGTTTTTATAAATCTTTTAGATGGTTTTAAAAGGAGGAGGGAATTTGTGGAAACAAAAGCTTGAAAAGAAACACATGGTGCTAAATGAGCTTGTCATTGTGGTGCTTCAGCAAATACAGGAGCTGAAACAGGACCTGCAGTAGTCAGTTGCTGGGAGTGATTGCAGAATGGGAGCTGTGGGGTACCACTGAAAAGATGGTGGTCTTCGCTTTTTGTTCTAAACTGTTTTGTGGCCATGAGTAGTACAACTCACTGTGGATATTGCTTGAATGGCTCAATCTAACAAACACAATTTGTTTTAATTCAGGATTAAAGGTGTCTTTATTTTTTTATTGCTTGTGTATGAAAATGGTTTGTCATATTGCACTGCAGTTCTGCATGATGGCTGCTAAACTAATTTGTGACTTGATTTATAAACCAATCTTTTTTTCTTCTTCTTCCCTTTCTTTCCCTTTTCGTCCTAATGTTACTTTTTCTGTTCTGAAATAGGTTGTAGGTTTCTCCTTGTTAAGCACCTAAACACATCTGATGAATGTGTATAAATTCTATAACCTTCTATATTTGTGTAGTATCCTCATACATTGACCATACTTTGATAACCTGAATTTCCAGGTAATAACATAATGAAATGGCTGCTTGGTTCGCATTATTTTTTTAATTACTCTTATTTTTTAATTGCATGGGAAAGTTGAGCATTTCCTGTAATTCTAAGTAAAATGTTTTTTTCCTTTCCTGACTCTATAGGCATACCTGACCATATGAGGCCTCCAATCAAAGTGTGTTTAATTATAGAAACCCTGACAGGAAAAAAACCCTCAACCCTGTGGTGGAGATTGTATACTTGATATAAAATCTATTTATTTTTGTTAGAACTGAACATGAATGAAAAACTCACGTGCAACTAACATTTTTAAAAAGCTTGTTCTCTACCATTCCCATCCAATAAGAATTTTTGGGTCTAAGAAAAAAATCTATGTTTTTCAGAAGAATTTTTCTATTTTCCATGACTAGAGTAAAATTTTATTTTAGAAGTTACCTTGTTTTAAAGACGTCTCAATTCCTTTAGGATTCACTTCCAAAAAGGATAAGTTTCACTGAATGTAATAGAAATATAATAAACGGGGGCAGGGTGGAGAGATAATGTTTCCAAAGTATTTAGTGTAAAATTTTAGAGAAAAATAGTAGGCTTATCTTTCCATTATGTAGTAGGCTTACCTATCTGTAATTCGGTTTTTTTCCAGATTCTGTGCAATCATCAGCTGTTCACTTGTGGCTGCTTTTTCATTCTTGTAACCAGGTCATTCTGAACTATACAACTGTCTTGACACAAGTGTCACTTATAGGTATGATTTGAACACCAGTTGTTTAAGACTGGCTACCTTTATTGACAGTCACAATGTTGTTTTATCTATGAGTGAATTTTGGTGGGAGTTGAACATAATATTGGATCCTAGTCAAGGAAAAGGATAGGCTTATAATGTCTATTTTTCTATTAAATTTTTCTGACTTTGCTGCAAGTCAGTGAAAGTGGACTATATTGAGGGTTTCTGAGGATTGCTATTGGTTCTGATCTGGAGTAAGAGCTCAGATATAACTGTTGGTTAAACTTAATTCTGTTTTCTTTGTGGGCAGCCATTCAAATTGTAAAACTGTTGACCTCTCTTCTGCAGTTGAGATCTTTCTTTGAATTAACTTTGTACATTTGAAAGAAAATGATGTGTTTGCCTTGCTTTATAACCACTGACTGCATGTCTATTAATTTTTCTGTGTGGCATTATTTAAAGGTAAACACTACTCTCTTAATGTAGGTTGTGAGTGCTGCATGTGTGCTTTTCAGAGCAGTAGTGTGAGGAAGCTGGCAGTGGAATGGCAGGACGGCCTCATCCTTATGACAGTAACTCCAGTGATCCAGAGAATTGGGATCGGAAATTGCATAATAGACCTCGTAAACTTTGTAAACATTCAAGGTAGGTGCTATGTACCATTTGTTGCATCTCAAAAATTACAATAAAAGTCCATTCTAAAGGCTACTGTATCTGGTTGTGGCAAGTCCTGTCATAAACTTTGCAGTTCTTCTTAAAAGAGCGCTTCTTAATCCTTATAAAAGATATTTTCTAACGTAACTGACTTGTCAGCTTCCCGAATCTGTGCTTAGATTTGTTTTGCTCTTGGTGGAATTTTAGTCTTTTTTTGAAAAACTAAATGCCTTATATGCACGTCAAAATACCAGTTGAGTGACTAAATGTGTGAGTTATTTTGGTGTGCTTTCTAGGAGTTAATTCCTGTTCAACAGTTTTTAGTTATTGGTACTCTGTGAAGTAACGTACTTAAAATACGGGCAATTTGATCGTGGTGATAACTAATAGTTGCTTGCATGTAAGTATCACATTCTGTCTTTGTAAATCTGTGTCAGATCTTGCTTTCACCTGCATCCCTCACTGTAGGAATGTTTTTTTAAATGCTTCTTGATTTGAAGACATTATGAAGTTGATTAGTGTGTTTTCCAGCATGTAGTGTTCAAAAATGAGCTAAGCAAAGCAGCTGATACATGTGAAAAAGCACGTTGCTGGAAATATGTATAAGCATCCAAATAAGTATGTATCTTCCTGGTACTTTGCCCTTTTAGAAGTGCTAAATACAACTAAAACATCTCTGTTAGCTAGCTAAAATTGTTAGTTAGGTAAGCTTTCCCACTTGCAAGATGATAGGAACAGGTCTAAGCAGCACATTTAGTAACAGCAATTTAATTTGCGTTTTTATTGCATAGATGCAGATAAACTGCACTTGAGTGTTGCCCGAAGTATTCTGTGGGCAATTAACATTGTGGGTTATTTTCCTGTCATTAAGTCCTGGATAATTGTGAGACATCCAAGAGGGCAGGAAAAACAAGCGCACCAATAATTAAATGGCTCACAGGGAGACCCACATAATTATATGCCAGTCTGTGATGTGAATAGGGGAATAGTTAACACAGAACCAAAGAGGGTGACTGCTGCTGCTGGTCTGTATAAGCTTATGGAATATAACTTTGTACAATTGATGTTTTTATTAAGATGGTGGCATCTGGTAAGTGATTGATATGTGCTGCTTGTTTAAGATCAGAACGTGGTGCAGTATCAGCAGATGAACAATACGGATGTAATAGGGCACTGTACACAAGTTGAGAACTCTTCACTGTCAGGTCCCTGTGTGTGATTGTAAATGGGTAATTCACTGCCAAGTCCAGTTCATGTAGTTCATCTCTGATCCCATGCTACCTCCTGTGATTGGTGATCTGGGATAAAACCTAAAACTGACATTGATGCAGATACTCTGTTATGGAGAGTGTTAAATAATGAAAAGAACTCGTTAGTAACGTGATCTGGGGGATTTGATAAACTAGGAGGAAATAACTATGCCTTCTCCATATGACTAAATACAAAGTTAAACATCTAGAAACAAAGAATGTAGACCACTCCTCTAGACTACATCAACTAATGATCATTGGTAGTAAGGGCACTGTAAAGAACACTGCCTCAATGGGCAGTCAATTGAACATAAGTCTCCATTAACATCATACGGTCAAAAGGGGTAATGCAGCTGTTGACTGCATAGTGAAGTTACTCAAAATCTGGTATCAGCAGTTCACAGGAAAGATTTTGATTAGAGGGTTTTCTGAAGACATAGAAGTTACTAAATATCCTTTTGAGACAGGAAAAGGCAAAGGTTAACTAATGATGTCTTGATCAATCTCTATAAAGATCCTCTCAAAAACCATGTTATGATGAGGAGCTTCAGTCAGTAGGCAAATTTGTAATAAATTATGGTAGCTGAAAGCAGAAGATAAGGAAATCCAGTCCAGAAGAACAGTGATGTGTCTTACCATGTGTAGTCTGTTGTGAGTTATCTGTTTTGGGGAAATGTTTAAATAAAAAGCTGTACAGTTTTCTGAGAAGATTCTTTGATGCACATAGGAATTAAGGAGGTCTATGGTCTGTGCCTTTTGGAAAGGCTGTTGATCACTTTGTAAGATCGGAATTCAAGGCTCACGCATCAAAAGATGAAATCTATGCCTCTAAAATAAGTGCAACTAAATTGAATGTATTTATGGGAAAACACAGTTGTTTTTTTTTTTACAGAACCTTTTAATGTGTGTGGTAGGGATATAGTATTCAAGCTAACATCTGATTTCCTTCCCCACCCTTCCCCCTGGTCAAGCAATAATGCTGACCCATTTTGGAAAGCTTTGTGAATGAGAATCCAACTAATAGTTTGAGGTCATAATAGAATAAGGAGTAAATTAAGGAGAAATATTTTGTTACCTTGTTCCTTTGGGATACTTGATTACTTCAGAGAATCCAATTATTGGAAAATAGTGTACTTTATTCAAAAGCCTAAACAAAATAATTGAATTTTAGGTGGTTGAGTACAGACATACCACTATAATTTCTGACTTGATGCTTTTTCTCCAGACAAGTGAACATCTGTGTGAAAAATGCAGTCTGAGGAGAAACATGCTTTCGGGACCTGAGTTTTAATGGTATAACTTGAACAGAACTGCTTTGTTAAAAGGTTTGAGTACTGCAGACTTGTCTTGCACTTTCAAAATTTGCTTTGTTATCATAGTGGAAAAAAAATACTTTGGGTTTGAAAAGTGTAATGGTGAAATAAGAACTTTGTAATTAATCTCAACAAAGGAGTAATATTTGAGAGATGCTTAGCTTGTCACTTCTTGGTGCTTTGGAGTGTTTAAGCCTTCAGCTTTAACATTCTTAAAATAGCTTAGATAATTTCCTAGACTCATAGAAAACATAATCTAGCACTGACTGTGAACTGTCCTTCTGCATGTGAGGCTTATGTGACAGCAAGGATGGCCGTGGGACTCTGCTCCCTTCATTGTGCTGTCTGCCTGAAGCAAAGGATGTGTGGCAAAACTGTCTAATGGTGTATATGTATTAAACAGTTCCGCGGGTTAGCATTATGTCTTTCTAGTTTGGCAAGTCTCCAATTTTTGAAACCTCTCACAAGTTGTACTATTGTTTTCTCTTCTCCTTTCTCTTACTTGTTCTGAGATGGGAGAGATCTGAAAAATAAGGACCAAAAATATAATGCAAATGATCCCTGGAATAAATCTAAAGATAAATCTGTCGTGGTGAAATTATATGGTGTGAAAGCTGACGGTGACTAATGATGTGAACAGTCTTGTTTGTCCAAGCTATTACAAAAATCTTTGAGATGCTTTTTATTAACTTAAGTACCCGAGTATAATGGAAGAAAGCTCTCACAAACCATAGGCTGATTAAACAGTGGCCAAGGTTCAAATAAATGGTGTCTGAATTCATATTTTCATATTCATATTTGCTATTGCTCTTCTGTATTTTCTATGTAATTTTTCATTGGTTGTCAGCTTCCCACATGTAGTTTCTCTATAGTGCTGTAGGGGTTTTTTTTGTTGTTGTTGGAAGATTTTAATTCTAATTCTGTTGTACCAAGTGCTTTCTCTGTGATTGCGGTGAAAAATCTGTGACTTAAATTTGCCTCTTCCTTAAGATTTATCCTGGATTTAATTTTCTAAATCTGCTTCTGTTTTAGTCCCATTTGATAGATCCTTGTTTGTTCATTCTGGTTAGATAGTATTGGATTCAAACTCCTGCATTAATGAAGAGAGTGTGGCTGTGCTGTGATTCTGTTGTCGTGACTCTTGAATCTTTGAAAATCTTCAGCTGCTTTGCAGAATTTTCCATAGATGACAAGTTATTGTGCAGATGCCGAATGCTGAGAAATTTTTTCCTTAATATTATTTTTGCATGCTGGGAGGATGCATTCATGTGTTGTGAATGGAAGTGCTACTTGTCTCAGCGTTTTGTAAGTACATGAAGCATCCCCAGAGGGGTCCTTTTCTTATCTCTGGAATGATATCAGCATGTATTAGCTGTTTTCCAGTACAAGATGGATTTTATTTCTCGTTTTGGAAATTGGGTTTCTGCAGTTGAACATTTTATAGCATGGGGCAGGCCTCCACAATATATGACATAAAAAGAATTAGGCCTACTTTCACCATGGGCTCAGGTTGTAGTCTATGAATTATTGCGCACCATCTGCTTTAACTGCAAATGTGCTTGATCTTATTTGCAACATGGTATTGGCAGATTGAGATCTCTTCATCTAGATTTTATTGTCACCAGTATGTGAAGCGCTCAGAAGAAACTGAGATGGGCTGTGAAAAGGTGTTCTTGGAATCTAGAAAAATGGGCTGCACTCCGTAATGACTTTCAAAAACACCTTACAAAAGATTGGCAGACTGATATCTAAGGTACAGTGAGTGGTCTTAAACAGTTCTGTGTAGTCTTCTTTTTTTTTTTTTCTTTCTTTCTTTTTGAAATCCTTCATTTCTGAAGTGGCAGCTTGTGAACACTGTTGAGAAGGAAAACTCAGTGACTTTCTGTGCAAAAGCACACATTAAATCTTCTTAAGCATGTTCAGCATTTATGGACATATTTTCCAAATAGCAGATATTGTTTGTGCTGATCTTTGTGGAATCATAAAATCATTTAGGTTGGAAAAGACCTTTAAAATCACCAAGTCCAACCATTAAACTTCAGCATCATGCAAAACTTCATCAGACTTGACTTAATTAAAAGACAAAGCACTTGAGATTAAGCTACTGTTTTCAGAACTATTACGACCTTGAATTTTTATAGACTACTCTCTTCTGCATTGCTCTCTGCTCCTTTTTGCTCCGAGAGTAGAAATTATAATGTCTGGATACAGGTTTTGATGTTTAGACTCAGTTCTTTTGAATTTGAACTTCTGAAGCTGGTTTTTAATAGGTGGAGGTACTTTCCGGTTCCAAGGAGGAGAGTGATTTTCTTAAATCTGAGTTTCTTAAACTTTGATTTTTACCTAACATCCCCTTTTGAAAATGGAATGGGAATTAGAATATAAATAAAGGCAACCAGTGCTCTTCAATGGAAGCTGTGTATTTGGGTAGCTTGATAGAAGTCATAAGGTGTGAATATATACCTACCTAAAGGTTACTTCCTTGCTGCTTGAAAAATCCCTTTGGCAACTGAATGCTCATGGGATTTTTGTGTAATGTCCTTCCTGAAATAGAACTGAATTACTAAAAAATTTATTACTTATAGATGAGAGAGCCCACTGAAGATCAGAATTACGTGAATATGTAAGAATTTTGGAGCAGGAAAGTGTTAGCAGAGTTGCTGTGTTGAGGGAAGATCCTGTAGCATTGCCGGTTTAAGCAAAGAGAATTTTTTCTGAGGTCTTCCTTACTGGAGGTTGAGTCCCAAGTGAAGTGTGACTGCTGGACTGTGCTTCAACAAGGTTTTGGTGGGTGCATGTCCTGGACTGAGGGGTAGTTTCGAGGGAATCAAGAGCTGATCTGTCTATGACATGTTATCTCTACCTGAAATAGGAGTAAAGGAGAAGAAAAGATGCTAATTCTGCTGTGGTGAAAACCCCCTCGTAGGGAACCAGTGCCGAGAGACCTTGGGTGTACTTGCACTTTTTCTTGCTGCTTGGAAGCTGTTCTACTGGGGGCAATAATATGCCTGAGAAAGAGAAAGCTTTTCCAGCCATGGCTTATTTTGAAGGGAAGAAAAGGCTTACAAGACTATATTGGTTATTCTACCCCTGGGGCATACGGGGATGGTGGATGTGTGAATCCTCTCAAGACCTCAAAAGCAGGAGAAAGTTCACTGGCACAGGTAGTTGAAATTGTGTGAGCAGAAATTTTCCTTCCCTGACAGAGGAGCTGACTCTTCAGTCTAGATTGTTGGTGCCCTCCTGCCTTTCTAATCATGTCTCTTGTCTTTCATATTGACTTCCTCTTTGTAGCAGCAGTCTTTTGCTGAACAATCCCCCTTATTCCTTCAGTTTTCATCATGTTTTAATCTACAGCTTATGACATCTTGATTTTTATTTATTGTAAGACTTGCTTTTAAGCAGTTCCTCCAGTGTATTGTGGCTCCTTAAAACAGCCTACAGACTCTCTAAAAAGAATAATTTAAAAAAGCTGTAGCTTAACGGTTACTTATCCTCCTCCAAAGAAAAAACCTTTAGAAAATTTTATCTGGGTACATGTTTTAATTTGCTTTGCTTTTTGTGCTTGGTGGGCTTGACTTGTCGAGCCTTTGATGACCCATTGATGTGAAAATATACTACATCAAGACTTGGTGAATTGATTTCTGATCAGTAAGCATACTGATTAATATAATTATGTTCTAATATTTAGGCTGTCACAAAGCATAGCGTGTTTTTCCTGCATAGGCTTGCTAGAAAAGGGATGTTTGTAGTTAAAAATGGAGGCTGTGCTGCCTTGCTCTCAAAAGGCTGTTGCTGTACCTGCTTATGAACTAGTGGAAGGTGAATTAATTTAAAATATTAATCCCAGCAGAGTTTACAGGAACAAATTAACCGTTCCCTGAAACTTATGTGGATTTGTCTATCTTGAATGATGGTGATCGCAAACGAGAGCTGTGACAAGGGAAAGTTAGCAATAACCTTTTCAGATGTGGCGTTTGTGTGCTGAAACCTGACGAGCTGGCAGGACTAGAAATAGCTTGGCAGATGGTAGTTGGCACGGTACCCAGCAACTCTCCTCTCGCATGCTCCCCACCCTGCCTGTCAGTCGCCGTGCCCAATGGCTGCCGAGGGAAGGGGGAACGGGAGGTATGAATTCAGCTCACAGGAGGCTGCGAGGTCAGACGTCAGTGTTGCACTACGCATGGCTGAGTCAGAAATTGAATTAATATCTAGAGGGGTTTGCGTCTTTGAACACTTAATGGACTGAACAGCTACAATCTCTTATCCTTGAGGGGAAGATGATGGAGGAAAAAGTAAGGCTCGCTGATGGTGCAGTGAACTACTGAAGAAATGATGGAAATACCAAATATGCTGAATTTAACAAGTAATGCCAAAGGATGCTGATCTGGCTTTCAAAGCTGCCTTCTTGGAAGGAACAGAATTCCTTTGTGCTCTGATTTCAAAATTATTTCCATGCTTTTGTGTTTCCTCCCTGATAGATACAAGAGGAAGGTGCGTATTCGTTAACAGGGATAATCTGTGGGCATTATTCAGGAGGAGAATGGGGAAAAGTACTGTCCTTTGTGTGCACTGGTCAATTGAAATGTCTGCTGACAAAGAACAGACTTGAGGGGGAGGAAGGGGGCATAAGCATTGTCATTGTGCAAGTCCTAGCAATGTGAGCAGAACAGATTTCTTTTCTTCTAAAGCCTGATAGCAATGTATCTGTAATTTAGTGTCTAGATAAAGCTCTATATCCCATTTCTGTAAGTGTTGATTATATGGATTGTCCTCAGAAAAGATTACATCCAAGTTTTATAATTTAAGAAGAATTAGTTAGTGCAAGTTTTAAAAGATAAAGGGAAGGGGGGGGGGGGGAGGGAAGGATGGAAATCTTGGCTTATTTCACTGCTGTGTCCTTTTCATTTAGATAAGATTTTTAGAGTGGTTTTGGGTGTAGTAAGTATATTGGTTTAGTACCATAATTTTGTGCAGACAAGAGCCAGGTTTATAAAAAAAGAGTATGTTTATTGGCAGTATTCAGTAGGATGCATGTGAAGTTTTTGTATTGGAATACACGCTAATTGTTTTGGCATTAAAATTAAATCCATTTAATTACTTTTTTTAATCATTAGTAATATATTCGGAGCAATATGTTGTTATGTATAAAGACAAACTGGAGCTCTCCTTCCACAGATGATTCCAAAACATCATTAAATTGAAGAGCATTTACATTTTTAAAAACTGCTTTTCCCTTACTGAAAAAATATGAAGTATCCCAGTGTGACAAGTGTGCCATTTTGATGGTGCTCTTTTTTGTCCTTTACATCATATTAAATTGGTTCACTTAAATAAAGCCTTGAACTTAGTTGGTTTTCTTTGTGTGGCAGCTGCCTTTTAAAGAAAATACCTTTTCCCTTTACAAAGACAGAGCTTCCTTGATCCCTGACTGAGGGGGAAAAGAAGTTGTCACTGACCTGAAGTTGTTGAATGGGTGCAGTGCTAGTGCCCCACTGTTCCTTTGGAGCTGGGAAAAACTGTATGTTGAATTTCTGAAGATAGTCTAAATATCCTAATATTTGTAGGATTGGTATCTTGTGTCGTGCTGTCGTGTCCAACCCCCTCTCCCCAGCAGGAAGGTAATTGATAGAGCAAGACTCTCTTATCTTCATAAGCTTCTGGGTACTACATGGTCTGCATATATGGGTATTTTTGCCAGATTTGGTGAATGAGGAAATCAGGCTGTGGGTTTAAAATGTTGGGTTTGGGTTTTTTTCCCTTCTAATTTTAAATTAAATGCAATGTATTAAGTACGCAGAAGAAAATTTCGCTTACATGCTGGTGGTGTGCCTCAGTCATTGCCAATGGCTTCCACAGCCCAGAGCACGACTGGTGGTTATAGGCTGGGAAATTAATTAAAAGTTGACATTGCAAATACTTGTTTTCAGAGTGAGATAGAGATCCGGAACTGTGGAGGCTTGAAGTGATGATGCAGAGCACCATTGACTGTTGTAGACTGAAGTTACAGCTTTATGTAGCACAGCAGCCAGGTGCCGTGTGAGCCCAGCAGCTTCCTGACACTTTTAATTAGAGGTTTTAATCAGCAGTTCACGGCTGTTTGAGAAGCCCTGGTGTTTTATCTGGTCTGCAAGATGCTTCTGTGAAACACACTACTTTCTTACGGTTTGCCTGCTCTTGAAAATGAGGCAGCTCTGCTTTTGTCAGTAACTTTTCCATCGGTGTTCGTAGGTGGCTGCATCAACACGACCATGGAACTTCCCTAGTGAACACTAGTTTGTCTTGCCTGCATCTCTGGGGATGGGTCTGTAGTTAAAGTTCTAATTTCTAAAAATGTTAGGGCTATTTGAACAAAATGTACTGCCAAGTCTTAATTGGAAACTTAAGAAATTAGTATTTTAAAACAGTGGAGAAAGGGGGAATGTTTTGGTCTTAGTAACGCATGAGATAAAGTAACTCCTAACAAGCTTTGCGTTGCTAGTTTGGAGCAAAGGGATTTTGCATTTCCCTGCAGAAACAACCTCCTGTCTTTGTTAGGGCAGAGAAAAATGCTATTATTAACAAGTCACTCTATTAAAAAAAAAAAAAAAAAAAAAGGTAAAAAACCCCAACCTTGGTATTTCTGATGTCTTTAACAATTGCAGCTTATTTTAAAGCTTCTTTACAGGAAAATATGAGCCCTAGGTCTTGTGTATTGTGACTCAACAGTGATGAGATTTAAGATTGGTATTTTAGGTGGCGTTGCTATTAAGATGAGTGAAAATTCATGATTCAGATGATCCTATCTCAAGCCACACTGCTGGAATTCTCAGAAATCTTTCAATTTTGGCTTGTATCTTCCATCTTCTAGCTAACAGATGATGTGCCAGTCTGGCAACATTAATGTGTACACTAGAAGGAAGAAAGTACAACATAGAAGCAGAGTAAATGAATGGTGTGGCCAAGGGCAATTTGAACAGCTCTTTGAAACTATGTGCTAACCTATCTGTTCCAGGAACAGCTGATTTTAATATTTAAGGATCCTGTCCTCCTCCAGCTGGCAGCCTCTGCCTTCTGCATATAGTGGTGTGCTGAACTGATGGTTCATGTGTCCCTTCTCCAAAGGGATGGACCTGGCTGGTAGCAGGAGGCAGGTTAGTCTCCACACTGTCCCTCTCCTGTCAGGCTTGCTGGCTGTGCCTGCCAAGACAGAAGTAGCCCCAGTTCTGATACTGGGAAGGTATAGCTGAAAGTCGTGCCTGGCGTGCTTAGTCCTTATTCAGACATGACTAAGGAGGAAGTATGATGCCAGCTGAGTCAGTGTTACTTCCTGTAGCACCTGTTTTTCTCAGCTCCTATAAAGAGATTATTAACTAGGGCTCGCCCTACTTCAGTATGAACTCTGAATCACTGTTTAGGGGGTAATCAATGTGGCTTTAGATAGCTTTCTGGATTAAGAAGCACATTTTAATTGCCTTCTCTGCTCAATGGTAATTCATGTCTGCTGTGCCAAAATGTGCAATGAGCCTGCATGTCCTTACAGTGGTTCAGTTTCATTTAGTAGTTTCCCTTATTTAAAGCAACTAGAATGCTGTAACTATTGAGAAATACCAAGCCATACATTTTGATACTATAAAATGTGGCACCGTAAAACTTTGATTTCTGACATCATTGTTAGAAACATTATCAGGGCTAGGATCAAAACACTGTGTTAACAAAGGCCTGATCACCTGTGGCTTTCTCAGGATTTGCTGAGATATTTTGTCACAAGACTGCTGTGTATGAGTATGCCTCACACATGCACTTACTCCCCCTTTGTGGGATAGTCAGTTATGCCATGATGTGCAAATATAAACACTTTAGGGGCATATGAGATACAGAGATTTTTTTATATCTATATATATTATTTTTTTAAAGTCACCATTTCTTAGGAAGTTTAGCTGCAGTATTAGTGGATATTATCCTGTCTAAACAAGGCTCAGACTTCGGTTTCAAGTTCAATTTTAATTTTCAGCTGTAATCCACAGTTCTGACAATTTGTGGGCATATTTTGTGCCTGTTAAAATGGTTCTGGTTTGTGTGTATGCTTATATAAAAGAAAAGGTGCAAAGGTTTTCTTAAACTGTTGATGTTCTTGAAAGGGAAGGCTTGCAGACTTTTGTACATTTCACTCTCATACTATAGAATTTACCTTTCTCTAGCAGAGAAGGAGACACATTAGCCATGCTGAAATGTTATATATTTTAATACATTTGGAATTGCTTTGAAAGTCCTGAGGAAAATTCTGTTTCCTTTTAATGAAAATGGTTGGATCTTGTTTATTCTTGGACTGTAAATCTGTGCATTTCCAGCTATAAGCAACGTTTGCAGTTCTTTTACCTTATTCAATAGACCTTTGGCTGACTTCACATTCTAAAGATGCATGTCTTATTGCAGCGTATTTTAAGCTTGGCAGGGAAAGAGTATTGCAGTAGATTTTTCTCTGCATCGAGCTTCTGCTTTATTGGGTACGAGATTCTTCTCTCATTCAAATGGAGTGGGGAGAAGCTTGTGTTCCTTAGCTGAGAGGTACATTTCTTAATCTTTGCATTGTGCTAATACTATTTTTGTGCCACTGTAAACTGCATATAATTATTGTAGACTTTTTGTTCTAATTTAAGCTCCTCTTATTGGTTGCAGAAACCTGAAGCTGAAACATGTCATGGTAGATGTTAACTTTTTTGAATACCCTTGATTTTTTTACCCACCACTCCCCCTCCCACCCCCCCATCACTACCTCTAAGCAGTTTAAAAAGAGGACATTCTGCTCAACTTGCTTATGCAGTTCATTCTTTTGAAATTTGTTGTGCTTTTTTTTAGCTAGGTCATTATTCATACTGCTAGCATTCCTAGCAGTCCTATTTAAGGTCTCTTGGTAAAAGTTGTGGGATTTGGAGGCTGTGAGCAATCGGGACATTGAGGTTCCTGTGGGAAATTATGACCCTTCTTTGTCAAACCTTGTAGCTGTGTAGATGTCTGTCTTGATTGTCCGGTACCTGAGGCTTTTGGAAAGTTCTGTCAGTTAAACCGGTGAATAAGGAGTGTTGTCATGCCTGTGCTTGAAAGGCAAATAGCAAAGGAACACATTTAGGAATTCCAGTGGGGTGCAGGGACACAGGTATGTCTGAGCTGTCCTGATATAAAAATTTCTGGTTTAGAGAGCACAAATAAAAGGCCTAAGGTTTTTTTTTTGTTTTTTTTTTTTTGTAAAATGCAACAATAGCTGTTGCAAGCCAGTACTTGTGTTTCAGATAGTGTTTGAGAGTACTGGATCTTGAAATTGACTGGTTTGTATTAGCAGGTTTAATAATTAATTGCAAAATCGGTATCATAAATTTAGGAATGTAACATAACTTAATCACAGTCTAAAAAATATCTTAAACTTACATTAAAATTTGTTAGGTTATAACAAATATCCTACTTCTTACTGACAGTGTTATAGGTCTTGGATTTAATAATGTAGGTCATATATTTGCTGTTTGAGTTGTGGTGGTTTACTATTGTTCCTTCACAGAGTAACTGAAAACTTAAAGAATGCACAGAAATAAACCCTTGGCTGTTGTGACTTGATGTGTCAATTCTTTTAACACTGACAACCTTTGTAAAAGGCAAGTTGAATAAAAAAAAAAGTTAAGTCAGTACTAAAAAGCTTAGGTGCTGAGAAGGGTTTTTCCAAAACAGGTTTCACTGAAAAAAAAAAAAAAAAAAAAGCACCACGGACCCCTAACTTTTAATTTCATGGTTTGATTAGAAAATTTAATAGTAAGAATCAAAATAGAATGCTCGGTTGTATTTGATTTACCTGGTCTGGAAGGGATTTCTATGAATACAGGTTCACAGGCAAGCTTAACTGATGGGGTAGTGTCTCTCCAGGTCACGCAGCAATGAAGAGGTAATTCTTGCTGTTCTGTTAACATTCCAAGTCGTTGTTCTTGTTTGTAAATGTAAGCATGAGTAAAACAAATAAAATGCAGGTGGATAATACTGTCCTTCAAAACATGTACATGGAGCATGAATGCCTTCAAAACTTAAATGTATAATGTTTCTGAAACTCTGAAATGCTGACTATTCTCCTTATTTTGTTTTCAGCACCTCATCTCGTATTGCTAAAGGAATAGACTGCACAAAAATGAACTTTCATGGTGCAAGTGGTGGACATGAGAGATCAAGGGACAGACGCAGATCAAGTGACAGATCTCGTGACTCATCCCATGAAAGAGCAGAATCTCAGCTCACTCCATGCATTAGGAATGTTACTTCACCAACAAGACAATATCATTCTGGTGCGTTGGGATTGATAGGGTTTTTTTTGTTTGGTTGGTTTTTTTAAGGATTAAAATTCTGAAACTTCATTACTATTTTGTTAAAAGCATTATTTACTGATGCCAAAATATACAGATTTCTTACGTGTGCCGTTGCCTGGTAGCACCTTTGGTAGGTCATATTTTTCTCCTCAGTCTGCAGTATGTATAATATTAAATAATGCTCTTATTTAGATCAAATCACAAGAACAGTCTAATTTTTCCAAGAAGATAATTGACTAACCACTTCACTTTTTACTTGGTAGGGTTTAGTTATTTAGAAGTACAGGAAACACCTTTTTTTTTTTTTTTTTCTTCTAAGTTGCAAAACTTGGTTTGTTTCTTCGAACTACAGCACTGAACACAAACTGTGGTGCATAGCTCCTGTATCGTGTTGATTTGCTTTTTCAGTACTAGAAAGCTAAATTTTTCTTGCAAAGACTTTGGGGAGACGAGGTGACTGATGTCTAAGTGGTAGAAGCTTCAAGTTCTCCTGTCTCAGTTGTTGCTGAAAGCTTCTTTAACTAGAATAGGCTTGATTGAAAGAATCTGTACTTAACATACCAGGTTGCTGGGTTTTGTGGAAAGGCATAAATTGTGTAGAGCTCATGTAAAGCTATAATCTCATTTCCTGCCTTTTCTTTTTCTAACTTGTTCTTACTTAAGATCGAGAAAAGGATCACAGTTCATCTCGACCAAGCAGCCCTCGCCCTCAGAAGACTTCCCCTAACGGTTCCATTGTTAGCATGGGGAACAGCAGCAGAAACAGCAGCCAGTCAAGTTCCGATGGGAGCTGCAAGGCTGGTGGAGAAATGGTATTTGTGTATGAAAATGGAAAAGAGGGAGCTCGGAATGTAAGAACTTCTGAACGAGTAACGCTCATCGTGGACAACACCAGATTTGTTGTAGATCCTTCTATCTTTACTGCACAGCCTAATACAATGTTGGGCAGGTTTGTATCTTTTTTCTTTTTTTTCTTTAATCTATAACTATAGAAGTGCCGTAAGTGCTTTGTAGCTATTAAAACTGTTTAAATAGCTGTTGGTCTCATATTGCTTCAGCTGATCGGTTAACCTTTAATATTATCAGTTTGCAAAAGTCTTTAAGTAAAAAGCAGATGTAAGTTTCCTCTGTGTTTAGCAGAGATGCCTGTTACCTAGAGACAGTAGAGTTCATAAGTAAATTAACGTGTTGTGATGTACTTGTTTCCTTCCATCTCGCTGAGCGTTGCTTCTGAATTGTCTGCCTTGTTCCATCTCTTGTTCTTAAAACTAGTTGCTGCATAAAACGAAGTAGTGAGTATAGATAGTCTGTTTCAAAATAGCAGGGAGGAGGACCTTGAAGGAATTTATTTTGCTTAAGGAGCCTACACTGACAGTGTTCAAGCTCAGCACATCTATCTCCTGAAATGCATTTTGAACAGGGGAATGTCAAATGGATAGTCAGCATTAACAGCTCCCACTTGGCCAAGGGAAGGGACCTAACACTCAAAATGGTCAATAGTAGGATGAAAGTCCACAATATCTGTGTAATATTTTCTGTGGGAACTATAATGAGCAACATATTTAACACGTTTACTTGGAGGGAAAAGATTCTACGCTTCACTTGCTCAAGTACTGGCTGGTTTTACATTGTGTAAATGCAGACAGCACCACTTACAAACTTGTGGCAAGAAAGAAACAAAGTTTTTTTTTTTGTCTGTCCCATTGAATTTGTCTGTTTTTATTAAAATGTGGCTGTTTCTCAGCCCATTAGGATATAATCATATTTTAAAAGCACATATATAGAGCTATTTTCCAAAGTAAAGGTAATAAATATGATTAACAGTTTCTGCTTTGTTTAAATCACCACTGTGTGGAATAACTAGTACCTTGGTTCCCTATTTTGTGAGAAGTCAAGGGGAAGAGTTACAGAGAAAGCAAAAAAATTGCTTTTCTGTAAAGAGTAAAGGTAAATAAATAGAAGTAATGATTCAAAGAATTAAACCATTTATGTAAGGCGTTTGTATATGTGTATACATGTAAAGATCCAGACTAATCAGCTGTGGGTGTGTTGGTGTGACGTTTCATGGTGAAATCATTTCCTTTCTGGTGCCCAGCCGCGGAGTGAGTGGTGCTGGCTCTTGCACTAGATTTCCTTTTTTGTGTACGTCGCTGAGTTATGCTCCCTTTGGGACTGGTTCAAGGAACAAGCTTATTTTATCTTCCGCTAATTCAAAAGTAGGTTAATAAAAATATGGAAATAGTGCTCTAAAATGCAAATTAGTTATAAACCCGCTTTCCCCCAATGTCAGTTCAGAGGACACTAAACAGGAACAGCATGGCTAGTCTTCTGGGAGGTAAAAGTAACTAATAAGAATGTATTATTTACCTTCAACCTGTGTCCTGTTGGACTGCCTTTTTCATGAATATTATTTTCTTGAAGAGTGGTAAGCAAACACACCAAATCATTAAATGAAAAAAGTTACTTTGTTCTCCTCTATAGCCACAAACATTACGCCAACTCTCTTGCTTTGGACTCTGTGAGAGCAAAGCTTTGCCATTGGGGTGTATTTGTAAATAAAACACAGCGTAGATGGCAATACTTTTTTAAGGATAGGATGTAATTCTGTACCATAGGTGTGTTTTAAACAGTCAGGTTTTTTTCCTGGCGATCTAATAGAGTACTGTAGATACCGTTTGGGACTTGTAGTTTTCTACTTCGTCCAACTTTACTTGGATCCTACTGGAAGAAATATGCTGAATATGCTACCCTTGAGTACGACTGTTTTCTATCAGAATGTTGTTTTAACTTTTGAATTAACTAAATAATTCTAAATCAAATTGAGGTGAGTGGCATGTACTTGAACACTAAGTTGTTTCTTAAACCACCTCAAATGTCTTTAAATGATGAAAATGCCACAACAAAACCTGTTCTTCCACAAATGCAAAAGATGACTTGTTTTGGGGTCCCCCCAGCTTTGGCACTGGCAGGAAATGGCCTGGTCTAACTTGTGCTTTGATCAAAGGATACTGGCAAGTGAAGATTGAAGAATAAAACTAGACTTTCCTGGTTCATACTCTCCTGCTTTCCATACTATAGTAGCCTTGCCAAACATAAACTAAAACTGAACAGCATGCACACATATAAGGTAGAATAGACTGTTTTTTCTCTGCTGTTTCAATACAGTTTTTCACATTTTACTTTTCAGATTTATGAAAAAGAAAATCATAGTAAGGAGTTCTAACCAAATTACTTCTGTTCTTGAACAGGATGTTTGGATCAGGCAGAGAACATAACTTTACACGTCCTAATGAAAAAGGAGAGTATGAAGTTGCTGAAGGAATTGGTTCCACCGTGTTCCGTGCTATTCTGGTGAGTTTTTTCAAGTGCTGTTAGGACAAGCACTATGAGTATTAAGAGGCGTAACGTCCCTTACTTGCATATTGGGGCTTTGTGGGTGGAATAAATACTGTTCTCGTATTGCTCTCTAGAGGGGAAAAAAATGCTTGATAGGAAAACACCCCTAGGTTTTCTAGACGTGTGCATGTGACAACCAGGGAAAGGGAAAGCACACATGAAATAAACCAGAAAAGTACTGCCAGAAACTTGTTCATCTTCTCCTGTGCATCTAGTTCATGTATATTCATCCCCTTCTTGTGCTGAAAATAAATGCAAATGGAGTACTGGAAGATAACTTTGCACAGGTAAGAGGAGAAAAACAAACCAGTCTGAGAAGAAAATGCCCTTTTAAATTTTAGGGGGGTTGCTTGTGAAGAAAGCATCATAAATGAAACGATGAAACATTTCTGTTAGTGAATGTTGAAGTGCCTTGTTTTTTTGTTTGCTGCATTACCATAGGATTACTACAAGACTGGAGTGATACGCTGTCCTGATGGGATATCTATTCCTGAATTGAGAGAAGCCTGTGACTATCTCTGTATCTCTTTTGAGTATAGTACTATTAAATGCAGAGATCTCAGTAAGTACAGAATTTATTATAATAATTTCAGTTATATATGCTTAAATTAGTTTTCTATGTGGGGTTTAATTCTGAATTGTATCCTTTATTATTTGGCTTTATTATGTGGCTGGTAGAACGTAAGCGAAATCCATCCTTTTTAATCTCTTAGTAATAAGGCTCCACAGACAATGGCTGCACGCCTTTTGAAAAACAATGTTTTGATACTTCAGTATGTGATCTTCAGGTATTCTGCTGCTGGGGTGAGCTCTGTGGAATACTTAAATGCTGTTGATGCATTTGCAGTACCAATACAGTTACAGTAAGTGCTATCCTTTTTGCGAAGGATAAGGAGGATAATTTATTCAACTCCTTGCTCATGAAAATTAAGCTGTGTTGGTAGCAGGAGCAGCCCGGCCTGGCTGGTGATGTGAGCTGCGTTGGGGTTCCTGGCGTGTGGTGTCTATTCAGCTCGTTCCTCCCTGTGCGCAGCCAGTTTTGGCCAATGTTTAAACGACCTGGCCTGTGCCTTTGGTTCCTTCGATCTCAGGGTGTTTGTGCAGCACAGAGCCCGGCACCAGCCCAAGCTGTGGTGTTCCAGTTGTGAGATCTGCGCGGGGCACCTGTGCCCTCACCAGCAGTGCTGTGACCTCACGGCACGTCGCCTGCCGAGTCACACTCTCAGAGCACTTTGTCCTTAGCAGAAGGATTTAGCAGCTCACGCTGTGAGGGTTTTGATAGGCTTTGTTTTAGAGCTACTGCTGATGAAAAGTGGGTTGCATGTGCTGCTCTTCCAGCAACTGGCTTAAGTAATGTTTCTTTTAGGAAGCCCTAGAGGAGTCTTGCACACAGTCACAAACGTTTAACAGTAGTAAAACACAAAGGAGATCTCCTCAAGATCACTCCACTGTCTGCCCAACATAATGTTCATATATCTGCAGGACAATCCTGTTTCCTTGAACTTCTGTTGTGGCTTCTGGTGAACATTTGAAAACGTTCCAATCCCTATACAAACTAATAGATTAAATGTCTTCACAGCTGTCTGCAGTAAATACTACAAAATAAACAGAACTGCTGTCTTTCATATTCCTGCCTTCATTTCTTTACTAAGCTTTCAGAAACTTTTTTCCAGGTGCTCTCATGCATGAATTGTCAAATGACGGTGCTCGCAAGCAATTTGAGTTTTATCTAGAAGAAATGATTCTCCCATTAATGGTAGCCAGTGCCCAAAGTGGTGAGAGGGAGTGCCACATTGTTGTGCTGACAGATGATGATGTTGTTGACTGGGACGAAGAGTATCCTCCACAAATGGGAGAGGAGTATTCACAAAGTAAGTTTTTTATTGTTTCCAGCAAGCTGTGCTGTGGTAGAGATAGCAGTAAATGCCAATTTAACTTTTTTGTACATAAATGCTGCTAGCAAAGTCTTTGTAACTTCCCTAATGCCTCACAAAAACTTAGTTTTGGTAGTTCTGCTTAATATTTTGCTTCACAGAAGCATATGTTGCGTGTTACATTGAAATCTATTGAGTGAAGTCTGTAGGGGGAATGAAATACTTTTTCAGAAAGAGCTTGATGAGGAAAATGGATAGGAGTCATGCTTACTATAGGAGAACAGCTAGAGGGCTTTTTTTGGGGAAAAAAGTGTGTTAGTATGGAACTTGATGACCTTTAAGGTCCCTTCCAACTGTAACGATTGTATGATTTTAGAAGTATGACAGCTTGTATGGATGAGTTAAAGCACCTGTGGGTGGAGTTCCATTCTCATCAGTGTGGTCTTTGCAGCTTAAAAGGTTGCTTTAGTGTGAAAACCTGAAATTCAGGGTTTTATGGGGGGATGTAGGAGCTTGAAATAAGACTTTGTACTCCAGTAGTATAAAAATCTATTAGAAGACTCTTCAAAGTATTATGGTTTTGCTTTGTTTTGTTTTGCTTTGTTTAATAAAAACCACACAAAACATCAACAAAATTTAAAAATCCTGACATTTTTGGAGGATGCAAACCTGCAGCTCTTCTGAAGGAAGGGAGGGTTGATGTGAACATAAATCAAATGTGCCTGTTCTAATGTAGTAACACAATTGTTTCCAGTACCTGTATGTCTCAAAGATGTCGGTTAGAAATTCTCCTAAGTAATTAGTTAAGCACACATTTGCCTTTTACACTGGTTGTTTTGGATCTGTGCAGCAGTGTGAGATTGATGGCCCTGGTCCCTTCTTTTGAAGTGCAACAATCCAAATTTCAAAGGTGCTCCTCTTGTTCTGCTTCACAAGTTGGGGTTTTGTGAAACTGATTTGCAGCTCTCTCTTATATAATGGCAAAAAGCACGGCAGGATTTCTTTAATGCCTGCAGGAATTCCATCAAAAAGGGGGAAAAAATTGAGATATCTTTTGTTTGTGGAGGTGGAGTTGGGAGTGTACAGTGTGGTTCACTCTGAATTGTTCTATTGCATTCCTAAATAAAAAAAACAAAACAAAACACCAACAACCCAATGTAAATGTATAAGCCAGGCTAAGTTGATAGGGAAAATGACAAGTACAACCAACTGCGTTTACAGTCCTTTCAGCTGTTTTTCTCTGGTTTCTGTTGGATATTCTAAGCTCTTGAGTCTCTCTCCCTGTTGTGAAAAAGAAATACTAGAACAGCGAAAAAGATAAACCTTTGTCTTTTAAGACTTAGAAGTTTAATCTCTGAATACAGATTTTCCTCATTAAAATGTATTTTTAGTTATTTACAGCACGAAGTTGTACAGATTCTTCAAATACATTGAAAATCGAGATGTGGCCAAATCGGTTCTGAAGGAAAGGGGGCTCAAGAAGATCCGCCTGGGCATTGAAGGTAAGAGAGGCGTTGCTCGCTCCTGGGGAGGGGAGAAAGTCTGCTGCACTTCTCTGCAGCTGAAGAAGCAGGGCTTGGTGTTGTCTTCCCTATTGAGGTTAGATGAGAGAATGGCCAGAAGGGGGGTGGTACCCAGTGATCAACTGGGCCAGCTGGAGAACCCGGTTACAGGCTTGTGACTGCTCTGCCAGCAGCCCCGTGCGCCTCGCAGAGTCACTCTAGTGGTTTCTACTGACTTATGATTTGTATCTCATGCTGTTTGCCCTTTAGTTTTCATGCAAAATCTTCCCTGTACTTTATTTGCAATAATAATGCTTTTTTACTGCTTTGTATATTCTGTTCTTGGTCTGGTGCCTGTTTGGCGGCTTGAATTGAAAAATTTTGTGTTAAGTGATAGGTAAATATTTTCTTCCAAGAAATACAGAACTGTTAAATGGATTATTGAAATGCAAAAGAAAATTAATCTGAAATAAATACCTTGTAAGTTAGGACGCTGATCTCTAAAATCTCAGCTCTGGGTTTGCAAAAGACAACTACGTTTAAGTCTTCAGATTTTTCTCAGGAACGTAACAGCTGGGTTTCTTTGCGTTTCACTTTCCTTCTTACTGTTGACCCAAATATTTAAAAATCCAGCCTTTGTAATTTGCAGGATTTCTATCATTCACTCACCAAGTTGTCATATTTACATCTATCATTTTCCAACCAAACCCAAGGGCTTTTATCTGCTTGTGATCTCTAAAATAGTTAATAAGTTCAGCTGAACAAGGCGTCAGGCTTCAGACTGACGAGCTGTTCAGTTCAACACGAGCTGGTTCTGTCTGTGACGGCTGGCAAACACCAGGTCATTTCTGCTGGCACTGCTTGTTTCCAACAAAGAACAACTCTTTGACTGCACTTGAATGCCAGTGCCCCATAATCATATGGAACTTTCTAGTAATGAAAATTATTGCCTAGGCAGAGGGGAGAGATGACTCAAACACAGCATAACCAGAGTTGGTAATTGGTCTGAAACGATGTATTTGCATGATTTGGAGGAGCTGGGAGGAATGTGCTGGGATTCCACATGAGAAATTAAACTGCAGATGAGAGTGATGCTGTTCTCTGCTTATGAGATCTCATTTCCAGTTTTCTGGGTCACGGTGTTTTAGGAAGAGCCAGCTGCTTGGGCTCCATGAAGGAGCAAGTAGCTTTTCCTGTGAGGTTTGGAAGAGTTGTCTGGTGACAATATATTCTTTATCAATAGCTCTGGAGCCTCTTTCCTTGCAGTTTGGTTGGTAGTTGAAGGGCAGGCTCTTCCCCTTGCACAGATAACATTAAGAACAGGCAGTGGCATCTGTCTCCATTCAGGATGGTGAGGGTGAGAAGTGCTGATCTGGTGACAGGTTTGTTTGTTTTAAAAGCAAACCCTGCACTAAACGGCAGAGGGAAGGGTGACTGCTGCTGTGCTCTCTCTCAGGTTACCCTACATACAAAGAGAAAGTGAAGAAGCGGCCGGGCGGCAGACCAGAGGTGATTTACAACTATGTCCAAAGACCATTCATTCGCATGTCCTGGGAGAAGGAGGAAGGAAAAAGCCGGCACGTTGACTTTCAGTGTGTGAAAAGCAAATCTATCACAAATCTAGCGGCAGCGGCGGCCGACATCCCCCAGGACCAGCTCGTGGTGATGCATCCAACCCCCCAGGTAGACGAGCTGGACATCCTGCCCATCCATCCTCCGCCCAGTAACAGCGAGATGGAGACCGAGGGCCAAAACCCATCGCTCTGATCTAGACTCTCACTAAAGCAAAAGCATGCTCCTTAAAGTGACTCTGTACTCAATTCATGCTACACTGCAAGTCCAGTTTTCTCCATTGTGTAACAGTGTTTAGGATATTGCAGTACGGACCTTGGCAAAGACCAAAGGGAGTGCCCGGTGGTTGTTGGGAGTGCAGAGCAGAGGCCCTGGGGCTACAGTTACATACATGTATGTGTTTACCAGTAGGTTTGTGACATTGGTGATTTGTCTGCTGGACTGTCCTCACTCTTTGGCCCATCAAAACCAGTGGGATGCTGGTGGCTAGCGTGCATCAGTATTGTTACACAGGGGTTAGAAGGCAGAATTGGAATTGATAGTAGCACTTTATAAATGGTTGATAAATGGAATTTGAAGCCATTTTTTATAAACGTATTGCACAACACTAACAAAGTGCTTCTATCAAAAGTATTAACTGTAAATAGTTTTGCTCTGACTAGACTGACCCTTTTAAAGTTACTGTATATGGTTGAGCACAAAACTACTTACTACTGGGTTTTTGGATTGAGGACATGATTCAATTACCCATGTAACATCTTGTTAAATTTGAAGTTCTTTAGTGAATTTTTTTCACTTGTTTGCAGCGTGAGCCATGTTCAAAACTTGTGAACAATGGAGAGGGGGTTTATCTTAAATTTTGCCTTACCTTAATCTGTTCACAACTATTTATTTAATACATTTTTCATAAGTGTCATGAAATAGGAAAATGCAAATGGTTCATTCTTCATTTATTAATGATTGTAAACAAGTTTTTCATGCAAATAAAGTTTCCATTATTTTAATGGGTTTGAACTATCTGTGAATGAGACTATATGGATGACTTTTTGAAAGTAGTTGTTGCTTTTCTTTCCTCAGGGAAGGATGAGCAAGTTAAAAAACTAGTCGTTCTTAAAGAGGAATTTGGTAAGGTCGGACCATCCCTCTGTTGGCTTTTTTTTCCCTTGGTATAAACTTGAATCCAGCAGTGAGCAGTAACAGCTTCTCTGGGAAGTTATTGTGACAAAACCTCGTAAGTCGCTGTTAGTCAGTGTTGTTCTTCCCTTTGCCCCAAGGCTAAAGAAATGATAAATAGGCAACTGCTTCCAGCATGCACCTTCAGCAGGGTTTTATCAAATTTATTTATCAAAGTAAATGCTCCATCTTAGAACAAGGGAAACATTTATTTTAAAAATATTTAACTGTCTAATACATTACACTTTAACAATATTTATAGTAAAGGATTCTTACAAGAAAGAATAAACAGCTTTATGGTACAATTAGTATAAGAAATATCCACATGGGGACTGTTTTGCAGTGTAAAAACACACCATACATCTGAAATGGTCATTTGCATATAAAAGCTACCACTGATGCCAGTGAGTTGCACAGTGATTTAAAAAAAATTTCAAACAACAGAATCCAAAATATACAAGTATTGCAAGCTATACACAGCTAACCAAATCAACACAGAACACTGTAGCAGGTTATTCCACTTTGTCTGAAGTTACACATGGTAGGATGAGTTGTGTTCTGATACAGCTTTTATGAAATCCGTACGTAAAAGCTTCTCAGTTCAAAAAGTTTCACAGACTGTAGAACTCCACCAATAAATGCACTTTGATATTTGGATGTTGAAGCCAGGTGCATCATTTACAAGGGCCATGGCAAATCACTGAAGTCTACGGGGCCACCAAGACCTGCATCTGCTTCAAGAAGGCTCATGATCACTGCCATCGCCGCTTCGTCGTTGCTGGGGCTGCTCGATCCTTGGTCATTGTCAATCATATCGATGCCTATATGGGAGTTCTCCCCTGGAAGCAGAAATACAGTAAGTTGTCAAAAGTTCAGTGTTGGGTTAGTCACTTGCTCTGGATGCCTGCCATGTGACTTTAAGTAGAACTGAGCAGGCTCAACAATTTTGGGAGTGTCAGTCTGTTTGATACCCAGGTTAGCACAGTTTTGGGAATACCCCTGGCACCTGGTGTCAGAGTTCAAAGGTGAGGTGACTCCTGAAAGTGACATAAGTGCTTCATAAGGACAACCCCATCTTGTTACAGTTGTCTACATGTCTTTAGTTGGTACTGAGGCACGTTAGTGCATGACTTCACTTACCAAGAATAGAGGAGTTGTCAGAATACGGGTAACCGGAGTTATCTTGGATTTGCCCAGACAGCAGCCCAGCTGAAGAAATATCTGGAGTGCCACCATTCAAGATCTTGAAAGAAAAAACAGAAGCCACAAACCAGCATTGAGATTTAACTTGTCCTATATTGGGATTTTTAATACAGGGGAAAATGGACATCCTGCAAAAAAACACCCCAGCTAAAGGCTGACTGATCAGACTAGTTATAAACCAGGAACTGCTTCCTCCATACTGTGCCCATCAAGCGTCAGACGGACAGTTTGTGGCCACCAGAAAGGAAGAGATCAAGTCTGAACTACATGCTAAACTTCTGAAAATAACTAGAAAAAGGTTCCTGGGCAGTCTCTGGGGGTTGTCTTCTAAGTGTTCCATCTGCAACCGATAGTCATTACAGCTAACTACAGACTGCTTTTGAATTTACAAATGCCATACACGTAGAGTACTGTCCACTGAGGTCCTTCATTTTAGGAGTAAAATCCTGCCAGGCACAGACAGGCTGCAGGAGCTGTGCTCTTGCTCCTGCACCACAAGCCTCACCTTTTTTTTGGTACAGAGCAGCACAGCGGCACTGTGTGCACCAGAGCTCATCAGAAATCCAAAAATCTTCGAAGGAGTCTTAAATCACAAAGGAGCAGCTGAACTTGAAACGCAGTTTTGAGCTGCCCCCACGTGTGTAAGTACCTGTGAGCTCCCCTCTGAGGGCAGCAGCAGCTGGAGCTTGCCTTGTTTCTAGCAAACCTAAAAATACTGAGGGGGTACTAGAAATGCCCAACTCTCCAGGTGCATTTTCCTTTCTTGAGTACAGTAGCCCTTATTATATGTAGCTGTTGAATTGCTGTAGGGCAAAAGGAGCGAGAATAACTGCTCCAGGAATTATAACTCAGTTTGTTCCAACTTCCAAGTTTTATTTCAAAAACAAAGCAAGCCAGGAATAGACAGAAATAGTTACTGCTGGCTATATGCTCCAATACAAGCAATTCTTGGGTATAGTCATCAACATTTCTGAGGGGAAAAATGAGTCTGAGGCAGAGTTTGAATGCACAGAATAAGGATTTGGATAAGTGCTCTTCTTGCCTTGAATATACCTCCCATAAAGCAGCAATTTACTAGATGACTTAAATGCAGCCAGTACAGTTCGGTTCAGGCAGTTTAAGTGCTGGTAATGGTATGTGAGTGCTACTCAGGCAATCTTAGAACAAGCTATGGTACATGGTATTGATTTAAAAATAAACTGTCAGTGCAGAGCAAAGCATCTGACTGTCGTGTTTTGTGCTACAGCAGTACAGTAAAACTGATTCGTTTGAGCCCAATCAGCGCCCAAACGGCAGCGCTTCCAGTGTTCACCAGTGCGTGGTAGTAAAGAGTAGGACGAAGAGAGATGTGGAGGGCGGCTTCCTGCAGCTCCTAACAGAACTGAGAAAAACAACCGCAAATCTAAAGAGCAGGTGGATTTCAAAAGCTGCCAGGACTTAAGAACAACTGGTCTCTGCACTTTAGGGACTACTGCAAAGGAATTCTGCCGTGCTGCCAGGCTTTTTCAGCCAAGCAGCGAAGCGGAGTTCAACACCGCTTGTGATTTTATGAACATACTTTCGTGTTGCCACTACTCTACAAGGCTGTTTGAAGCTTGTTCTTACCTTCTTGCCTCCTGGTGAGGAGGTGTCTGGTGGAGGTGTGCTGGTGATGTTCAGTGGACTTGAACCACAGCTAGAAGGTGATGATCCCCTTATCCTAAAATATGGATAAAATAGGGAATGAATTTACCAGCAGCTTTAAGACTCAGGAGTTTCAAATGCCAACTTTAATATAAGGTGGTATAAGCATGAACTTTCTTTTTGTAATTTCCTTACTTTTCCAGTGTCACTCAAATCAGCAGCAGCAATGGTTTTATTTGCAGCTAGAGAAGTGGTTGTGTTTAAACTATCCAGGTTGCCCAGTCCGCCAGCTTTAGCCCCTCTTCCCCCTTTTATTTGTTCCTGTACAGCCTTCACAGAGACTAAAGAAGAAAAGATCTGAGGAAAACCTCATTTTTTCTATTTTACTTCAATTTAGACCAGCTAAGAGTTCAAGCTGCTTCAGTCACAGTAACTTGGACTCCTCACAGAATCACAGAATTGCCAGAGTTGGAAGGGCCCTCTAGAGATCATCGAGTCCAACTCCCCTGCTAGAGCAGGGTTGCCTGGAGCACAGCACTCAGGACTGCGTCCAGGTGGCTCCTGAAGATCTCCAGAGAAGGAGTCTCCACCCCCTCCCTTGGGCAGCCTGTTCCAGGGCTCTGTCACCCGCACTGTAAAAAAGTTTTTTCTTATATTTGAATGGAACTTCCTATGTTCCAGCTTGTGCCTGTTGCCCCTTGTCCTGTCACCGGGAACCACTGAGAAGAGTCTGGCTCCATCCTCCTTCAGCCCACCCTTCAGATACTTACAAGCATTAACAAGGTCTCCCCTCAGCCTTCTCTTCTCCAGGCTAAAGAGTCCCAGCTCTCTCAGCCTTTCCTCATAAGGGAGGTGCTTTGATCCCTCTATAATCTTTGTTGCCCTACGCTGGACTCTCTCCAGTAGTTCCCTGTCTCCCTTGAACTGGGGAGCCCAGAACTGGATGCAGGATTCCAGTTGTGGCCTCACCGGTGCTCAGTAGAAGGGGAGAATGACCTCCCTTGACCTCCTGGCCACACTCTTCCCTACACAGCCCAGGATTCCACTGGCCCTCTTGGTGACAAGGCACATCTGAAGTGAGCTACTGCTACAGCAGTGCACTGCACAATTGGTATAGTTCAGTATTTGTTTTTAAACTGTCTGAAGCAGCATTTTTCACTTCAATCCTCCATAGCTTGATCAAATATAATTTTTTTAATTAATGAATAATGTGTTAACAGACAACCAACAAATCTCTAGACTAAAGGGAGGAGGGGTATTTACAGAGAAAAGCAATGGAAATGGGAATCTTATCCTTGGCAGAGTTCCCCTGGGAAAACTGAACAGAAGGCAGCTTTGGAAAATAGTAACAGCTGCTGAAAAAGGACTGGAACTAACCCAGGGTCTTGAAATGAAATGAAAACATGGGTGGTAAGCTATACTACTACACTCACTGGGCTAATTACATGTTTTACAGCTACTAAAAGGCTGGTTAAGTTTCAAAGTATTGGCATTGTTTGGGGTTTTAGTTGTTTGTTGTTTTTTTCCTTTTTCTCCTTCTTCCTATTCGTATAGACAAGAGAAAAGCTGTATGTGATAGGTCTGCTGTTCCCTTAAACAGTGACATAAGTAGTCTCTGACTTGCAGCAGAAAGAAAACTATAAGAAACAGATTCAATGTTTTCCTGAATTGCAGCTCAATATGGTTAAAACAGTGTCACTAAACATCTGCTGGATGAGACCACTTTTATAGGGAAGAAACTAATGAAGAACGAGGCATGTTAGCCAGTAGAAATTAAGTGCTACCCACTGACTGCAGCAGCTCACACGGGTGGGAGGAGATGGCTGTTCTGAGAACCAGCTGTGTTACTGCAGTCCATTCCTGAAGGGTGCTACAAGAGTTCTCATTTAAACCAGAGAGCTACACCTTGACTTTTAGACAGACCTTGCTCAAAGAGCTGTGGGAGAACTGTACAAGCTGAACTTACTTATCTAACAACTCTAAAAAGATCTGAGCAAAGTGGATCACATGAAAACAAACATTACTTTTTCGGTATAGAGTCAATAGATTTGGCATCTGGAGGTTGTGCCACTTACACCCTTAAGTCAGTGGAAAAAGAATGGTTTGGAAAAGACTTTGTTTCTCATTAGCTGTTCTTTTTAACTACTGTTTCTGGTAAACAGATAATTATCACCATTACCAAAAAAGTTCCTGTATTAGTCTTTTACAGTAGAAAGCTGGAAGGCTGTAACTTTTTTTTCTTTCACTATGGGCTTTGACTGCCTCGGGTATTCTGAATAGGTATCTGTAGGTGTCTACTAATAAAATACATTTGTATCATACTGATTTTCCTCTCACCTGTGAATCTCCATGATTTCTTCAGCAATCATCCTCCCTATTTTACCTGCCCCAGCTCTTGTTCCACCTGGAATTCCAGGCACAGTGGGATGGGTCCTTTTTGGGCCACCTGAAACAAGCAGATATCATAAGGTCAAATAAACTTGCAAACCTTTTCAAAAAAGATGTTTATGTTTAGCCATGTTTTGACAAGCTGCAGGATCTTCTGAACTGTATTTATTTACAATGAGTACCTTCAAATGTATGGAAAGCTGACTTGCACTGAGCTATGGTGTCTCTTAGACACCCCTCTGTGCCAACAGGTACACAACATCTCCCTGACTCTTATCTGCTTCTGGTTATTTCTAGCACCCAGTAGCAGCTCTCGTCCAGACTTGGTGAAGAATACCTTGTTAGACCTGCTTTATTCTGTGCCTCAACAGGTTCATCTCCAAACACCACTGTTCTTTGCTATGTGTGAACAATTTGCCAGCCCATATTCCATTCAATATGGGATAAGCCCAAGCTCCCTGATGAACAAAAATAAACCCCCTGTAGGTAACTACAAGTATCTATAAACAGAGGAGAAAATGAGGTCTAAACAGTTAGAAGCTCGCTGTTATTTTAATGTCATTTCACACTTGAGAGGTAGTAGGGAAGGAACCCAATATATTCCAAGACATTGTGATGAAAAGATCACGTACTGAAAGTGCAAGTAAGCCCTTATCATTGCTTATGCACAACGGGAAGTTCCCTTTTTTAAGAAATTCATGCTTTAACAATAGCAACCCCTTGGTATCTATGGCTCAGACCCATCAGAAGGTGAGAAGGTTCTCCTAAAAGGTCATCAAATCCTTAGCAGAGACAGAACCACCTGAAATGAAATCTCACTCAGTTAACTTTCTTTTCTGGGGTCAAGAACTGCCCAGTATTACGATACTATACATCTGGTTTCTTTTCAAAAGCTGTGATGTGGCTAGAATAAGCTTGTCCTGCCATAGAACAGTTTGTTCTATATTTTTTCCCATTTTCAGAAGGCCCAGACACCGTGTTACTGCCATTACTCCACCTTTGATTACTATCTATCATGCCTATGTGGCAGCTACTCTTCCTACCACTGTCAGCTGTCCCACGCTTTGCCACCCTTCCTCTTCCAGTTTCATGTACTGAACTTAATTTTTCAGAACAGATAAGTGGGAAGTCCAGCTTTGCTGAAGTCTTGCACTGTTTTACTAAGCATATTATGTACAACTTACAAAGTAATTCCAGATGTGCAACATCCTCACTCTGTAGCTATAAAGGCAGCCAGTATCTAATAAACAGGGTCTCGAAACACAATGGTTCCCAGCTCTTTGGAAAGAATCTCTGTACTATCACCATCTCCCTTCCCCGTCTTTCATCCATGAGCTGTCACTACATCCTCCTGTTCCACCACACTTCAATCCCTCTCCAGTAACACCTCGTTACTAAATCAAGCTCTGCTCCACATTGTGCTGCCTGCCACCCATTATAAAAGGTGGTTCAGTGATCTGCAGCATTCCTAACAAGCCCGTGATGATTACCAAAGGTCAGTCTTCATATTTTGACAAAATGTTGTCAAATCAAGGGCAGGTGAGGGGCAATAAGCCAAGTAGCCAAACTATATTTATGATCCATTCACCCCCTCAGTAATCATCTGCATCAACCACAGAACATGAATTCACTCTGGGATGATGTACAAATAGCATCATCAAGGAAGGCAGACATTTCCCCTCTATGTCCCTCCTCCAACACTGTTTATACTTGTTTCTTTTAACTGGCCCATTCACTTTTCTTTGACCAGCTTATACCCAAAATTGATATTTAAGTTTAACAGGGCAACTGCATTAAGACTTTTTTTGCCCTTAATCTTATTTTTTTATAGTATGTTAACAAATTCTCAATGCAAAAGTGCAGCAAATCTGTGCATGCAGGATTAGCTGCTAACAGGCACGGCTGCCAGTAATTTCTTCCCCGTACAGCAGTTACCTTCTCCAGCCTGAAGCACACTGTCCATGCTGTGTGGAGAAGCCGCAAGCTGTGGAAAGGCTGCGTCTCCACTATCAAGTACGTTGGTGCTGTGGATTTCAAGAATTGGAAGAATCAGTGACAGAAAACCCTGCAAAACAGTCACTCTGCCAGTGAGGCAGAACGGAATCACAGAATCATTGAGTTCCAACCCCCCTGCCATGGGCAGGGACACCTCCCACTAGAGCCGGAGGTTGGTGGGAGACATTTTTGCTCTCTACAACTCCCTCACAGGACATTATTCGGAGGCAGGGGTTGGTCTCTTCTCCTAAGTCACAGGTGATAGGACAAGAGGAAACGACTTCAAGTTGCACCAGGGGAGGCTCAGGTTGGATATTAGGAAAATAACCCACTGAAAGGGATATTAAGCATTGGAATGGGTTCCCCTGGGGAGCGGTTGAGGCACCATCCCTGGAGGTATTGAAAAGACAGGTTGACATACTGCTTAGTGACATGGTTTAGTGATGAATTGTTGTTTTTTATCAGTTAGGTTGATGATTGGACTAGATGATCTTAAAGGTCCCTTCCAACCTAGACAATTCTATGATCCTATGATTCAGGATTTAAGTGGAAACAGGGAAAAGTACTTACGAAACGACTGTGTTTGTTGAGACAATATATTCTACTTCTTTGGTCCAAGGGTTCATGAAACTGAACCAGCGACTCCGCAATGTAATAAAAGAGCCATCTTTTATTTTAAACTTGTAGCAGTTAGTTGTAATTTTTTCTCTTGTCTGCAAAACTAAAGACAGACAGAAGGCAAGTAAACTGTAGATCAAACAGGCACCATGACTACACAAGCAGAGCTTTTATCAGAGAAAACTTAATTCTTCCCTTCACCTCCAAAGAAAAATGCTATTTCTACACTCATTCCCCCTCACCCAATCTGAAATTCAAATATTCAGTAAAAATCCACAGAAGTCTAAGATGATCATATTGTTTGGCACATGTGGCACAACGTTCTTAACTAAAGCATATGCAAACACAGAGATAGCCAAATCTTTTCAAGTTTGGTTGTCTTAATACACAAGCGTTTCCACTATTTTTACAAAATTTCTTTAAGGAATTATTAATAATCATACCTTGTCTATGACATTCTGCAAGATGTGCTATATCATCTTGATGAAAATACTCGTAACACGAAGTACCTAGAAGTTCCTGGGGTAAGTATGCCAAAATGGCTGTTGCCCTGGGGGAAAGGAGGTAGAGGGAAAAAAGGAAAAAAAAAAGTCATTTCAGGTTGAAGTATTGATAACAGATTACTAAAACTCACACTGAATTTGCATATGGTTCAAGTAATGTGGAAAGTTATTTTCAGCTTAGAAGGTAAAAAAAAATAAAAATCATTAGGAATAGCCTTTCATTCTCATGTACTAAAACAGTCCATAACACCAACAGCCCTCAGGTATTATATTTGACTGGTCACCACTGGAGGGGATGTAACACTTTCTAAATAGCTTTGGAGGCATATTATTGTTTTGAGAATTTAAAGCTGAATAAAGCTGACTTCCAGCAGCCACAAGATAATACAAAGCCTTCTGCATAAGATGCCATTGAAATATAGACATCAAAGGTTCAAAGAACTGCCGCGTTCCTTTGTGTTTCCTCAGTGCTGTTGCTGCTGCACAGAGGCCAAATTGTGGTACAAGTGTTTTGGGAGAATTTTCTCACCTTAAGTCACAAGCCTTAAGAGTGGGACAAAAAACCCCAAAGCCCTACACCAAACAGTGAAACCACACCCATAAAAAAGAAAGTTTCACAAATCAAAGTTTCCTGAATAAGCACTGACAGACCTATTGTGTGTGACTCCTTTAAATCGGACAGGAGCATGAAGCAAATAACATTTTGTCCAATCAGAACTAGCAATAAAGTCAACTAATTTTCTTCCTCATCAGAAAACTTTAGAAGGAAAAAACACCTGTGATCTGCAACGTGGGAGAGGCATGGATTCTTGATCTGACTCTTGGGTTGTGTTCAAGGAGGTCTTGGCAAAGATGGAGGACATCTCAAGGAACTAGGCAAAGATGATTTTATTCATCAACTTTGTAACTGAAGCCTTAAACTAAGTTCAAGGGGAAAAGGCAAAGCAACACTGCAGATAATAAGCTATACAACAGCCTAAGGTAAGTAGAAAGGGTCATTCTCAACAAGAAGCTATTGTGGGCCAGTATGCTCCTTGTATGTTAAAACAAGAAGCCAAGAATTATTTCTGGAGTTGTTAATGATTCAGAAGCTGTAACAACTTTAATACAGTAACTCATCTAACCCAGAATAAATGAAAAATAACTGATAGGAGACGGGAGGAGAGGAAGCAAGGGAGAATTTGCTGTCGCCTTGCATATTTAGGGATGTGTACTCTTGCCTCCAGCCCCCAGAAGATTGCATAAGACAGACTTTTGAGGGTATCTGGGGAGGAAGAGTACGTTACTGCTACCATGGCACACAGCCACCACTCAGGAAATCATTCTAGGACTTCCTGGTGAATGGAGAAACAGCTGAGAAAGGAACACAGCAGGACAAGCCATCCAGGAAGACCTCAAAACGTCCACCATTTAATTTAGAAGACAGACAACACGGTCAGAATCAAATCTGCAAGGGCCCTAGGGAAACAGCTCAAGAACATCAGAATGGAAAGTAACATGGCTGAATGACTCCAGGGAGTTTGAGATCCTCACTCACAGAAACAGAGAGCAAACAAATCTAGTGAACTACAGTGAACTTTGATGATACACATTTCTTACAAGAAAATTTACTGAAGGAAAAGTGATAGTTCCTTGAATAAATCAGTGTAAGAGTCACAATTCCAAACTATTTCAAAGCAAATTAAATAGAAAAGGTAATAAGGCACAAAGCTTGGTAGATCATTACCTCTTCTGCAATCTAAGAAAAAGCTCAAATGAAGTATTATAAAATGCAGAGATCACTACATATTAGTAATGAAGAATAGTAATAGCAGGAAAAGCATTGCAGCACAAAATCCATAGTATTTAAATGCAGGTCATTTTTGTATTTTCCCAGGCAGACTAAAAGCATTCAGTACCAACCAGGTGTCTTACACCTGAAGTCCTCAGTGACAGAAGGCTCTAAGACCTCACCCTTGAAGAAGGAAACATTGCAAGTATTTACGTGACAGAAATTTTCAAACTGCCTTTTGTTTGTCCTTATCCCAGGACACTTAAACTGCTGACAGCTCCAAGACTGCTTTGATGAATTATCTCTAAGAGCCTGTGGAGAACCACAAAGCAGCAAAACACAGAGTCTATCTTTAAAAAGGAAGATCTAGGAAAGCCTTATTCCAGTCATTTTCCAAGAATTTCAGTAATCAAGTCTTAGAATAGAACTGGAGTGGTGGGAAACCTGACACAACCAGTATCAGTAAGCAACTTGTCAAACCTTTTATGTTTATGTTTGTAGCAGGATAAACAGGTTTTTTGGAAAGGAGAAGATGCACCAAATTACAGCAGATGTCAGAAGACTTAGTGGTCAATATCTGACCATATCCTATTAAGCAAGGAAGGAAGCTGTTCTTATCCTTCTGTAATTTCATCCTTTATATTTACTATTTTTTCCTTAGCTTGCTTTTCCAACTTAACAAAGCAGCTTTGAATTCTGAAGCTGTAATACGACAGCACAGATAAACTTAATTTTCCTCTCACATTCACCATCCAGAGTTGTTAGAAGTACTGAAGAAGTAAGAATGGGGGTGGTTCTCTTTAAACTCTGTTCAGTGTAGCCTGCCATTTTGACAGTCAACTGTTCAGTAATTCTCTGAGTGTGGTAGCCCAGCTAGTTAGTACCTAATCTATAGCAGTTCTTCTTCATAAGGACGAGAAGTTAGCATCACAGAGAGTTTAAGAAGGGTTTCTTTCCCAGATTCCCTTGGGCAAATGACAAAGGAACAGTGCAAGTCTGTATGAACAAAAAAACCCAATAAAGAAATAAATTAATAATTTTCAGCTTTTACAGGTGCCTAAATATCCTCCAGTGGAAGCAAGGATCATAGGATGCCATGTTTAAACCTACAGTCAAGGCTTACTTTTACAAAACTTCCTTTCAAAGAGCCCTTTGAAGTAGTATACACATTCCAAGGTCTGTAAACAAGAGCTGGAATCCAACAGATGAACATTTTTTGAGTATTACTATTTTAGAAAGATTTCAAAATTATCTACCAGGGGAATATATCTGATCTTTTGAAAAGAAAACGCATTCATAAACTGCTATACTTTGGCATGTCAGAACAGCAAGCTTTCTGAGCAACAGAAATCTGCACATGTTCTCAATAGCTCCCGGAGTGATCACCAGCTCTAAACGCTGCTGCAGAAGAGCTAGTAGTTCAAAAAGATTTCCATCAGACTGAAAACAAAAAAAAACCAACAACCAACCCAAACACAACCACCCCAATGAGACAGAAAAAAAAGGATTTTCCTTACTGAAGGAAAAGACTCAAGACTAGCAGCACTATTTCCTCTCAGTGTCCACTAAAAATCAGTTGATACACTAGACACACCCCAAAACAAATTCCAGCAGGCAGATTCTGGCACAGTTTGGAGACTGGCCTTCTTTTACACTGTAAGCAACTAAGCCAAAGCCACAGGCAACCTGAAACAGCCTCATCTGGGCAGTCTCAATCCATCTAGATAGGGAAGGGAACCAAACAAGGCCTCTCAACCAACCCAACGTAAACCCTTCATTAATATTTTTCAACCACCTTTTTTCCTTTGATGATGCCAGTTATTTTGAATGAAGACTCAGGTCACGTGTCTCTGCTTCTTAAGAAAATTCAGCAATTTCTTTTGAAAAATATACGAATTAGCCTTTTTGATAATATATAAAAATGAAATTGGAAAGAAGATACCACACTGATAAAAGTTCTTGAACCTTTTCCAAGAAGCAGAGCTTATTAAAAGCTTATTTTCTTATAAATACAAAAGATCACATACAGAAGTATTAATTCAGCAGAATGTGCCTAAGTATATAGCTAAGTAAATGCGTATGCTATCAAAGACTGAAACCTCCATAGTGTTTGCAAAAGTTTTCAAACAAGAAAAAGGTAATAATTACAAAGTTCAGTTTAAAAACAAGACAGCATATTCCTTTGAGGATTACACCTATACATTCCCTTAACACAGGGACAGAAACAACCCCTGGATTATTCTGTCTAGTAAGCCATATTTTGGAGGGTTTGGGTGGTTTTTTTTACTTTAATCAGTAATACTGAATAAATACACAGTAATAGCTTTGAGCTGGGTCTCAAGAACCAAAATAACTTGCAGTGAGGATCTAGTAAAAAGCCAAAAAGAACAGTCATTTCTTCTTTTAATAGTATTTACACTGCTTTAAATAAAGCTGTGAGTGAAGCACTGTTGGACAGTGACTCATTGTGAAAAGTATTACAAATATTCTTACCTCTGATCTACAAAAACAAATTTCCCATCTATTGCATGTCGAGAAACATATTCTGTAGGTTTCACCCTGATCTCACCGTTGACTGGCTGTGGTACTACATGAGGATGCAGCCGTCCAATTGCAACAAGACAGCTTAAATTACAACCCTCGTTATCTGGTTCATTATCTTCATCTAGTCCCATTTTTGTTGGCGGCCAGCTTTTTAAATATCCTGTACTATGAATAGTGCAAAAGCTTTTGCGGTCTGCTGTAAAAAGAAAAAAAAAACAACACAAAAAACACACACACACACATAAAAACCAAAACAAAAAAGCAGTTAGGTCATGGATATTGCTTTTGAGAACTTCACCTCAGCTCTGCTAGTGCATCTCTCTCCTCTTTTATACAGGAAATCTGGGATACTGTTCACTAAGGGATTTTTCAGCACTCCTGCTTCAATGCAGTTAATCTGCAAGAAGTCAATAAACAATTTATCTCTGCAAACCATTGTTTACACTGAAACACCACATAGTTGAGACCAAGGTTGCTTTTGATAACCTTCAAGTAGAAACTGCATCACGTTTCATTATTTCAGCCAAGGATGCAAATAATTGAAAGGGCTATTTGAAGAAATTAGTATATGAATACGTCGGATGCTTTTTCAACTGAACATGAGGCTCCTACAAAAACCAGGAACAATTTGTTTGGCAGAATATACACTGGGTTATACAGGGGACAGCTGTACATGGAGGTGAGGAAGAAGATTCAATGGCAAGTAAGTCAGTATCTGAAAGGAGATTTCTTATTCCTCAGCACTGAGCAGGCCTTAAAACCGCAAGAAAAATGACTTTCATAGAGAGGTACAGTAAAAGGCTTACGCAAAACTGCACAAACTGGCTTCCTCGGGATAAGCACTAAAGTACAGTCCAAGGTTCAAGCTCTGCCTGAACCTAGCAGGAAGTACTTGGGACAGTTGTCACATCCAGGGACAAAACACTGAAGTTGCCTTTTGTTCTATAATTGACACTTTCCACTAATACCAAATGTATTAGCCAACATACTCAAAGCAGCAGCTTTCAAACTGGGACTAAATATATACTTCTATACTATGTCTAGAATAGCTTGCAGAGGAAAAAAAGTATTACCAACTTTGATAATGTTATGACCGAATACTTCTGGTGTAGAAATGCTATGTTTCCAGCACACAATGCACCAAAAACATAGATGAAATCAGAAAAAACTCTTTTTTTTTAAGCTGGATATCCATCCAAGGATCACTTGTCAAATATGAAGCAGAGAAATAGAATAGGCAACAGCTCCTCTCTGTTGGAGACATTGGCTAGCAGGTCAAGACTGAATGTGACATGATCAACGTCTAGAGAAGATGTAGTAACCATATCAGAATTGCCAGCACAAACTGCCAGCAAAAATTTCAAGAAAGCAGAGAGGAGAATTGGGCTCTATATGCTAATACAGTGTGTAAGAGCTGCTACTGGGGAGGTGGGGAGGGAGGGGCAAACCCAAAGAAGTAACAGACCTAGACATAGTTCAATATCTTAATAAGAAACATTGACGGTGTTCAACAACTGTAAAAAAATTAACCTCTGCAAATGAGCAACTGTACTAAAACAACCAAGCCTGACAGCCGCTACATTTGGTAATAAAATGTATAATTGTTACCTTTCTTCTTTGAACAAGTTGAAGGAAAATCCTTGTCTTCTACTTTGACTGAAGGTCTATTGCACTTCATCCTACAAAAGAAGGACCGTCTTGCTCCAGAACACAGTCGTGATGGCCCGGGCGTTATATCAGTTTTAACTGGGAGTCCAGCTGTAGCAAACAGAGAAAGTGAGGAAGCCTTCTTTGTCAGGTAAAAAGTAAAACATACAAATGATTACATCATACAACCCAACTGTATGATATTTCAACATTGCTGGGACTTTCACAGAAGTCTTTTTATATACTTCTTCAGAAGAAGTCCTATTTTGAAGTTTTTCGTAAGTGAGTACATGCAGGACTCAACTGACCATATCAACATTAGAATTTCTGATTACACTTGCTAGCATGAAAACACTGACGCAAGCTTGAGAACACAGGGTTCTAAATGCAAAGATTAACAGAAGATTATAAAAATCCACACAACTTTTGCAATTAATGTGATTTCTTTGAACACTAATCAACTGATTAAAAATAGAGAGATTATTTACCATGAGCAGAGCAATACTTATACATAGAGTCACTCAATTAGTCCATGACCCTTCAGACTGGAAGGCTCATTTAACACAGCACCCACACAGAGAGCACACATGCATGCACATAGAAGAGGCCCAGTGACACTCCAGGTCCACCTCAACTGGTATGCTCCTAAACATTAGGTTTCTTCATTGTTTTGATGGAAGGGGGAAAAAAGGTAGCAGGGACCGCAAATCCCCAAGATCTCCAGTTATGTGTACGATGTCTTTAGCCTCAAAGAAATGCATATGAACATGCCCTGACCTTTACCATATTCTTGCAGGAGATTGTTAAGATTCTTTTCTGTGGAAAGTAACTGGAGAAACACAGTACCAACACACATATCAATTCTGTGAGCCAACAGCAGAGTGCTGATACAGAGCTACAGGAAGATGCTTGGCATGCATCGGAAGCATGTCCATCAGCAATGCCAGTAACCCAGCTGGAGCTCCAGGGGACAGTGCTTCAAGAGCTAATGGAGTATTTAAATCACACAGCAACTTTTCCACAGCCTGCTATCCACTTCAACCATTTCTGCATGGGAATATGTATAAGCAAAACACTATAAACACGAACAAAAACTTCTAGGGTCCTGTAGGCTTTTAACGTAAGGACGAAAACAATACCAATGTTGTAGTGCAAAGTTTGCCTCCCTTAACTTTAGAAGGGAGTGAGGTCACCTCAAAGAGGTCAGACCGTCATGCCCCACATGCACTCCAAACTGCTGTTGAGTGAGAGTACAAGCTGTGCCAGAGTCACTCATGCCAACATAAAAATAAATACATACATACTAGTAGTCTTAAGAATATGAGTTCTTTAAACTCTACCAATCAGTCTATCATAGCAGATGGGAAGACTGTAATTTATAGCATTTATTTTTGCCCTAACTTTGTCAGAGACATACAAAAAAAGGAGCTAGCACTGGATGTACACGCTTGACAACCAGACAAAACCAGGAACCAGAAAAACTTCAGCTGATCCAGCTGGAGCCTCTACACTCACTGCCCTGGAATGATCTCTCAGCTTCAGTTGCTGAAGTTGAGCTGGTGGCTTCTTTGAGATGAGATCCTAGAGATTTCCGCTCCTGACAAGCATGAGACTTAATGACCTGGAAATCTGCAGTTTTAAGATACCATCTTCTACTTAAGCAATGCAGACTCCTGTTATGAGAGTGAATTAAACACCCACTCACCTCAAGAAACAACACAGATGCAGAACTACTTTAAAACACCAGAGTGGAGCAGAGCTAAGAGACATAGCAATAAAAGATTACAAGGACCAGATAAAAACTTTGTAAGATAAAGGTTAGGTCATAGTGGCAGAACCAAAAAAAGAAGTATCTTCCTCTATCTTGACTGGCAGCTAAGGATGACCACAATAATACTGCATGTGTTCTGATGACTGAGAATGACAGATTAGAATAAATACTTCAATGGGAAAAATAAATGTTTGATGCCTGGAAAAGACAGAATACCACACAGGTAAAGCCAGTTAAACTAATGCACTGGAGTGCCAAACCTACTAGCTTCTATATTCAGGTATCCTACAGTAAAGATGGGAAAGGACTATTTATCAGGGAGTGTAGTGAACTGAAAGAAGGTTGATTTAGGCAAATATTCAGACTACGTGACACTTTTTCAAAAGGTGGTAATACTTACTTTTTGCATCTATAAGTCTTTCTCGTGGTGCAGTGTCAGAAGATGAGAGCTGCTCCTTCACTTTGGCAATGTCTTTAGGATGAAGGTAATCAAATAAACTTTGACCAATCAAATCATTCTGTAGAGATTGAATATACAGTTAAAAAATAAAAGAATTGTTCAGTATATTTTCCCAATTTTAGAATCCTGTATCGAGTTTGTGTGACAAGGTTTTAGTAATGGAGGGGCTACAGGGCCAGCTTCTGCAAGAAGCTTCTAGAAGCTTCCCCCCTGTCCAATAGAGCCAATACCAGTGCCCTATTATGCAGACTCACTGCTGGCCAAGGCTGAGCCCATTAGTGACGCTGGTAGCATCTCTGTGATACTACATTTAAGAAACAGGGAAAAACCCTGTGCAATGGCAATTCCAGCCAGAGAGAGCAGTGAGAACACGAGAAGAGAATGAGGAAGAAGTGGCAGAGACAACATGTGATGAACTGACCACAATCCCCATTCCCTGTCCCCCATGTGCCACTCAGGGAGAAAAGGTAGAGAAACTGGGAGTGAAGATGAGCTCAGAAAGAAGGGAGGGGTGGGTGGAAGGTGTTTGTAAGATTTGGGTTTATTTCTCATTATCCTACTCTGATTTGATTGGTAATAAATTAAACTATTTTGCCTGTGACAGTAACTGGTGAACGATCTCTCCCCATCCTTCCCTTGACCCATAAGCCTTTTGTTATATTTTCATTCCCCTGTCCAACTAAGGAGGGGAGCAATAGGGCAGCTTTGGTGGGCACCTGCCAGCCAGCCAGGTCAACCCACCACACATCCATTCTAAACAATCCTTTTACATACATGTCTAACCAAGGAATATCAAACATTTGAGATCCAGGATTTAATCAAAGGTATATTTTCTCTGTGTATTTTGAAGCTATGACTACATTACATAGTAATTTATGTCATTATTTTCAGTAAGAGTTTCACAGAAATAGCAGGTTCAATCCACTACTAACAAATATTATGGTTTCCCTTCATCCTCACTTCATATGCTGCACCGTTGAAGTAAAAAAAATCATAATTGCAAATGTTCTTTTTCAGTATTCACATGATGAGTAGGTATTAAGTATATACCTAGCTGCCAGGCTGATGAAAACTTTTGAAGCTAACACAGTTTTAAAATTTGGTAAGGAGGACAAATGACAGAAGGAATGAAGAACAGAAGTTAAGTCTCATTAAGCATGTATTAGACACCTGGCTTTGGTATAATTGCTTCCCAGCTTCCATTAGTAAGGATGCTTGCAAAACCAGAACAGACAGAAAGAAAACTAAGTAAAAAAAAAATCTACTGGAAGTACTTTAGACTGATTTTTCAGTATTTGCTTACACCCCCAATTAGGTAACTCTTTTGCAAGCCTGAGGGTAAATCCCTGATCAGAATGCATTAGTCAGGGAAGTTAGTTCCCTTTCACCTCCTTAGTTTGAATGGAAACCAGAAACAGTCGTCTTTAAAGAAAAGCTTTCTTTGCAACACATCTCAGCTTTCAAGACAGACTATTCACATAAATGCCTCTCCATATAAATGCATAATCATAAAAAGCTTTCAAATCTCTTAAGGCCCCTCCCTGCCCATGGCAGAGGGATTGGAACCAGATGATCTTTAAGGTCCCTTCCAACTCAAACCATGCTATGATTCTATGATTACTTAAAATGGAAAAGAATACCTGACTGTAGTTGAGGATCTTGAAGACAGATTCTGAAACAAACAGTATCTTCCCTCTGTCACAGCCCACAACAAAAAGAAACCCATCTGCTGCCTAATTATGAGAGAGAAAAAAAAAAAAAAAAGAAGTAAATTACAAGTTATACATCCTCATTGCCTCATTATAACCTTTAAAAACACTTTGTATATAGTGGAATTTCTACACTAGGAGAGCTGCCTTAACATTTAGAGATAACTGAGTCAACAGGCAAGATATGAATTTACAATAAAGTTTTCTTTGCATCTGCAAACAATTTTGGCATAATTCTGGGCATCATTCCCAGAATTTAAAGTCACTCTTATGGGAAGAAAGAACCCATGTCTTGTCCAATAATATTAAGATTTTGTTCAATAACACCTTCAAATTAAATTATTTTAACTGTATTTATTCTGTAGTTCCTCTTTTAGAAACCAAACATAACCTGGATATTCACTTACGTGCCTGTAGACAGTAGTTCTCACTTCAGTAGTACTCTTTCTCAGTCACATACAAGCATGCAGGATTAGGCCCTAGTTTTCTAGCTTTAGAGTCACAAAATTAAATTCTGCATATGCTGCATCTGGACACTGCAGTACTTCACAAATTACACAAGCCACTAGAACAGCTTAACTATTGGCGAGTAAGACATACTTTTCATGCTACAAAAGAAATATACAGCAAGCAGCCAAACATACTAAGTCTTGTTACATCAGTGACCTCAAAAAGGGTGTTTGTTATACCATTGTACGCTGAAAATCCTGTCAAGGTAGCCCATGGCAGAAAGTCTGCCCAAAACCAATTTATGTAATTTTGGCTCATTTAATGAAATAACTGAAGATTCTGATGGTTACCATCAAAATCCTCAGATGTCCCTCTTAAATTATTCTCCTTAAATTAAGATATGCTAGTCATCATTTAAACTCATTGACTTTACGCAGCAGTCTTGTGGACTTCTACGTTACCCTCCACAATCGGTACATTCTTATGCTGAGATACCAGGCAGAAAAACACTGGTGTTTTGTGACTTGGGAGATTTATATCTACAGCCATTAACATCTCTTAATTAAAAGCTGAAACATACCCTGAGAATAAGATGTTTTAATTCATCATCTGATAAAAAAGCAGGCTTATAGTTTGCTTCCGTATATGGGTTTGTAGCACCTAAAGAAAAGAAACAAAAAAATCCCTTATCACAAAAAACTACACACACTTAAATGAGCAATTTTCCTTTGGCAGCTTCTTATGCTATTATTCATTGCAGGTGTTCTTTAAAATGAAAGTTGCATTTTGGTTTTGTTTTACTATCAACATGAGCTCTGTTAGTATTAACTCAAAAAAGAATGACGCTTTTTTTTCTAAAGGACACATACTGCATTATGTAGCAGTGTAAATTCTGAAACACAAGTATTCCTCAACATACTGTTTAACCCAAATGCTACGCTTAATTTATCATCTATTTTGGAACTAGAAATGAAAACGAAGATATTAAAGAATAAAAAGCTTCAAATTATTTCTTCTCTTTATAACTTAGTAAAACATGACACGGTCATGTAAACAGATTGTCAATTAGAAACTTAGAAATCAGTTCTCTCATTCCATACCAAAGACAAAAAAGAATGTTACAATGACAACAACTCACAAAGCCAAAAGCCCAAAACTAGCAACAAATGAGGCAGCTTTTTATTAAATAGTAATTCTTCTCATTCTATTCCTTTCAAGACAAAGAGTCAAATTAGTAACCTCTTACCTCCTAAGAATAACTAACCGAACGAAATGACAGGGGCAGAAAAAGTCAAACCTTTCAAAATCACTGGATAAATATGACTGGAAGACACCAGGTCTCGTAGTAACTAGAACACCAACTCTTTCTTTAAGTTAGCTGCATCACTATCTTTCCTCAGGGGCATATTTCTCAAAGGCTTAAGATTTCACCATCATCACCCATTATACCCAATCACTAACTCACTCTTATATGAAGCTTTAGGACATAGAGAAATTTGCAACAACCCTCTTATAAACTTTGTGTGTTTCCCTTCAGGTGCTCGTAACAGAAACTGGTTAAAAGGACTAAAATTGAACTTTCAAAGTATTTTTAATTGTTTCACAGAGCTAAAGGTATGAAGTCTCAGAAGTCCTGTAGAAATATTAGCTACACCTAAAATCTAACCTCCATATCCAAGAAGTTTTGCACTTTGCCTGCCCAAGAGCATGGCTCAGCGTTATACAAGATTCTGCCGCTTAAAACACTTTGTTCTCTCCCCACTAGCCTCAGCTGCCTTGCTTTTGTTGAATCTAGTGATTGTGATCAAACAGGTTCAATGATAGAAAATTATTCTTTTCTCATTCACAAATTGCCCAGTAAGATCAGGAAGTTATAAATGAACGTTCTGCATCAAATGCTAAGAAAAGGAGTCCTCCTCCTAAAACTCATTAACTAACTTACTTCGGCAAAAAGGCAAGAAAGGGGAAGAAAAAAGCACAACTTTGGGGAAATCCTATTTTGCCATCCTCCTCCAGCCCTGCCCTGTTTTCTCCCCACCCCAATCAACTTACCACGTAATGTTTTCATATGCTGGACAGCCATTCTCAGTACAGTGAGTTTATCTAGCTTTCGAGACATAGCGTTGCATGTTGGTACCAAAGATGCCAGTTCATCTATAAAACTGTTCATTTTATCTCTACGTCTTTTTTCAATTTGACTGTGAGCTTCCCTAAACAAGTAGAGTGGTGAGGAAAAACAGAAAAGTATGAGTAAATAAATCATATTAAAAAATCTCCAAATCCAGTATAACAAAAACACAGAAATAACCTCCCCTGATAATTAAGTTACCCTCTTATCCTTGTGAAAAGGACAGCTACATACAGGATTCTTCAGACACTTTATGTTCATTATTTGGGTGAAAGTTATTAGCATGTTACGTTTGTAGCATGTACACTGAAACATAACTGGAATCATAAAGATCAAAGATAAACAAATTCCAGTGTATATAAATATTGAATAAATGTTTCAATATTAAAAACTACCTTTTGCTGTGGCAATGTAAGTCTTCTACTGATTCTACAGCTTTCCATTTGAACTAAACTCTTCCTAACCAGGAAAAATTATAATAAACACTAAGTTATTTTGTTTTTTTTTAAATTTATTTTCTTTTCCTATATTAAAAAGGCACTGTTAACACTTTTAACCCACAATTTAATTTGAAAGAAACAAAATTAAGGGTTTAACAGTATCAGAAACATATACAGACTTCAACATTAACAGAAGAGACTAAAATCAAGTTACCTACTAAGTCAGCATTTTCATAAAACTACGTGCTGTTTATACATGAAAAATGTTAACAATGCAAAAATATGGAAACATAAGAGAAAGTCAAAGCTAGAAAAAAAGATAAGAAACACATGCAAGTATTTCATATATCGCAAAAGGGAAGAGATCAATTGTTTTCAACAGATTCATTTAGAGTATTACCTTGCATTTTTTATTCTGCCTTGTTGGTCTGCATACTCCAATCTGTTGAGAAATGGTATCACAAAGTTAAAGTGTTGAAAACATGGAAAACAACTTTTCTAATGCATCTTACATATCTACTGACCCTCATTAAAATATTATTTTAATTGAATATTTAACCTTTCTTTTAGAAAATATCATTATTTATAATATTTTGGCTTGAAGATTAACAACCTTAACCCTTTGTCCCAACAAAGAGACAATTTGGGACACTTCACCACAATGACACTGAAAACAGGTATCTATACACAGGGTCCTATGTCAGTACTGTGGAACTAACATTTTAGTGACTGTATCAATAGTACCTTCCATGTTGGTCATCTTTATCTGTATCCATACCTTCCCTGCAGAAACAGAACAAAGCAGTATGTCACAAATAAAGCAAAATTAGCAAAACTGTTGTCAAACTATTATAAAATTAGAATAAAAGTATTTCCTGTCATCTTTAAATTTGAAATATAAAAATAAGAATAGAAAACTGAGAACTTAGAAGGACTGAAGAAGTTGTGTGTTCTTTGTAATATTAACACATTTTCTCAAGTTAGCTGTGTCTCCTTTGGAGCTAACAAAATGGCATAGTTTGATGTGTTTGACAGTAAAACATGCTGCGGTTCAAAGATATCATCTGTTACAAAAATGTTTTTCAGTTAACTGGAGGGAAAAGAAAAGGCCATATCAAAGCAGATATTTTTCACGCCTTCATCAGAAACAGGGCTACTAACTTGCATTTACTATTCTTAAAGGTTCAACCATAGCCACTTACCAAAGTGCTTAGCATAAAATTGACTAATTGCCCTGAATTACCTTATGCAGATGCCAGTGTGTTCTACACTTCAGTTTGCCTTACGGTACTTGATCCTGGGGGAGGAGATGGTAATAATCTGGACCAGTGAACCATCAGAAATGGCCAAATGCATGGATAGAATGAGAGATTGTGTGAAACTAACCAGGCACATTTTAAATTAGTACAACTTTCCGTGTAGACACATGGCTTACTTTTGTCTTAATGTGAAGAAAAAAAGAATGTAAAGAAGAAGGCATGAAGAATAAAAAGGATCCCCCTTAATACTTTTTAATATTGTAACCATGTGTACAGAGATAGGGAAAGTGTTCCATAGAGGTATCTCGTGAAAAAAAAGTGGAATGCCTAAGACTACAGCAGTGCTAGACAAAAGAATAAGTAAGAGAATGGTTTGATATATAAATCTGCACAATTGTGCTTAAGTGGACACTCTTAAACCTGGCTTATTCTGGTTTAATTTTTACCTGCAAATTTTAGGAAATAGTGAGGGAAAAGCAAGGAAAAACACCAAGCATCTTTTTCAAGTGAAACTGATTATTAAATATTTATACTTACTCAAAAGGAAAGCCATCAAGTCTGAAAAGAAAGAAAAAGAAAGTACACCATATACAGGAAATAAGAATAACGTCTTACATTTTCCGTTGAAAATCTCAAGCTAATTTATATTCTATTTGAAATGAAAAGCACAATGAAAACAAGACAATAGCAGTTAGCATATTCTAAGGAGACAAGTTTGTCCGAATGAACCTATTTTCTGAAAGAGCAAATATGCTGTTTTTTAAAAAAAAGCACAGTTCATTACACTCAATATGAAAAACTAGTACAACGACTAACCTAAGTCACTGTATGCAAATCATTGAGATATTGTTTCATCTTCAGAAATAAAATAAAACTAAACAAAAATGTATCTCAAGTTTTTCAGTTTTTGATTCTGCCCTGTAGAACAGATAAACTTTTTCTTTCAGTCAGTACTAAAGTCCTAATTCTGAACTTTAAACGGACTTTACCATATCATAAGGAAATTAAACAGAATTTCTACTTGCAAATTAATTTCTGGCACCACTTCAAGACTGTAAAGTGATCTGAAATACAACTGAGCTTTAACACAGTAAGAGGCTATGTTTTTTAAGATCCTTTTGAAACTTCTCATTAGCCATTAACACACCAGTTATTCCTGTTCAACATTGGACACTAGCTTTCTTAAAAATAAACATGGTAGTCTTTCATATATTATTCATTGCACTTTTAAATTGATTATCTTTGCTATTAGTCTTTTACAAAAGTCTGAAGAATGCTAAAGGTTTTCTCAGTTTGCCCATATGGGTTACTGTCTTAGTCAATGGCTCAAGGCACTACTGATGCTCACAAAGAAACAGCACGCAGGTCTAGAACAGGACTCAGTAACAGAAATGAGGCATCAGTTTCCCACTTGCGATGCCACCTTTAGCTACAGGGTGCTTGTTGAGACAAAACTCATTTTAGCCTCAAAAAAAAAAAAAGTAGAGAAAGCTACAAGGCAAGTTACAAATGCTTCAGGATATTTTGTTTTCTTATTATATATTATTTCAACTGAAATCACTACTCTCAAGAAAATAAATTAACTGCTCATAGACCTGTGCAAGAAGTCTTGGATTCCAGCATTTGGCTAAAACAGACCATAGTGGAGAACAGACAACCTTTTGCAAAGTGAAAGCAATAGGTTGGACAGGAATTTTCCTGGAGGAGTGACAGGAGAAAGAATTGAAAAGAAACTGGTGTGGAGAGCTGAAAGTGCAGCTGATGAAAATGCTTGTTTGAACTTGAGAGGTGAACAAAGAACTACGCTAAAACAATCAGGTTCTTCCTTTCTTATTCCCTGACTTCACTGGTAAATGAAGCATAAAACTGGATGCTCAGAAAATGTATGTAAAAAAAAAAACTGTTAACAGGCAAAATACTGTTGAACAGTAGCATTTCTGAATAACATTTACTGATACATACATATAAAAGGAGAGATCGAGGAAGTCTACTGCAAGTTCCGTTTTCAAATAGGAATATTTACAAGCCACCATTTCCTTTGCAACACAACATGAACTGTGATATGATGCCAGTTGTTGTAAACTTATTTTACTTAGGTTTCAAGGAAACAGTGTTTTCACATATTTAATAAAATGCACACACAACCTAAAGGGCAGAATTATAACTTACAAGAGCAAGCTGTCTTTTGGAAAAGAGACTTGAGCAATGCTTCCTACCCAGAAGAATAAAGATGGAGAAATCCTTTCTAGAGAAGAGGAAGTTGGTAAGATTGAGTCTGTTCACTGAATTTTGTAGTAGTCAATTCAACTACAGGGAGTCACATACTTTTCAGGAAGACCAAATGCATATTAGCGAGTATGCTGTATCTTTGTGGTCTTTAAACAGTACTTAATATTTTGCAGGTAAGTTCTCCTAAAAAGAAGTCCTATGCACAGGGGACATATTCCTAATTGTCATGGTCAGCATGGATTAAAAATTTTACCCCCCTCAGTAAAAAGAACTGTCAACAATCCAAAGGCCCACAATGATAAAAATCTGTGCTAAGTTACATAAAAATGGACTACACAGCTCTGTTAATAATGGATGGGACCTATCCACAAGTTAACCTGCAGCTAGATTTTGTAAAGTTACAATACATAGGAGGTTTGCAAAGCAACTAAGTAGGTCAGTTTTGGTGTATCCTAGTGCAGAAGAAATTACACATTTGGAAATCTGACAAACTTTACTATGACCTTCGCTGTTCTGAGGCAGATCTACTGGTGCAAACCAGAGACTATTCCAATTTATGTTCAACTGGGAGAACAAAATAGTTTCATTAGGCAAAGGCTGGCAGCACGTTGATAGGAAGTGACTGAAACAGCAAAAAATAGATGAAGAAAAGGAACTATTCTCAATTTCACTTCTGCTTTTTAATTAATTTATTATCTTTCCTCCTGCTAGTTAAACATTTTATTTTCTAGGTAAATGGTTAATATAACCAACCTTCACATTGTACATTTCACCAGGATTAATTTGCCCCCCCACCCATCAGCCAAAGGCTTCTTTTTTCAGCCTCACCCCATTTGATAGCCCTCAATTCTGGCTGTTCTGAAATGAAGACTTTATTTTTATTGTTAAATAATGAACGTTCCTCTTAGTGCACAGCAGCTTTTTCCTTTATTAAAACCTTTATGACAGGTTGCCAAGAAAACATTATTTAAGAAGGCTATAACTATTTCTGTCATCCCCACCACTGTATTGTTTGTTACAACCACTTTTTAGTGGTGCTAAATCAAGAGAAACCCAACTTACTGATAATCAGTAGAGCTTCCCTTTCTTTTCCTATTGCAATCCATTCCTGAAGTGCTAAGGGAACTGGAGATCAAGTCAGCAGGGTCTGGTGACATAAAGTCACTAATTGTAGAAGATATGTCCATCCTTTGGTCTGCCATTGGATTGTCTAACATAGAAGAAGGAAAAAAAAACCCAAACCATATCCAAAAATGCATTATTAGAAGCAGAAGCTTACACATTTTTAAACAAAAAACCCCAAATCTTAAACTTAGCATTCTTAAAAATTGGGGAAAAAAAAAAATAAATCACTATTTTATTATTTCCTTTTCTGTAAACAGAAAATAGGCAGTTTCTCCTTTTCCAGCTACTTGTATCGCATACAAACCATGACCATTCTCAAAACACATTACTTAACATAATTGTTTTTAAAAAATTGTTAGCATGATCTTGAACTAAAACAGATTTATTCTTACGTTAACTGGCCAGCCAACTGCTTCTACCTAACATAAATCAAGGATAAGTTCTGTCTGTCTTTCGCTGACTGGGAACATCTGAAAATCATACTATCAAAGTTGATAAACTTCGAGAGTTCAAATTTCACTGAACTTTATGGAACAGAATACTTCCATAGCACATCAGGTCAAATAAAGACACAAACAAAAAAATTAATAATCCAACGATGGTCTAAAAAGAATAGTTAGAGGCACAAATGAATCTAATTAGCTTTTTCATCCAAAACATACAAATTTTAATCCTCTGAACTGCAAACAATTATATTGTTGAAAGAAACCCTGTAGAGAGCTTATTCATTACTAAATGGCACCAACTGTGGAACAAAAGAGCTTTTACCTGAAAGTCTGTCTTGGAAGCTTGGATCCACCTGGGGAAAGTCAATGATGCTCAGCCTGAAGCAACTGATCACCTTAAAACTCTTCCATGCTTCATATTCCGTTAGTCAAGTACTTTCAAAAACCTGAATGGGAAGAAAAACAACAAGCTCAAAAAACACTTTCAAAACAATGTTTAAATGTTTTGTTTAAAACAATTGCTTTTGACACAGTTTACAATAGCAAACAGATGTTTTCTACTCAAGGATCAAATTTTAACTTCCTTATAAAGCGTAGAAGCTTTACCCATCATCAGAAGGGTTAGATGTTGGGATGTACACTTCCAACGGACTGAGCTCTGGAATAGACGGAACGCCTTTAGCGCCGCTTCCTTTTGGATCCTGTTTATTATTCATTCTTTGGTCTTTGCATAAAACCCCCTCCACTCACAAACAGTGATCAGATCTGAACCCATTTGTTGTTGGATGCTACTACAATGAACCAAAGTGCTGTTACAATCTGAATGACAGACTTGTCGCTTCACTCCCGGCTGCCTTGCTTTTAAGGTGGCCATAGCAGTAAGACAGTTTGAGCTTGGCTTACTGTTTTGTTTTCCCTTGTAACAGCAGTTGGCATTTTCAAAAGAAAGAGGAGTTAAACATTGTTCTATTCTGCAGACTTAAGTTATAAATAAAATCCGCAACCCACACTATTACTCAACTCCTGAACTGTGTCTCCCAGCTACACTGTAAACTCAGTGGCTGGCCTGCAGATGGATGTCCTTCCCTTCCACATTTGTGTCACAAAGCAAGCTTTTCAGGGAAACTTACTATGCAAGGCTTAAAAACTGTTCTAAGACTGCCTCTTGCGGGGGAAAAAAAAAAAAAGTCTTTTGGGTACACTGTTTTCTGGTTAATCCACCTATGAACATTGTGACTGTCTTTCCAACCTGCAATGACAGCAGAATTTTCCAATTACACAGCTCAGCAAGTTCCCACAACACACTCAGAAGTTCCCAAGTCAAACAACTGGTATTCTGGTGACACGGCCACATCATAACCAATTCAACTGAATCACATATATAAACATGTTAAGGGTTATAAGAGAAACCTCTCTAAATCCAAAGCTTTGCGAGAATAGCAAATTCAGAATTTATTTCAGAGATTTAAATTATCTAAATCGCCAGTCTTGTTACAGTAACAGCAGTAAGGATCACAGCTCTTAAAATTAAGGTTGGGCAACTCATCACCTTATTACCACCAATATGTGAATAGAGGATCATTCTTGTTCTAGAAGCAGAGCTTCCAAACTGCTGCTCAGGAGTCATTGTCCACCTCACCCAACAACTTCTCTGTGGCTCTCTCTCAAAAACGAAAAATGAGTCAGGTATGTGCGGGCACACTAGTACAGGCAAGTTAGGAGGCCAGCTGTCACCAGAAAGGCACTAACATAAGCTAACATAGTAAAATTTAAGTCAAATTATAAAGTGCCACTGAATCCATAACCACCATTTATTTTACCATGCTTTCATTCACACTAATACAGCCACTTGTAGATCAGGCCTTCTGATACCAGCCTTTTCCTAGTTGCCTGCTTTGTCTCTCTTACTCACAGTAGTCCAACAACTATAAACTCAATTATGTTACTGTGGTTTATGAGATTACTGCAGCTTAATTTACAAGCCACCAGTTAAACCTCAGTGACTGACCATTTCCCTGTGCTTGGTTCAGATGCAAAAACATTATCTTCAACCTCAGCTGACGTGCAGATGTTAGTTACAGCTAAACTTAACATGGTCTGTGGCTAAGCCCTATGATTCCAGTGATGAAAGTACTGTCACACCAAACTACCTATGCTGTCATGGAGTTTACTTTTGTTTGGTTGGTTTTGTTTTTTAAAAAAATCCAAAACATTGTCCAATTGCTGTACACCCATGATTCTGTCTTGGAATCTAATATAAAACTCAAGCACTGTATAATGCATATTCTAGAAACAAGTAGTTTCTAAAATTTCTGGCCCAACCTCCCACCACTAATTTTCAAAAGTTCCTGAATACGTCTATATGTGAGAATGCACATTTTACTACTTAATGGAATTTCATGGACCGCTAATGATGACCTCAGACAGAAAGTTGGGATGAGCTGGAATTAAAAAATAAAATAAAGGGGGGAGGGGGAAGGGTTGTAAGTTCAACTCAGTCCTTTCCCTCTAAGAATGCCTGCAACAGTCAGTATTTTATAGCTTAATAACCAGAACACTTCACAAGACACTGGTCTGCTATAATGCAAAAAAAATTTAAAAAATATTGTTCTGTTGTTCATCTCAAACCAAAAATTTCAAAGCAGTTTTATAGAAAAATTCTTGAAATCAAGCATCCATTCAGCCGTGCTGCTATCTTATATTATAACCAAATGTCTATATTTGATAGTTTCAAAGCAGCTATTTTAAGTGTCTTAACCATTTAAGCAGAACAAATTACATAAAAATCAGAATATTCAGTTTATTTTCAAGTCAGCCCCTTCTCTACCACATTCCAAATGCTCATCCCAGTTCTAACAACCACAGTCCTACATTTTAACATTACAGGAGTTAAGAATCACACGTCTCTTGAAATGAGGTTTAAAGTTACAAAAATGTCAACCCAATGATCAGAGTAAAAATCAGGATGTTCTACTACAATAAATAGTGAACAGTTCAGAAAAAAATTTTCTTGCAAGGCATTCTTAAAATTCTGAAAAACTGAGTATTTTACGATCCTTTTAGCCTCCAACTGCCAGTTGTTCAAAGCCTCAAGGAAACCCCAAAATCCTCTATAAGAAGGAACACGAAAATTACCCATATATATAAGCAAAGTCCAAATCTTCCATTTATGACACCTAGCCTGTTGCCAAAGTATTTCAAGGACCTACTTGAAAAAATGCCATGTAGTCCACTTCCTGATTAAATTCTCCTGCAGAAGAGAATCAAATGGTAATTTGTCATTGTATCACATGACACTGTCTCTCCACAGTCTGTTTAGGACTACTTCCTTCAGGATTTCCCTCCCTTGCATTCAATCTTTCTCCAATCCCCTGCAACAAGGCTAATGAGACAGTAAAAACAAATCTTACTGTTCATCCCTTAAAAAAATAAAAAAAGTCAGATGACACGTGACTAGCTTAATCATGCAGCAAAGCTGATCACGAGTACATAAACACCTCTGAGCAAATCAAGGTCAGAGCTAAAGTAGGTCAACTACGACTGCCAAGCACTCATCTGGGAGTCAAGACCTCTTTACACTAGCACCACCAGTTTCAGTTGACTTTGCTAAGAGGTAACTACCTCCAACATACATACATATTTATTCTAAAAGATTTGCAATTCATAACTTTATGAATCAAAAGTGTCTCATATCTTGAAAACACCATTTCACAATGACAAAGGAAAACAATGGTGTGGTTTCCTTAAGAAGTAATTGAGAAGATAGTCATTGTCCCTACGCGTAACAACTGAACCAAAAACAGCTACAGAAAGGAAATAATCTACTTTCATTCACAGCAATATTCCATCTCTGAATTCAGTTAACTGTGACAGTACAAACCAGCAAGAAACAAAAGAATAGGCACTGTAGATGTATGTATACTCCAGATGCGCACACACTCATTAATGGTGGAAGACTTCTGCCTAGCGGCACAAGGACTGCAAGCATGCCTACGACGATTTTGAGATGCATACCAACACACATGGGCATGGCTGCTGCAAGTAAACATCAAAGGAAGAGCTTTGAATTAAAGCAGTGGTATTTTCCTTTTACGTCAGTATTTAAGAAGCAGCTGCCAGAATACTTCATATTTGCCCAATATATTGATAATTTTCTTTTAATGGCACATTTGTGTTCCTTTAACACCAGAACACTCCGTACTCCCAAAAGATAAAAATCCCTACTGCTTCCTCTCACATGCAGATGCATCTCACCCCACCCTCTGGAGCAAAGAGATTTTACCCTGGTTTACTAGCTGAGGTCATCCTTTTATCACTCAGCAGCGTGTTTGCCAACCTCAGCAGCCTACAGTGCACATCTGAATTTTGGAATTCTTCCAAACCCAAGCTCTTAGTGACACTGGTAGCTCATGTTTTGACCCCGTCCTTAACCACGCACACAGAGCAGCAGTGATCCAACTACCTTCTGAACCTCTTCGGTAGGCAGCTGTTGCTATCCAGCCCCTCACAAGAAGGCACAAGTATCTCCACCTCCGTTAAAGGCAAAGGCACAAAACTTAAGCTCTGCTCAAGAGAACTTACTGTTCTAACAGCTGCTCTCCATCTTTCTTAAGGAAAAAGTATCAGGCTGGAGAGAAGCATCCCATGAATTTAAACCAGCCACAAAGCAACAAGATGAATCATTTTGACTTAGGGGAAAAAAGTCTCCAATAAACAGAAGGAAAATTCCACAAGCACAAAGAATATCTTTCAGCTCTAGGAAGTAAATGTAAAAGCAGTTTCTCAATATATCAATATACTCTGCACGTGCAGTCCCCTGCTGAAAACAAGTGGGTTCATCACTAGTGCCTCTAAGGAAAGACAGAATAAGTCATATCATAGCATCACCCCACAGTTTTCCAGGCTGTCATAGTGGTAATGGAGCCACAAGACATGATTCTGAATTTTGTCTTGTTCATACAGAACTGAGATTTCCTGTATAAGATGGGCAGCAGATCCCATCTCTCCTTGCTTAAAAGGGTAAGTACGCAGAACTGTTTCAACAAAGGACTTCCCTGTTGTTCCAAAACCAAGAATAAGTAGTAACTAAAATAGATTTCTCTTGCACTGGAGAGCTCAGAACTAGACTCAGGAACACAGAGTTGTCAGTTGTCTCACTAGAGCTCATAAAATGGGAAGGATCTCTTCCCTCTGCCTGCTGACAACACTACTCCTAACACAATCCAGGTGCCTGTTGGTTCCCTTCACTGCAAGGGCACCACTGCGTACCTTCACTGTTGGCTCACGGACCCCCAAACTGCTTTCCAAATGGTCAGCCCCCAGTCTGTACTGGGACAGGATGGGTTTCCTCTCCAGACGCAGGACTTCACATTTCCCTTTGTTGAACTTCATAAGGTTCTTGCCGACCCTTTTCTCTGGCTTGTTGAAATCCCTCTGACAGCACACCCATGTGGTCTATCAGTCACTCCTCTCTGTTCTGTATTATCTGTAAGTATAAAGCTTTAGACAGTATGGAAAGAAAATGAAAACGGCTGGTTCTTGAAAGAGAACTCAACAGATTTAACAACCCCCAAAACCCTAGCTCATGCTGTTCTGTCAGTGAAGTGTTTGTTTCAAGGTTGGTACAGTCCCATGGGAAGGCCATACAGATACAGACCATTTCCACAGCACAAAATGAAAACCAAAACAAAACCAAAGCCAATTCCAGAAATCAAACCTGTTTAGACTGAACAGGAGATCTCTCTGCTATGGATGAAGTATCTGCCTCTCTAGTAGGTGACTGGTATACACCTCTAGTGATAGAGCTAGAAGTCTAGCATACAATTCTAGGCAACAGGCACTGAGCCTGGAGACTGTACCATTACTGGAAGCAGCGTCCTGGCTAACCCAGTGACCCTCAGACACAGGAGATTTAATTTCAGTGAATCCCAGCCAGAAGAGCATTGCAACAGAGCTTGCTAGTTTGCAATCATTACTGAAAGCTTCATCTAGTATAAGCTTCTCAACAGCCAAGATTAGATTCTTTGAGCTCTTATTCTTTGAAGTAAGCTTATGTTGGCCCGTTCAGGTATTTCATTTTGGGCAGCCATCAAAAGGACACATCACAAAGGAAATAATCAAGTCCTTGTGAAAAGGTGGTGATGCACACTCTCGGAAACCTGTACTAAGATGAAGCTGTCACCAAAAGAACTTGGCCTCCTTCAATAATCAACCCTTCAATACATGTTCTCCTCAGGCTTCCAGAAACTGCTTCCACAAGGGAAACAAAACGGACATGCCTTTCCTGGAAGATCAAGTTTCAAGGGATTTCTGCAGCACACCTACAAACATGGTTGCTACCTACACATGAAGCAAACTATAGCCTCTCCACAGGCTTCTGGAAACAACAAGTACTGGTCCGCACATCACTAGATACTGACTATGACTAGATCAATACTGAGTAATTCCTAAGCTCAGCCACAGTGACCAGAATGAGAGCAACCAGTTCAGATGTCTCTACTAAGAGCTGGAACCAGTGAATTCTGCCTCAGAGCTCTGCACACATTTTACTGGATGCCTTATGACATTTTACAGACACACTGAGATCCCCAACAGGTATTCTAGGAACATATTTTGAGATTTCATCTCAAATGTCAAGAAGAGGAATATTTTAAGGAGGCTTTTACAGAAAAGCATAGCTGTCATACAAAATCTGCAAGGTAACAGCTGATCCCCTACAAAGAGTAAGAGAAATTACACTAAGAATTACACCCAGGTAAAATTATCAAAGCAAGATCCACTCTCAATTAGCATACTCTTTCATGCCTTTGAATACCTTATTTCAATGGGTCCTACTGATCAAAAACATCTTGTTTGATTTCACTGGAAATGGACACAATCAAAATGGAATAAAAATCAGTCATTCTGAGAACAGCTGCTTATAGGAAAAGACTGAGCTCAATTTCATAAGTGTTTTAATTATTAGTAACAACAACAAAAAATAAATAAATCAAGACAAACAAACCAATTAACTTGAAGTCAATACTACAAATATTTGTTCAGCACAGCACCTTGCAATTTGTGTAGTGCAAGTTATAGAATAAAATAATCACATTCTACTTTTAAAATTAGGGTCCACCAGTGTTAAATGCTGGTAAATTCACAAAATCTATGTTAAGCTGTAGTATTTGATACTAATTTAATTTTTATATATATATGTAAAAATTTACTTAATTTAATATTCACTTATTCCAATCCTTTGTGCATGTGTGAGAAGGAACAAAGTATTGTATTTTCAACATTGGGGAAGAAGGACTTAAACTTAATAGACAACAGAAACTTTAAGTCCCTTGGGCCAAATATCTAATTCTACTAATTTAACACCAAAATTAGTTGTTCATCAACCCTAAGCCATCAAGAGACTTTGGGGGGGTTGAGAGACAGAGGGAAATTCATCCTACCATGTGCATAAAACAATTATCCTGCATTAATATGCTTTAAGTAAAAACCTAATCAAAGTTATTATTGAATTCTGTACTGGCTGTTGTACTTCCAATGTGCTTTGATCAGAAACCTTAAAAAAAACCCACAACACAACAAAAAACAACAAAAACTCTCTCAATTGTGGAGGCAGTGTTCTGTGAAGTCTCCTGAATTGTACACATTGCTTCTAACCTGTCAACAAAATAAGATGTCTCATCTTGTGCCGCACTGCAGAGTCAACTTCAAAGCAAAATTTTTTAGAAAATTAGAAATTTCTGCTTAAGAAGATCGTACACAACCTAGATTGACATTTCCAGAGCAGGAGAAGCATGTAAAATGACAAGTAGGTAAACTACTTATTCACTCCTCATGTTTTCACAAACAGTGGGAATTTACAATTCAGTGCATCGTTAACTCACGACTGGGAATGCCTACCTTTTGCACCTGCAGTCCAAAGGATGCAGCTTTCTGTTTCAAGACTTCATCAGACTCTTAAATATGAGCACTGATTTATTGCAGTCAGATCCTTTAGACTTAAGTTTTAAGGGTGTCTTCATCCTTCAGTTACCCAAACTGGACAAGATAAGTTTCATGCAGTTAAAAACACATCTTCAAATTTATTGCTTATTGCTTATGAATAAATGTCCCAAACCTTTCTCACAGTGAAGTCCCTGTATTCTCACAGTTTGGCAAATATTCTTCCTGTAACTCCCTTGAGTTCACCATCTTCAGAGTTGTCTTTTAAGAGCAGGAAGGAAAAATCCTCTCACGTAAAGTTCGAAAAAATGTGTCTTCTAAAAGATGTCCATATAAAATATCAGTCCAGCAAAACACTTTCTCATTTACTTCAAAGGTCATAGCTATATGTAACTAATACTTAGCCAGTCTAAATGTGATTAGGCACACTGTGGAACCCATTCCAGGATTTATTCCTCAAGCTTATAACTACTGTTCATGCTTTAATATAACTTGCAATAGGATGTTTTGATTTAAAAATTTCAAATGAGAACAAGCTCTAACTGAATCCACTTTTCTCACTGGCAAAGCACTATTTAAGTATTCTATTAGTTATTCCAGCTTCCAGTCACCAAATTTTTCTGTACTTTTGTCAGGTTTTCATTTTCTTCTCCCCTCCTCACACTGGAGAACTGTAGGTATCAAAACTAGACAATGCATTCACACTCTAGCAAGACTAATACTACCTAAGTAACATTTCCTCCCTTGAGGAAATCAGTTTATGCATTCAGGGATGTTAGCCATTTTTCAGTTAAGTAGGCTGAACCACTATAGACTTCTTGTAGTCTCTGAAGTGCATTTATTAAGGTGACAAACCAAGTTTTCTACCTTTTCATTTGGATTGTATCACCTGGTCCCAATACTGTTAGACATACTGCATACAGTTGATTCTGTTTTCCATTCACATTGTTACTACAACAAATCCAAATGCATTTGGCATGTGCAGGACCTTTCATTCAGAGATCTATTGCTAAACAAACCATAGCCAAAAAGTTTATATCTTTAGGGAACAAAGCACAGAAACAAAAGGACAAAAATATCACAAAAAGGAGTGTAGACACAGGTGGTTATATTTATACTTTACACTTTCATTTCCAGTTTTTGTATACCCTCTCTGGTCCTACTAAATTCCACCTCTGGCTGGAAGAAGCTGTCCCTGCTCTCAGCACTCTGCCAGCCTGACAAAAAGTTGACAGGCTGTCAGTTCCCCTTTGATCCTAAAGTAAGCCTTGGGAAAAGGAAGATATTCTCAGCCTGCCTGGAACCAAGTTGAGGTATTCCCCACTCAGCTGGCTCTCTACTGTTTCCTCTAGCACACATATCTATGACAGGTTCATTTTTCCCCACTGGTTTATTCTTAAAAGCTCTTTTTGAGTTAATTTTACACAAAGTCAGATGTCAAACATATATCCATTACATCCATACGAACATCGATATTTCTTCCTTCAGACTATGTTGGTACTATATTAGGGACCCAACTTCATTTTTGTCCTCCCACTATACTGCTGCTTTTGGCTAGGAAACCATCACAGCTTTTTGTCAAGTGTATAAATAGGTAGTCTGCTAAAAAAAGAAAAGCTGCAGAAGAACATACAATGATGGCGTAGCTACTGTATGTGTTAAGTTAAAAGTTTATGTGTGGAAATGGAGAAATTTACAACTTACAATTATTGACAAATTACCAGTTTTAAGAAAATAACTCCCCTGCACAGACACTCCTGCAAATAGCCCCAGCTACTTGTCTCTGCACCTGGAGTCCCTTTGATATATGTGAAGCAACAATAAACACTAACACAAATAAGCTCAGCAGTTTGGTTTCCTGAAGTCATGCTATTTGCCACTTAAATCCAAACCAAACTAGCGAAAACTGAGACAATGTGACACTTTAGCACTTGGGTATTTTCCATAAACATGCAAAAAGACACAAACCTAAAAAAAAAAAGGATACACATGCCATTTGCAGTCTTGTTCAATGCTTCAGAAATAACCTCCACCATTCCTAAAATCCTGTTTTTCAAATGACCGATCTGCTGCTAACACTGAGAAAGGCAGCGTTTCAGAGTTACGACAGCCCATAGTGTGGCATTATCCGATATTTTTGCTCTTCAGAGAGACTCATATAAAGCAGTTATGAACCACGGCAACAGCGAACACTGAGAAGCAGGGCAAGTTCCCAGCACCCCCTAGGGCCAGCACTAATATTGATGAAGTGCATTGTGAGCAGAATTGCTATAGCTGAAAAGTACCCAGTCAGCTCCCAACCAACAGTCCTGCTTAGTACTGCCACAGGACAAGGCAAGCATAACAGCTTCTTCCAGTCTTATACTTTTACCAGTTTCAAGGGACTGTGAAACCAAAATGACAATTAAAAGCAGCCCTTTAAGCAGGACAATAAAAGTAAAGGTAGATGTGTCATCGCTCCATATACTGAATGCAAAAGTGACATACTCTTGGCTTCTGCTACAGCACTAGCTACTTTTTGTCTCCATCTCTCTTAATTAAATAAACTGCAATTTCTATGCAATGTGACACATCTCCAAGGTGATTCCTCAAATATCCTATAGTGTGCACTCTATTAAAGCCAGCATCTAGGAAAGTTTTGCTTCTGAGGTTTTTTAAAATCACAGCACTCAAAATAAGACTTGGTACAGCAAATCAAGAGACAATTTAGAGAGAAACCACGCAGAATATTTCCAGTCGTTTCCATTCACATCCAGAGTGATAAGTACCTCAATAACAGCTATAAGGCTTGGAAAAAGTTGTGTTTGTCTAGCTCAGGAAAAGCACGAGATATTGTTGAAAACCTCACAGCAAAGTTCCCCAGAATAGCTGATATAACATCTCAGTGCCATCAAATGGGTGGGTTCACTCCCTTTTTTCTTCTCCTCTTTGTCATTCTTCCCCCACATTTCCCTTCCAGTACTTCAGCACAGACTTTATACAGTCCCCAGAGCCTGTCTGTACAGTGTGTCAAATCAATCTGCTCATCAGGCTGAATAATAACTTGACAGAAAGCACAGTCTTCTGAGGAGTTAGCAAGCTCAACTGTCTTACTGAAAGGCCAGATGATAGCCAGAACCAGTGCAAAGCAAGGGGGTGAGACACCCCAGAAGACGGGAAGGGGCAGAACTGTCCCCTTCAACTGCAGTGAGAGGTTAAGATGTCCCCGTTATATCCCTTAACTGAATCTTCAGACTATTCACAGCACTCCAGCAAGATTTGTTTTCAGCATGCAAATCCCTGACTGGTTTGAGCATGGCAAGGTGTGCTGAAACCTTTCTACTGATCCACACCTGTCCTGTGACATTTCATCTGCTCAGAAACTTGTTCTTTTGTGAATGACAAGTTATGAAAATAGTGTAGAGGAGTGTTCCTATCCACTCTCTATTCGCTGCTTCAGTGGGAGTAGCAGCTTTATTTTATTGAGAAAGGCCTACAGCAATAGGAAAGCCCTTTACAGAAATTGCTGATGAAACATATTTCTTTTTGTGTGTCTATACATTAAATGCTGATGCTGAACCACCAAATTTCCAAACCTGTAACATTCAGCTACCAGATACACACCTGGATGCAAGCCTCAGACTTGTGTTATTCCTGACAGGTTTTATACCTCTGATTCCTAATTTAAATCAACAGTCAAGTTCGAAACTGAAAAAGTGTTTTAACATTGCTGTTGTATTTAGAACAAAGATTTGCATTACCAAATCAAGGCAGCCCTTAATAAAGGCAGAGTATGGATCAGGGAACATCAGCAACTCACTTAAGAGAGTCCTTATACTATGCAGACATCTTGACTATTTAAAAATAAATAAATAAATAAAAATATATATATAAGCAAGTAGGGAAGAAGAATGTGTCATCAACGGAAAAAAAAAAATATATTAAAAAAGACTGCCAATACCAAGCACAAGCAAAGAAAAACTTGCTCAGAAAAAAACCCAACAAACAAAACACAGACACACACACCACAAAAGGACTCTTAGTAAAATTGAAGGCTGCATTTTTTATTTTTAATGACTGTTTTTGCTTGGATCAAAGATCCACCCATGCAAAAACTCCTCTGCCCTCCAAGAGAAGAGGGGATACAATACAGAGCAAAAGGACATCTGACTAACAGTTGAAAGCAGAAGTTTTTCCAATCCATTGTTTTATTCCAAAAGAGAACATTCCATGACCTATGCAGTCTGATCCCAAAGGGCCTAGGAAGGATCACTAGACAGTTCACATTCCTCCACAAAAAAGTTTAATTAGGTTTAGATGATCTTATTTCCGCAAGTGTCAGGCTTGTGCCAAATATTAATAATACAGTCCCTTAGTTACCACTTACAAATGCTCATAATTATTTACAGCTCCTGAACAGTATGGAGGAAGACTTAGCTATCATCCAACAAATCCACAGTAATTAGCTTTATTAGAAAATGGAAAACTTTCCAGCTTCACTCAGTGAAACAGGACAGGCAATGAGTTCTGCACAAAGAACAATGAAGTAAGCTGGTACTCTTGAGCCTAGAAATTTGACAGGACCATGGTCTACAAAATCATCAAGTGTCACACAGACATCAAATAAAGCTTGGTTGAAAACAGCATAGCCCTTTACACATGGGATGGTAGGCCATGGAAACTCTGCCAAATAATAGAAGTTCATGTGGTTTCCAAAGAGAGGTAGGATTAGTTCATGGAAAAGAATTCTGCTGAGTGGCACCACCTCATCTAGCTCGCGAATCCCTTAAACTGAAAATAACTGTGGGCCAGCATGAGAAGACACATGCTTGCCCTAATCTCACTCTTTGCCAGGCAGCCACTCACAGCCACTGCTCAAGACAGGACTCTACAGGGACTGGGTCTTCATTATGGCATGCAATGGTCACTCTTACCTTCTTTTAGTATTAGGAAAAGAATATGATCTCAATTTCTAAGTATTTAGACAAAACTTCTACTTACAAGGATGACATACACGGAATACCCACAATGAAAGTGTAAAGTTTACAATATCTTAAAAAAATCTTCAAGGTTACCTCTGGTTTAAGTCAACTAACAGTTGCAGTTATCATCATAACATCACTTATCACTAGGTGGAAGACTTAAATTCAGTACACATCACGCTGAGTTTAATAAAGCAAATGTAAAAGCTTAGCTTATCAGAGAAGATGCAGGAAACAAGATTTATACACTAGGTATCTGCTTTCATAAGTGGAATTCAAAACCCACCAAATTCCTATGCAGCACCTAGAAACAATAGCACCGAGCAGGGAACCATGTAAAAGCCCATAGGCACAAATCACCTAAAACAAACACTGAGGATAGCTGTCCCATGCTTCACCTTGCTAAGCACTTCAGTTAATACACACAGTTTTCCACTCACCTAAGTCTTGCTTACGCAGTATGAAATTAAATTTCAAACCACCAAGTAGAGCTCACAATTTCTTTTAGAGAGGTAAAAGTAGCCAGCAAACCAGGGAAGCTGTTACTGATAACACATGGGGGAAATCCCAACCAAACATGCTTAGAATAGAATATAACAGAATCACAAATTTCAGGATATCATATACTATATATAAATATTTCTGGCTTTTTTCAGAGTCATGCTATGTTCACTTCAGAACATGATTTCACCTTACGCACTATTCTGCCCCAACTTTACTAGAGAAATACATACCCTTTCTGTATGTGTTTTTGCCTCAGTCACTCATCTGGTGCTCAACTGAAATGTTTAAGGATATCTGTTCAAGCCTCTTCCCCTGTCTTCTAGGGTTCTGTGTTCTCTTGTACATGAGTTGAATTTATTCCTTGTCCCTAGAGATACAAGCCTAAGTTTACACTCAATAAATTCTGAAGTAACTGACTAAACAGAAAATATTTACCTTGAGCAACTTAACTGACAAATATAAATGTCCTTTCGTTATCTTCATGTTAAATCATGACATTTTTTTTTCCTGAATATCATTTCCTCAGGTTTCTCTCCCCCTTACTCCTCCATAATGCACCAGTGCATAAAATTTTGTTCTTTCACAAACCGTTGGTATTAAATTGATATTCATCTCTCAAAATACAGAAACGTTGTATTTTGCTCTCTTTAATTAGTAAGATAACAGACCAAAGGCAAGGTTTGCTTTGCTTTTTAGTATTGCTGAACAAAACTCTTAGGTATCATGCTTTAGCTATGCCTTCCACAATAACAATACGAGAATCTCCAGTAGTATTTTAATTTTAGGTTAAAGCTGTGTGTCCTTCAGCTTCCTTGTACTCAGATAATGCCACAGAGATTAGTACCCAAGTTTTTATCTTAATATCAAAACCAGATCCATTCCCTTGTCCGACCATATATTCTGATCTCCTCTGCAACAGCAAGCAACCTTCTCTACTACTTCATACAACAAACTCCCATGCTGTAACTCAGACCAAAATTTATTTTAGAAGGATATCCTGGCTGAATTGATATGTTGCAAGAATCTATTACCCTCCTCCTATCTTTTCTTTTCCAAAGCTTAGTTCTTCTTTTTCAAAACTTCCAACTTTTCTCGCCTGAATTTGGGTAGGGCATCTATCAGCTACTAAATCTCATTTCATTTTCTCCTACCTGACCTTATCAGGTCATCAAAGATGAATACAGTGAACTGCTTTTTCCTCCTTTAACTAAGCTGGATTTGTTTGATCTCCCACCATAAGGTTGTATTTGCACTCCTTGAACTCTTCAGTCTTCTAGAAGCACATTATGATGTCCAGGAAAGGATTAAAGTTTTGACATAACTAACGTAGTTATGACATACATAGATCAAATTACCTTTGAATCCAGCTTGAGATCCTTGTTTACTAAGCAAAAAAGTCATTTGCTCACTTCTCTGAAACACCACTCCCACTTCAGTCACTTCGAACCTTCATATTGTAAGTGTGATATACAAATAAATGACTGTTGGGCAGCTAGGTAGAAATGGCACATGTATTTCCTAAGCAAGATCTTATCAAGACACGTAGGCTGTTGGAGTTATAATTAAACAGACCAATCTGCACCACTTGGCTCTCCTATCAGTAAGAGTCTCTTCTGCCATTATACAATTGATACAAATCCTGACTAGTGTAACATCAAGGACAAAGCAAAATGGAAATTGCCAGAAATAATGCTACTGACTAATCCTTGCTTAGATCACAAACAGTAACTGTATGAATCAGTTTGTTGGCTTATTTAATATGGGGCTACATGGATTTTTACAGTGCAGCACAGACCTCTCTTTGGGAGATTCATGTGACAGAATTCTTACATTTTTTTATTAGATGAGATGTTGCAAAACTAAACATTTAACCCTTTGTAACTGAAGCGTGAGTGTGACTGCAGAACTGTTAATCTTCTAGCTTCATCTTTCAGCTGCGTGCTCACATATAGCACTGGCACTTATCTAAACCCACAGTGAACTGTTCAGAGGTCCAAATAGATTAAAACTAATCCTGCCAAAACAAAACTTTTAAAAAAGCCACAGGTTTGAGTAGATCACAGTAGGGTGATTCAAAGAGTCAAACGAGTACCAGCCATTGTGCAAAGGAAGGGGAGAGATGATGAGCTCAATAGTAAGTGTACAAATGACTTAGCTAGCAAATACACACCTGAACATGAGAACACACAAGTTAACCTCTGTACAGATATTACAGGAAGAATAAGCCTACAAAGCCTCCAGTGAAATAGAATTATTCAATAAACAGTCTGAAAAGTGGTTTGGTTTTGTTTGTTGTCTGGGGGCTTTTTTTGTGAGCTGCTGCTTTGAATAAATTTCCTCCTTTTATAGGAGGCTCTTTTATCACCACCTAAGTTAAAACAAATCAATCTCCAATACATGGTAGCACAGTCAAGGAAGAATCTGTGTGAATGCTATACATTCAGAGAAGCAGAAATGCGAAAACTATGAAGCTACGCAGAACACAACAATTCAGGAAGCCAGCAGACAATGACCACCCCTTTTAAGAGTGGAAGACAACGATTAACTCACATGTGGAAATGATTCTGATGAGTACGCTTCTGGAAGGATACATGGAAAATACAGAAAGCCACCATAAAGAATGACTGAAGAGAAACTTAAATGTTGTTGCCAAATAAAGACTCAGCCAAATTACATCACAGGGAGGAGTTAAAAGAGATACGCTGTGTTGTATTTGAAGGTGGAAAGCTACAGTACTTCACTACAACATGCGATTGGGTTTGCTAGGAAGGAAATAGGAATAAACACAGTAAATTTCAAATGTTTTTTCTTTAAGTAGAAACCTGCTAGTGCATCCAGGTTCTTCCAAGTGCCAAAAGGCCAGGAAAGTTCCTTTTTCTGCTTCCTGAAATTCTGTGAAACCCACTCGTCAGCCCCTTCTACAGACAAACCTGAGAAATTGTACCAATATTATTCTGTGACCTGGTTGCCAGCACAGTATCATTCCAAAACATTGCCATCGCCACAAAACACACACGAAAGCAAACAAAGCAGTCAGAACTGAGAAAAGGATAACAAAAAGCCACACAGCCAATTTTAAGGGAGAACATTTTTATTTTTCTTTTTTGTAAATAAAGTCAGAGACCAGTTACCAGGTTTTCCAAAGTCACCAAACAACATTCAGCAGAAAAATGGAAAAATAGGTTTCACTGACAAAAAACAGAGACCAGTACTTTCCCAGGTTTGTCAGGTGACATCATCATTCCAGTACGTTTAGGGCTACAGGGAACCAGCAAGTCACAGAAATAACCTAAACTAGAAGACAAGTCAGAGGACTGAAAAAATATTTGTTTTCAAAAAAAAAGAATTATGCATTTGAAAGCCATGCCAAAGGAATTAGATTACACAAGTTTTATAGCACACCATGAATGAATCTGTGGAGGCTTAACTACTTGCCTGAGGAAATCCTGTTCTGAAAGGCACATTAATTTTGCCCAAAAGGCACTTGGAACTCTGCTAGACTAACTTAAGCATTTTAAAAAACATCAGAAGTCTTGTAAGGCTGGATAATGATCAGTTTACTTAGAGACAGAAGACTGTTGATATTTTACAATGCTAACTAGGTCTCTAATGAGATACCCCTTGACACTTTTTCCTCACTTTTTTATTGCACGGAGTATTTTTTTCCCTGCTTCTGAGATCTGCAACTAGTCAGTCCTAACTAGTGTTCATATGCTCTAGGAAAAAGAAAGTCATCAATTCATTTAAGCAGAGGGCACGGATTCTCTTGTTATCTGCTGACTTAAACCTTTCCTTACTTTCTGTTTAAATTCCAAATTAAGTTCAAAAGTTTTAGTAAATATTTTTTAAAAAGTGTACATCACAGCCATAGAGAAAACTGATTTTCATGTTACTGAACACAAGGACAATTCTCCTGAACAGCTATTTGATAATAACATCAAAAACAAACTAAGGTGCCAATATACCTCTGAAGGGAAGCCTGAGTAGGTTTAAGAGAGTTTTTCTTCCGGGAAACATAATATGTAGACAAACTGACAGCAAGATGAGACCTACGCCAAGGTAGAGAAGCATTCTTAAACAGTAATTCAGGATTTATTTGTTTTTAAAGTAGACAGCTCCCCTCCCCAAAAGGGAGCAGAGGTGTGCACAACTAGCGGACTGAAGTCTAAACCACGTATTATTTTGGTGGAGAAGAAGATTGTCTTCCTTTTAGTCTCCTTTCCATATTCTATTTCCTCTGGATTTCCTGGCAAGTCTAACTGGAGACACTGCTGGGCCTCTGCCATTTTTAGATAAATTATCAGTTTGACAACAACTTGGACACATAAGTGTTCAGCTCCAGTAAAGTCAAGTGATCATGGTGAATGAGCTCCTGAGAGATTTGTGTATTTGAAACACTTCTATATTTATTCATCTAGAAACCCAGAAGCACAAGGGCCAGTAAGAGAAAAGGGAAAAGAGTCAGAGGTCTAGCTGAGTTACCCTTTCTTGTTATGAAAAAGAATTTTTAAAAAGGCACATAAAATATTGAAAAGCTCCATTGTGTAGCTCCAGAGATTAAATTAAAGAGATGTTTATTTTTCTGGCTTCTGGCTTCAGTGTTAAAACCAGATATTTAAAAAAAAAAAATATTGTAGATTTATGAAATTAATGTCCTAACACAGCTTCATCCAAAAACATTTTGCCATAAATCTTCTTCCATGTCAAGGTTGCAATGTAACAAATCTAAAATATCACTCTTCACACTTACTGCCTCTCCCACCCTTCCTTCAAGACTCCTCATGTTCAACATGTGCTGTCTCCTAACCCACAAAAGCACAACTGTTTATGGAGCCACAAAGTGTATGGTGTCAGTGAACTGAGTAATCTAAAATCAGTCTCTGAGGCAAAAAAGTTATTCTTGAGTGACAGCAGATTCCCCAGTCCAGTACGTTTGACACCACAAAGCAGAAGGACCAGATACTCGGATGGAAGTGGTTAGCTAGGAAGGAATTAGAGTTTTGGTGGGAGCTACTTTGTCCATAGCAATCCAGTTCAAATGATAATCAAAACTATTGCCCAAGTACATTCAATGGATGTCAATGGATGTTTTAAAGGAAAAACTGCTGGGCACTGAAACCAAAGAATTCTTTTTGTCCACAGGTTTTTGCTTTTTGGCCTGTCAAAGTACCTGAGCATAGTCCTGGTGATACTACCCTGAAAAGTGGCATTTCCCACACAGGTTCTTGAAAGTCTCCAAAAATTTGTCAGACCAAAATTCTTAGGAGGAACATACATATATAAAAGGACACAGTCAGAAAACTTGCACAGTGACATCAGCTGTATGCAATTGTTAAAATTTGCTTCGAGCTGGCAAACTGATAATCTCTACCAGGAATAGGAATGTAAAAACATCGGTTTCTACAACAGCTGACTCCTGTAACGTTCTTCTCTATAGTCTTTTCCCCTTCATCATCTTATTCTTGATGATGATAACAGTGTTAGAGTAAGATGAATAAAGAGCTACTCCAGCTAAGAAAACAAAGCAGGCATTTGCTATGAAAGAGTCTCATGGTCAAGGCAGATAAATTAGGACAGGAATTACTTCATTCAACAAATAATGCCAAATACAGTAATTGAGAAGTCTTTACTACCAGCTGGGATATCTTAAACAGACTGAACTAGATTTTTAAATGCTATAATAGGGAAATACCCTTCTTTCTTCAGACTGCTCCCAGGCCAGAGAAGCTAACGAAGTTGCATATGTCTCATATGGAAGGGAGGGGGAAATTATATAAAAGCCCTAGAATTTCTAACAGACATGAAACAGAAAATTCCAGCATAAACCCAACCTAGCATAAAATCATTGCTCTTATTTCTCTCTTCCTATTAAAAACAGGAATATCCAGTTGCTAACCTTATATTTCTAAAATACAAACAACTTCTAGAACTTCTAGCATTTGGACACAAACTGCATGGCAAGCATTTGACAGCATTTTGAGCAGATTATTCTTTAACGATCGGAGAGCACTCCCAGGAACTCGAATGTTTTTCTGTGACAAGTCCCTCTAAGAAATCAGTGAACTGACTTGACAGGTTTTTAAAATAAACCGTAATATTCAGTGGCTAGTTTGGTCACTGCAGCAGAATAATATTTTCATATAAGAGAAACATAATAAATGGGAAAAAAATGGGGGAAACTATTTGTAATAAATAACTTCCAAGCTAACGTGTAATTCCTCTTCACACATGATTTTGCACTAAAAGTGGTACTGTGAGAGTAAAGAGCTGTAGCAGACATTTAAAATTTCCTAATGTCACACAGGATCAGTAGAAATGAAATACTATGTAAAAACTGTTAACTGAAAAGTTCTGTAAACGTAAATTTTTACAGCATCTAACATCATAAAACTTCACCTAGATTTTAAAAATTAAGGTGATTAAGACTTTTCATAACTCACAATGCCACAGTAAACTGGATATAGATTAAAACTATGGTATGGAGACATCAGAGCCTTCTAAGGTCAAATTTAAATAAATTTCTGCATTTATGAATTTGGGCTATTTCCTGAGTAAAAGAAAAAAAATATTCTTAAGTATGTTGACAGCACAGTGTGAACACCGACTTTTTTTTTCCTTAACTCAGTAAATTCATTTATCTATAACAAACCGATTTGTAAATGCAAATTCAAAGATTACAGGAAATGGCTTGGCAACAAAACACATTGGGAAAGGGAACAGAGGAATAAATAGCTGTCTTGTTTCTCAGTCCTAGGACCTCAAACTGGAAAACCTAACACGGTCAAGACAAGATCAGAAAACATATTCTAACATAAACCTGAAAGACTGATATCTGAGGTTTTTTGCAATATATTCTGGGCCCCAGAATTTATCCCTGAAAAATGACTAGGCTATTCAAGTCTATTGGCAAAATAAATACTTCTTTTAAAGGTTACACTAAAAATAATATGCCAGTAGCCAAACTGCAGCATAAAGCCCAAATCTCATGGGGATTTAAAATACAATTATCATGGGTCCTTGAGCGAAGGACTGAAATAAAAGTAGAACTCAAACCAAAGCCATATTGCTGTCACTCTCAACATAACTACAGTGCATACACACAACACAAAGGATAAAAGTTTCATTACTTTGTGCTATATAGTTTTGCTTAAAGTTGGAACAGAAGTCCTAGATTTTGCAATGCTCCAAGAATTATCCATAGATAGCAAAGAGAAATCCATTCACAACAATTCAAGGAAAAATCCCAACCAAACTAGTTCAAGGAAACTATTAAACTAAGAGTTTCAAAGACAGAAAAAACATTCCTCAAAAAAAGTTAAGTTTTATATTTCTTCTGTTTTGTTTTGTTTTCTAGAATGTAACTTTGTTAATATTTTACAGTACAGCACTACTTAGTAATTTCTACCGAAGCCTTGTCTTTTTTTTCGTTAGATAAATCAGGAAAGGCAAAGTCACTTTAAAGAAGTCTCCAAGACAAAACAAACTTCAGACTGAGAATAATACTTATCTCTGAGTTCCGTCTTACTTCGTTCTGCCTCCAAAATCTACATCAATTCCAAATGGGCAGGACTAACTCCAGAGTTTTCAGAGTACTCGTGTATCAAGACCACATCTCATCTTTATAATACATGAATTCCATTAATTTAAACTGACAGAGAAAGGGATTAAGGCAAATGGCTGCAATTGAATACGAATATATGATGTACTATAAAATGCCTTCCTATTAAAAGTTATTTGAGAGACATTATGCCAATCCACACTGCTTAGGAACCACCGAACACACCCGTCCCAGTATTACAGCAATTGCACATTGGAAGATGTGTTTCCATCACAGCAACACCAAATAAGGACTGTTAAGGATTCAGCAGTATGCTTGCTACTTCCTTTTTATAAGGTGCCACTAAATTGCCTTGCACCTGTAGAAAATAGAGCCTATTAATATTTGCAAAGAAAATACCGTCAGAACAAACATGAAAACTACAACCATCTTCCTCAACTGGTTACATTCATACGAATGGGTTTCTTTATAGTTAGTAGAGAATGTCAACATCTTAGACCACAAGAAATGTGGCTTGTTATTCCACCATTCTAAAATCCTGCCAACTCTATAAGTAGCCTACTGGCACCACTCCTACAGAAGACCAACCTACTAAACTACAGCATGACTTCAGCTCAGGGTCACAAGTTGTTCTGACACCAGCAGCTGACCTAGAAGTGTGTCTGACATCAGAGACATTGAATAACAGCTTCTCAAATGGCAGGAGACTGAAAAGGTTACAAATTCTGTATGCCTTGGCTAAGAAAGGAAGAAAAGATGACTTGAACATAGAGAAGAAAGATGAATCCTTGCAGGCAAGGAAGGAGCAGGGAACACAGACAATCATGCCCTGTTCACATAAAGAAGACATTATCAGCCAGTTCTTGAACAGAATTGAACTACAGGAATTTTAGCAACAGTAAAACAGATTTGAAATAATAGCAAATGCAACAGAAACTATCAATCTTCACCGGGACAAAGACTGAAATGTCAGACTAATATTTTAGTTAATTAATATTCCAGACTACCAAAGCCTGACAATGCTGTTTTGATCTGTGCTCTTCTGCAGAATGGATTAAAAAAGAAATTACATTTCTCAACATCTGGTGAAAGATCAGGTTTCCAAGGAGATGAAGTCTGGGCTTTGGATAAGTAGCCTCATTGCATTTTTCCAACCAACTGAGGTAAAAAAAAAGCAGGTGCAATATGCAGTTCATGCCAGCAAGCTGTTCACCTCGATATATACCTCATTCAATGTAAAGTTCTATTAAATATACACCACAGGTTGTTTGACAACGTATTTGGCAATATTCAGAGTGATTAAATACAGATAAAAACAATTTGATAATTACAACTGGCATCTTTTCCTCCTACAAAAAAATAAAAAGATCACCAACAAAACTTAAATAGGCTTTCTAAATAATTCAATACACTAACTCTTAAACAGAAAAGCATTCTCATTTTGTAAGGGCATCATTCTGTGTTCCGTTTCAATGTCTTCAGTTTCACCTACATAACACCACAGCAGTATACAAAAGTCACCAGTTTGCATCTAGTCTAACTAAACTTTGAACATACTACTCTTGCAATGTAAGACTATCACCACATATGCATATACATACACACACATAACAGGTATACATCTCTGCTCCACTTTTTAAGTCCATTATCTAAAACCTACAGCAACTCTTGAAAAGACGGAAAGCTCTTTTAACTGCTTTTGAAAATGCCACAAAACACCTTATTTGCATCTTCAAGCACCATTAAAACCACCGACCCAAATTTTTATAGGCTGATCAAGCAGAGCTTTCAACAACTAAGTGTAAAAGTTCGTGCTGAGTCCCAGTCAGTATCATCTTAGCTACTGTATTTATCAAAACCAATTATTTTTAGTCTTAAGTTTTCTAAGTATGTTGACAGCCAATAATGACAGTTTCAAACCATGTTCAAAGCAAACAGAAACCTTAAGTATTCTTCGCATTCTGTAAACTTACCAAGAGCAAGGAAGCTATGCAAGCTTTAGAATTAGTATTTATTTGGGGATTCTATTTGCAATGATTTGCATATTTATGCCTTTACACATCTTTTCTTGAAAACAACTAGCTTTAGAGAACTTCAAACCTTCTAATACTTTGAGATACAGGTTGCTGCTTTTTACTACTTTTCTGCTCTCTTTGAAAAGCAGACCTGTGGACAAAACCAATGATAAAGGTTAAAAATAAAAACCAAACAAGTTACAGAAGTAAAAGTGAAAGTCACTAGGGGGTGCACCAAATTTACTTTGCTTTACTAAGCAACAACATATTATTCCATCAGGTTTTTCTGCACCTCTTGTTAAAGTGTAGCCACACAGACCATTGGTTGTGTGCTGGAACAGCTGAAAACACTGAGTTTCAGCACGAAACCAGCGTTTCTGTATTCATTTAAATTAGTTAACCTACATATCTTTTGTTATTTCCAGCATGCTTGATACCAATTCACTTTGAAAAATGGTCTTTCTCATCTGCAGCACACAGGTTGCCGCTATCACATTAGGCCTCAGCTTTGTCATCATAGTCTTGCACTGCGTTAAGGAACTGCTTTAAGCTCTGCCAAATAAATCCAATGAGTTGGATTCCAATCCAATCACTTGTTCCTATTACAGATTTCCAAAAAGAATCTAGTCTCCATCACCATCCTAATACATCCTTAGCAATGGTCTCCAAATAAAACAAGTCTCTTGGTAGCAGGTGGTGACTGTGACTTGGTAGAAGGCCTAACTTCAGCTCGGAGCTTATGGAAACCCAATCACAGCTAAGTGACAGCTGACATGCTCCCATGTCCCTCCTGAGGGCCTTGTAGGGAAGAACAAAACAAAACAAAGCAGCTATCCTAAGGTCCTCTGTGGTTCTTTCTTGTGTAAGCAATCCCCCAATGTACTTCTTTCACAGACCTTGAGGCTACATAGCACCATACAAAACAACTGTCACACAGGCAGACAATGGAAATGCACAGCATACAAGAGAATACAGGATGAACCAGCATATTAATCTATAACCATAGTATTTTATTGGGTTATTTTATGCACTCCATTTCTACAAGTAGGCATAAAAACACATGAGTCGTCATGAGAAACATAAACCATCAGAAGTCAGAAGTAGTACAGACTTTCCCTTAATAGGCAGCTGTGGTTTAGAGTATTCAGATGAAAGGTCTATAGTTTGACACTTCAAATAGCTATTAACATTTGCATATTCCTGGAGCATACAAACCATGGATTCTTTCGAGGGCAGAGTTTAACCTCAGCCTTCTGCAAGACCATGTACAGAGACAGACAGTATTAACAGTTAATTAAAACAAACAACTTTTCTTTTTCACCCTACAAACTTAGCTGCAGCCTGTGTATTATCAGTCACTCCCATTTACAAAGCCTTTTGATAAAAGATACACTAAACAGGCAGGACAGGTACTTTAATGCTAACCTATTAAAAAAATAATATATATATATATATAATTTCATTTTGAATGTCCAAGGACTAGCACTTTGAAAAAAAATTTCCTACTTAAAGACTGCACGAATTTTGTAAAGAGATTAGATTCAAAATTGTTTAAAAAGATGATCGCTCTCTGCAGCTGACCCTTTCTACCTTGGATACTACAAAAATATTTTTAAATTGCTTTAGGCGTATTTGCTTCAAAAGCACAAAAACACACCCACTTGTTTCTTCACCGTTATTTTCAAGTACTAAAATCTTTCCAAAACTGTTATAATTGAGGCACAGGAGTAACAGAAACCTTAGCAATTAAAAATGCAGACTGACTCCTCTGCCTCCCGAAGCGCAAAAATCCTGATCTTGAAAAATCCTGAACATTTCCAGTATCCTACACCGAGTGTCAAACCATCACCCTCCCATCGACAGCAAAGGTACACACGCCGCTGTCAGAAACAGCCCGAGAAGCAGCAGCAGCGGGGAGGACAGATCCAGAACCCCGAGGTGATTCAGGAGGTAACCCAGCCGTGCTGCTGCGAAGTGAGGAACCCCCCCGAGGTGTGGGGCTGGCGAGCTGGCTCTCCTTGGCTACAGGTAGGACTGGCTTCTATGCAACTGTACACAACCCACTGAACCTTCCAAGTGCTACCATCTTTGTGGGGTTGGATGCACACACTCCTCGGGCCTCACTGAAAGCAGACTTTATAACAAGGCACCTGATTTACCGGGAAAGATCCAAGGGATCGGCTCCGGGACAGGTGTTCAAGGGACCCATTCCCGGTGCAAGGGAAGGGGCACCAAGGTCTCCGCTCTGACTTACCTCAGCCTCCGTGTCCCTCAGGAGGCCAACTCACACGCGGGAGGAGGAACAAGCCCGGCATTGCCGCCGCTGAGCTCCTGCACCTCCGCTTTTGCCCCTCTCCTCCCTCCAGCCGCCGAGCCCGGCGCGCACACACAGCAGGACCCCCCCAGCCCCAGCTCAGCCCCCGGGGTTCGGCCAAGCCGCCGCGGCGGCAGCGGGCCCGGGGACGGCTGCGAAACGGCCGCCGCTCGCGTCCGCCCCGTCACCTCCGGGTCCTGTCACACCGCCCAGACAGCCCGCACCGGGGCTGCTCCGCTCCCGGCCCCCCGCCCCGCTGCCAGCTCTGAGGGACAC
>VXBW01004351.1:126361-192800 GCA_013400375.1 Thinocorus orbignyianus
GGCCGCCGGTGGCCGGGCCGCGCTCCGCTCCCCTGCCCTCCCCTCAGAGGCCGGTGCCCGGCGCCACAGGGCCGCCCTGCCTGCCTCAGGGGGCCGGGGGCTGCCTGTTGGCAGGTGGGAGCCTTGCTGTGTTGGTAGGGGCTCCTCGCCCTCGCTGTTCCCTGCTGTGGGGTCACCATCGTTGCCTTGTCATCGTAGAACGGTTTGGGTTGGAAGGGACCCTAAAGATCATCGGGTTCCAACCCCCCTGCCACGGGCAGGGACACCTCCCGCCAGAGCAGGTTACGCAGAGCCCCATCCAGCCTGGCCTGGGATGGGGCAGCCACAACTCCGGGCAACCCGTGCTAATGTCTCACCACCCGCAGGGTAAATATCTAATATAAGTTTAACTTCTTTCAGTTTAAAACCATTATGTCTCCTTCTGTCACTACACATAGAGCCATAGAATGGTTAGAGTTGGATCTGGCGCCTGTCTTTTATAAAAAACACTACTGCCACAGCTGTATCCATGGGCTGCAGTGTCATTCCCCGTGATGGCAACCTGCCTTAGCAAATCGTGTGCCTGCCTCATGCTGTGTGTGTGCCTGCCTGTACACAACTGGATGTTGCAGCGCACGCCACGATTTGTGAGTCCTCACACAATGGCCTCAGCACCCTTCAGAATGTCTCCGAAGTATGTGTGTTGCTACCATTGCTTTCAATACCATAAATGCTCCACCATCTTCCAATGTGATCACATAATACCGACGCTGTAAGCAGCAGTAGTTTTCAGCATGTGAAAGAGACCAGTGATAGAACATAAGAAAGCTATCTGCTGCACCATGCTATAGTCTAAATTTAGATAATCAACGCAACAGTGCTGGCATGTAAAGAGGATATGTTGCAAGAACATAATCACAGCATAGCTGCTTTCAAATGCAAACATTTGCTTAATACGATTGTGTTATTGCTCCATTAGATTATCATTGCCACATTATAATTGTCAACATTTCCTGTCCTATAGTGGCACATCACAAATGTTTGGTTTACATTTACTAGTGTAACATCACCAGAGATGCTTGGAATGTTATGTTATCACATCACAGCGTGGTTGTGGTTCCAGTCCATTATCACAGAACATGAACTCATCCTATGACAGCATTAACATTTGGTTTCCACCTAATTGAGTTGGGACTAAACACAGGCAACAAGTGGCCCCTGCTGGATGCAAACTTCCTGTTGCACGTCAGGATATTCCTACTCAAGGAAAAACCCTCCAGCAGAACAACTTAAATTAAATACTATGCATTAGCATAATGGAAATGTATTCCATGAAGAAAAATGAGAAAATGCATATTTTTTTTCAGCAACTGTTTTAGTAGCGCTGCTTTGATTTGTTTCAGCACCCAGAAGTTATGTAGGTGGAGAAGTCTCCTTGACTACTTCTTTCTCACAAGTCTTTGTAGTCTTCATCATTGTTTCTACCCACCTGTAGAAATAATCTTCCTTATGGACTCAATCACATACTGTCTGTTTTAATGAGCCCAGTGACTGTTGCAGGGAATGACGCCAAGAATAATGATCTTTAGCTATCTCTGTAGGAAAGCAGCTTAGCAGGCCATATGTCATATTTCCCAGTAAATTATTGTTTTGAATTGTTTTTATACTGTAGTTTCTATTCATAAGATATTAAAGAAAATAATAGCATCTGGTTAATCAAATTCTGATTTTCAGCATATGATGATACATATCAGTCCTATTCTGTGGCTTTCTTAAAGTTCAGCACAGGGAATTTCTCTCTGTAGGTCAGTAAGGCATCTTAAAGATTACTATTATAACCTAAAATTATACCTTATATCATACCTTAAAATTTTAAGGGTGAAGATTTTATCACTGAAGAGCTAAAAAACGACAGTTTGAAGTTTAACAAGGCTTGAGCTCAGCAACTGTTGCCAGAAAAGAGTTTGCATCACCCTTCTACCATGTATTTCAAATACAAAAAGCAAATAGAGGAGGTAAGGCTTGAGCAAAGGTAGAATACTTTCTCATTGGAGGGTTGTACTTGAAGGAGCACTTGAAACTGAGGTCATGCTGCAAATTGTGGAACCTTCTAGAAGGACTGGCTCAGTTGTGTGCTCTTCTCAGGGCACTGTGTACAGGTGTGCCTGTTACAATAGCAAAAGCACTTCCTCATTGAGTCGACTCTGGCCTGACTAGTTTTCAGATTTTATGTTGTTTTTTTTTAAAGAAGTTAGTAAATTAGGTCCTAAGCAGAAATTTATCTGCCTCTAACTATGTTAACAGGTTAATGGTTACACCATCTTTAAACACCAGAATTTAGACTCATTTCTGGTTTAAAATTATGATTTAAAACCAGGAAGAGAGTGTGCTATGTGATGGTTGTAGTGAAAACTGTGTTTTATTAAAAGAATATTGGATCAACTAACCTATGTTCCAACTGGTTGATTTTCTTTACTGTATTCATATTTGAATGCTACAGTAGTCACTTTCCTAGTCCTAGGGTTTTGGGTTAGTGCCAAGAAGAGTAGTGGGTATGATCTTCATTAAATGCAGCCTACTTAAGGCATAATAAGGCTATGTGTCAGTGGTTTCACTTTAAAATTGGCAATTTTTAATTAATTTATTTAATCTAGATATCTGATAACATGCACAAAAAGGAGTCTAGTTTCTCAAATGCTAACCCAAAAAGGGCTGATTTTTTTATTGTTGGGTTTTTGGTTTTTTTTGGGGGGCGGGGGGGTTGTGCCTTCAAACAGTCCCTGATATATCTCTGGAACAACAGATGTTCAAAAGTAACCTGCTAAGGTAGTACTTTAGTTGTGTTTTCTCTGAAACATGAATCATGACCCCAATTAGAGATACAAAGAAACACAAATCTGTGAGTCTTTGTGATGTGAATTTTTTAAAAATAGTTTGGAGATAGTACTTCATGTGTGGGTTTTTTGATGTCTTCCAAAATACATCCAAGATGTGCTATGTATTTGAGCACCTGACTGTGGATCCAGATGTTTTACATTTTAAAGCATTTTAAACAGCTGCTTTTTGTTTATAAGTTTTCAGACATGCAATGTTAACTTGCCCGCCTTACCCTTTTATCCAGTCTCTTCCTCCACTTGACTCTTGACACAAAATTATGATCTTACCAGCACCAAGCGAAGTTATAGAAAATGAACAAGACTTAATAACTTGAATACCTGGATTTCTTGTTCTATCTGTACTTTAAAAAACCCAGAGGTACACAAAGCTGGTGTCATGCTTCAACCTAGTTATGAGGGCAGAAGAAACTGGAAACTGTGGCTTGGTACTGTTTGCAGACTGATGCAACAACCCCTGTGGTGGTGGTCTGTTTACTGTAGTCCATCACAGCTCATGTGCGGCTGGCTCAAACCTCTTCAAAACAAATGTTTTATCTTACTGTACTATTCCTTACTCTTTGTTTTCAAGGTTCTTCAAATTCTTGAGGTATTGCAACACCTAAGCCAGGCGATATATTAGGTTTCTCTGCTTTTGTTTGTATAAACACTTGTTCCTTCCAAGAGTGTATACTTACTCCTACCACAATATTTCAAAATTCAAGCATTAGAAGTCCTAAATCTACAATTAATGTTGAGTTTTTCATGTGCCTGCTTCCTTCTGGGCTTTTAAAAATCCATTTTTCACCCTCACAACCTTTGTCAAAATTTCGAGTGCTAGAATCTTGTTTCAGAAAAAAAGAGAAGATTCTTATACAATTCACTTATTTCAGCTCTGTGATCTCTCAGAACATCAATTAATATTCTGAAACTCAATAGGAACTCACAAGAGTTGGCAATCCAATATCTGGCAGCATACCAAGTACAGGAAGAAGAATCTAATGAGGAAAATGAGGCTAAAGCCAAGGAGTTAAGAAATTCTAAGTATGTCTACAATATTTTTCTAATCTTTATGGAAGACTCAGAAGGAAGAATTTCTGTCTGGATTCAAACTTAATGGAAGTCAAAACACTTTCAGAGTTCTTACTTAAGTAAAAATATATGGAATTTATAATTAGATTTTCAGAGACTGGAAGTCTGAACTTGAAGGAAAAGTGGTAAATTTTAAATATGTTAGAACAATTCTAATGAATAAAATACTGCAGATTAAAAATCTCAGATGTTACAACCTTTTTGAATAACAACATTTTCCTGTTAGGGTCTTGTCTTCCTGCTTTTTTTTTTTTTTTTTCTTTTCTTTCCTTTTTTCTAAAATTGGTATAAAAATATTTACTAAAGTTTTATTTAACTTTTTAATTATTTTTTTTTTCTTTAATCTAGATCCATTCTTGGAGTAATTTTAGTTCGACACTTTTTTTTTTTTTTTCATCCTGTATAAACGTAGAATTAGATGGTGCAAGATTCTTGCCTCCACCACCCACAGGAAAATAACAAAAAATTCTAGAAGCTGTTTGGTTAAGAGAGAAGTAGGCCAAAGACACTCTTGAAATTGCTGGCTGAATTTCCTCAAGATTTGTGGAGGACACTAAAATCCAGGATGGAGTTTTAATGCCTTTTCTGGGAGGAGGTGTTACAACTTTGTATGGTCTGTTGGCAACTGTATCTTTGACTAAGACTAGTCCATTTCTTTCTAGTAGGGAAAGCTGTAGCTTTTATAGCTTGCTTTTTTTGTTTCCTTCATCTGTCTTGCATTCTTATACAGTGGTGGCAGCTTCACTTGAACAGTTGTATGAGAAAGAAGCTTTGTCTTAGAACACTGAAGAAAGTCTCTTGGGCATTAGTTGCTGCATTTCGGGGGAGCAGCAACACTCCTAGGGTAGGGTAAAGCTTAATTTATTATTGGAATAAAGCTTCATTTAAGAGTAGCAAAATCTATCAACTCTGTAAGCTAAATTTCACTGAATAGCCAGGGCAAGGCAGTACATATGCAACCTCAACTTGAAATGAGGGTAAGAATGAGTGAAGAAAAAAAGCAACAAGATGACTTTCATTTTGGTAATGATGAGAGAAGGCTTTTCAACCAGCCTTGATTTGGGTGTTTTAAGGGGCAAGTAAGAGGCAGAAGCAGTTGAACTCAAAGGGATAGCTGGAATTATAAAAGTCATTTAAATATTTGAAAAGGAATTAGTTTTATCTAATTAACAGCCATAGACTGTGTTAATTAAAGAAGTATAATACCCCCCTCTCTACAGATTGGAAAAACATGCCTGGAGATTAGATGAGTTGGCCAAGATTACGCCCACGTGCCAAATCAGGCACAAAGCCACAATTAGAACAGGATTACCTCACTGCCAGCCTTCAGAAGAGTTTGGTCAGCCACTCGGCACCTCTGGTTATTTTTTTGTATCAGTTACACAGCACTTTTCAGCTGTTTTCCAAATATGAGGAAAACATGATGCTTGGGACACATATTCTGAAAATAAGCTAGGAAATATTTAAAAACTGGGGGTTTGATTCTGCTTTCAGTTAGTGCTGATAACACTAATAAAAGCTTAACAGTCCATGTTTTTGTTAGGAGATGGTGTAATTTGAAGCCATTCCTTTACAATTTATAGATTGACAGGCTGTAGTATGGCAGCAACTTTAATTTTTGGCGTTGTATTAGAGCTTATTCTGAACTTAATTATTGCGCAGTCAAAATTTGACATTGATTCCATACTGATTCCATTAGGCGTTTGGAGTAAGGCCTGGAAGGTTAAGCACATAACACGTGTTGTACTTCCCCTCGTTATTACGTGTTTCTAGACTCCTGACAGTGCTTTAAAATAATGTGCTTTCAGCGTTGTCATTAGCTGTGGAGAGGAACCATCTTAGAAGAGAAAGAGCAATGCATCTTTTATGTTCCTAGCGAGCTATGCTTTCTCCACTGTCTACAGACAATTAGTTACGTAGTCTATTAATATTGCTTTGATGCATGTTAACGCTAGAGAAACAATAATTTTGTTGCCAGAGGAGATGCAAGCTATTTTAAACATAGAACAAAATCAGACTATTTCTGAGGCTTATGGATATATCAAGCAGTAGGTGTGCCTGGTGTGTTGTAAATGGGAAAGGTGGGAGGATTTCATCTTGTTATTAGTACATGTAGGAAGACAGGAAGTACTTAGGGAAGGTTTCCCTCTTGTTCTGAGTTCCAGGAAAGTTATTCAGCCAAACACATGAATCACAAAGCAGTCTAGAAGGCAGTTTCTATGTGGCATGAAAATGACAACTGCTTTTTAAAGCCTGAAAAGCCAAACTATTTGGTGCTTTTGTTCTGCTGCAGATTTTTCAGGGAAAATAGCAAGCAACCCCAGGAATATTTGACAATGAAAAGCCTTAGTGCATGAAATGTGAAGTTTATATAAGAGATAACATCTTACTCATCAGCTGCTCTATTTTAAGCCCTGCTCAGCATGGGGACTTTCATTTTGTGATCTGTTTGGACAGCAGCTGGTACATCGGAGTTTTACGTTAGCTGACATCTTTAAAATCCAAAGGATACTTAACATAATCCTGTAAAATCTATTCTCACAGTTGTGCTCAGTCACTCATATTCCATCTTTGTGTGTTGTCTTTTTCCATGTACATTTTCTGTCCATTTCACATTTTATAAAAAGGTCAGTGTATCAACAGCATTGAAGTTAGTCCACAGTAATGTTTGCCTGTGATGTGATCAAAATATATATATATACAGCATATGCCGTAAAATGGATGTGCCATTTCAGTGACTGAAAAAGGCAACAAAAACGAATCCATAGTAACGTATGTTGGGGATAAATTCCAGTGACTAGCATAAATAACAGAAAAGACAAGATGCATTAATTAATTATATACAAAGAAAAACTACATACATGGTTTAGATTCACTTGGAAATATTTACATTGTGTAATTATGAAATGGATGCCAAGTTGCAACCAAACTCTAAAAATCTAGCAATTATCAAGTAGTTTGCCTATTGCCATAAAATCTTAGAACTTCATCTATCCGCTCATGCGAAGAGGAAAGTCTTCTCCACCTCTGTGGATTTTGAGTCCCAGTCTGCTCTAAAATTGACAAAATAATCATGGCAGAAGCTAAAGACACCTGTTCCTGAAGATGCTTGGGAAAAAGACTGATGAGAAGAAAGGACAAAATGTGGACCCTGTTGAGATATGGTGAGCATCGGACCCTTGTACAAAATTTGAAGTGGAGCTGCTGGTCCAGCCAGCTTGCAATGCTTTTCCCTCCTTCCCCATCTTTGTAGACCATCCCTGGGGTCCATCAGCCCTTGAGTCCTGACGGAGTTGACTGACTTGCATGCTCAGGAGCTATGCACTAGGGTTTGCAAAGGGTAGGACCTGAAGCTGGGAGGTATCAGAATGTCATGCTGATGAGTGCAGGTGCTGTAAGGGTAATTTGACTCTCTTCTCAGCAGTAAAACTTGGCTAGGAAAGGTCAAAAGCTACTTTTCTTTGCACATTTTATTTCATGCATGAGTGAACTGGCATCCATTGTGTTTCATATGTTTAGCTGACCTTGGTTGTTGAAATCTTACATACTTAGTGGATTCTCACCAGGACTGTTGCTACAATCTCTTGGGTTTTAATGGGAGGGATTTAATGAAGGAAAACAAGGGACTTTAATCTCCACTTCTTCACCATTAGTAGTAGCCAGGAGGTTCTGTATCATGTGACTTGTAATGCGTTCACACAATCGCTCAGCTCCACTTTCATGCTGGACTTGCATCAGCTGCTTGTTTCTCCTACAATTGCCCAAGCAGCAGCAGTCCCAGGACAATCTGGACTGACTGATCTTGAAGAGGGAGACCAAAGTTCCAGCCTGCTTTTTGCTGTGTGTAATTTTTGCTTCTGAGTTTGCTGTGAGTCTTAGCTTGTTGCACTGCAGTAAATTTGTACTTGAAGCAAAGCTGCCACAACTGATACATGTCCCACCCTCTCCACACCCACTTCAGTGACTTCAGAAATATGATTATTAATTATGTGCATGTCACTGGGAGTGGCATAAATTTAAGCTATTATTGTATACTAAAGTTACTTGATACCCATCTGATGTCTGTGTTTCCAAATGTGGCCACAAATTCAAAAATTAGGACCTTTATAGAATGATTTTTACTAGCATACATTATTTTTCTATTCTTTCTGAACGACTATTTTTTATTTCAGCTTCTGGAAAAAATCCTAGTTCTCAGACAACATGCAGAGCAAAAGGATATTCTTCAGCACTGTGGGATCAGAAAGAGCATGAAAGTGACCTGTTACACTGTTTGTCTTAGACATGTCGTAGACCTATCCATTCATCCACAAACACATTTGGAGATAATCAGAGAAGGGATTGGGAGGACTAGTCTGGGTAATATTCATACTGTTCTTAAGTCAGTCCTACTGAAGTTTCTTGAAAGTGTGACAGTGCAGCCTGAACATGGAGTCAGTGGGAGAGTGGAGGGAGCATCATGGAGATATTCACTGTTGCCAGATAAATGAGTGGCTGTGAGGCTGCCTCATGGGCCTAGGGCAGTGCAGGTGGTACAGTCTAAGCAGATGGCTATGGCTTGCTCCCGGTGCTACAGATTTTTTGAAGATATGCTAATCAACATTTTTAAATAAACAAACAAAAAAATACTTCTTTTTTTTTTTCTTTTTTAATCAAAAAGTGGTGGTGACAAGTTGCACTTTGTGTCCAGGATTCCTTCAATGATTTTCACACAAAGTTAATGAAATTTAAGATGCTCTGTGTATTCACTTACAATATTTATTTTCCCCACCATGCTTGTTTGGATGTGTGGGAAGTTGTCTACATTTATTTTAAATGTTTATGTCATCTTCAGGTGTCATTTGGATCACTCTATGGACCAGAGATTGAGAAGCTATGCATGAGATTACTGGGGAGTCTAAACAATTTAATGACAGACAAACTTGCAACACCCAACAAAATAGTCTTCTTCAGTGGTTCTTCACATGCTCCTCCTGCAGGCTGTCTCAGAGAACTCAACCAAACTGATCCTGCTTCCGTAGAAAAGTTGGTATGATACTTAGAATTCCTTTCGTTCTATGAATCTAAATTCTATGCTAAAACACTTCTCTGACTTTTTAAAAGAATAGTCAACCATTTAGGTATGTGGTTTTCTACTGTTACTTTAGACTTCATCTTTTAATTAATTCAAACTCTAAGTTGGAAGTAGCAGCTTGGGGTAGCCATTTATTTTATATTTCCTTGTGTTTGCTCCCATAATCCTTATGTTGTGTCATACTTAATTATGATGATGGCATAAAGTAGTGTAGTTTCTCCTAAATGATTCTTTTAATTTTGTCTTGGAAAATGCTAAGCCTGTGATAAATAAGACCTATATCATCCCTAGTATAATTTTACTTAAATGTAATACAACCACTGAAAGTACAGTTTCATCAGGTTCCTTTTACTTTAGATTTTAATGACTGTGCTCTATTTTTTATGTTTTAATATCAGCTATCAGTTACATGACTGCAAAAGCTATGAAAAACGTGATAGAAGATATACTGCATGTATAAATTCCAAGCATGAAAGGATTAGTAAAGGTGGATAAATATATTCATTACAACATACACTTTGCTGAACTCATGAACTGAATGTCTACTTTTTAGAAATCTGATCTACATCTCATTTAGCAAATTGAAAGACTCCATCAGGGCTTTGGTGAAAGAAGGAAATATTCTTACGTGTTTCTTTCTTGGTTCTATGTGTTGTATTGGGAACTGGATGCAAAGCTGTTGTACAAACCAAAGACAGTACCTGTAAGTATGCAGATCAAGTTATTAGTGAGTCATGAAATGCAGTGCACAAAAAGAGCTGAAAGACTGCCAGTGCTTCTAGCTTATCAATGCACAATTAGACTCCTTTTGTATTTTAGTAGTACATACCTATTTAGTAAAGAAATATTTGCTACCCATAGTAAAAGTTATAGGGAAATCTCATGCCTAGGACACAGAAGATCCGCAGACTTGTGAAGTTACTTCAATTTCTTTTGAAAGTGAGTTGTTTACTTAAACCTTTCTGAATCTGGGTTTCTGACCTTTTGTCTATTTGTAGTTAAATGGGGATAATATTACTTGGGTATTGCTTCAAAGCATCCTTTTTAATGTTTTTAAGATCTTTTAAGATTTGCCATTGAAATACAAGATAAAAATGTAAACCATTGTAAAGCTCTTTTTGCCAGTGTTCTGTTGTGGTACACCTAATCCTTCTTTCATGTTGTCTTTGTGTTTGTGATATTAGCTACTACCTTGAGGTTCAGAGGATAAAAGACTAAAATGCCACAACTAATAATTTAAGATAAACAGTAATTATATTAATTAGCCCATATGAAGGTTTTGCCACTAATGGAAAAAACAGGCTTCTATTACTTGGCCTCTGCTCAAATATTTCTCCCTATTCCATTTGGTATTTCTCATGAATATTTAAATAGTGAGTTCCCAAATAGGACTAAAAAAAAGTTCGTTATACAACATGGAAATATGAAGTGTATCCAAGATTCTTCTGAACACTAGAAATGTAATCTTATGGAATCCACTTGGATTTTGTGATAAATCATATTTTTGTGTAATACTTCTAATATTTTACTGGTATTGCACTAATTAGTAGAGTGCAGTAGTATCTCTCATTAGGAGTAGCTTCTAGTACACCAGGTACTGTACCAGCGAAATAGATAGATGTTTTTATTTTTGAAAGGGATTAAACAGTGCAGGAACCCATTCCAATTAAAAATAAATTAGGCACTTGGAATCCACTACTGAAAGGCCATAATGCATCATATTTTATCTGTGTAATTCATTTCAAGAAGGGAGCAATGAAATTTCTTCAAATTTTATTCTGGTTAAAATGTTACAGTTCAAGTACCGGATATGGAGATTTCCATAGACATAATATTGAAATTTAAAATAATTTATGTAATGAATGTACCCTTAGCTGGGCATACCTGCAACGGTATGCGAGGTGGCTCTGAACCTGAAGAGTCAAATAAGATGGCAAAGAAATTGCAAGAAAACATCGCAGATAGTCTCTTCATTTTTGATAGCATTAGCCTCATCCTAAATTCAAAATTCTGTGACGACTTGAAAAATAATTGTGTTAAACAGGCAAAATGGATGGTGGTATGGTGAAACAGCAGATTATACATGTGAGAAACAGTGAATGTGTATTTCATTCAGCTAACATAGGCCCAGAAGAATTATTTTTGGCACACAACTAGTCCTAATCATGTGTTGAATAATTTGGTAATTTGGGATTCCCAGGATCTTGTCAAAGGTGCTTTTTTGTTTGTTTTTTCTTTGTTTGCTTGTTTTTCTGCAAGTACAACTACAAATAGAATTGTATTTATGTGATATCTCAGCTGTTTACAGTCCTGGTCAGCACAGCCCTGCTGACAGAAATCTGCTATATATTTATGACCTAAGGGTCTGTGCTTTGCTTCCATAGAAAACAAATACACAAAATGGACAAAGAAGATGAGAAAATTATATGTATCATAAAAGTCTGCAAAATTAATCTATCTTTCTTTTCTTGTCCCTGGGAAAGTAAAGCTGACATATATTACATACTGTATAGAATCCTGTGGGCCTACAGTAAAGAAAGGGCAAACCAGGTTTTAAGAATGTTAAGCCTTGTCGATCCAAATGCCTTCATTGCACAATTTGAAAGTTTATATACAAGTCTGTGCTGACATGATTTTAGGAAGTATGGATTTGTGTCATTTGGATCATCTGGGCATATAAATTCCTGTGCCTCAGAAATACTGCTGGCTTGGAGATGAACTCGGCCTTCCTGAAGTCAGGAGGGGAACTGGAGGAGTCCTGATTCTGTACTTATCCCTGGGTTAAAGAGAAGAAGGGAGGTCTGATCAGTTTGTCTGATGATGCTAATGCTCAAAGAGTGAGAGAGTATCTGTTTGATCATGCTGACACGTTTGGGCTCTTTTGAGTCATTGCATGCCTGTGTAATGTAGGCAATGTGCATATATGTTGCATCTTTTTGCTGTGCATATTCGTCATTTGATTTTTCAAGTAGATGTAACTTGTTGAGATGTATTACTGAAAAGATTTTTTGTCTGCTGTAGGTCATGGCTTGCTTATTGCAGCAAGAAATATGTTTTCATTTTTTCCAAAGGTGTCTCTTTTTGAGAATGACTGTTTAAGAATTATAATTGTGATAGGTTAAAACACATCCTGCAGGTTTGGCCTGTCACAGAGAAAGCAGTTAAATATGCACTTGCCTTATTATTATAAGGCAGATAGTTTGGTCAGTAAGTCATCAGGTGAGTGACATCTCTTGTATTTCTGTATTTCTGCTTGTCTCTAGTATTTCTGTGTCTGTTAAATTTGGGGCTTTCTCCAGATGATGAGAAGACATTCTTGATGATGTGTGGTACAGGCTAATCAGATGTCACAGGCCGTTGGTTGCATAATCTCCATAACTACAATCTTAGTCTAAGAAAACCCTTCTTCTCCATGGGGGCCTTTTTTAGTCTTTTCATGTATATTGTTACTGTTCCTGTTCACATCGTAACTATTTTAACGTTATTTTGTCTCTGCTTTTGAACTAGTTCAGATGCACTCAGTGCTTTAAAAAGAAACCTTTAGAGGCATTTCCCCTTATTTTCAGTGAGAAGCCGTAGTAATTCCTATATACTTCTAAGCATTCAAAAGGCTTTGTGGACTTCACTCTCTATGTTGTTAATGCAGTTGGTACAGATTCCGCCAGCTTTCATGTGTAGCAAATGCATCATATATCTATTTTCTGTCTCTCAGCACCCATGTTAGTTTGATGTTGGGCTCTGACTAGCTCTTTATATTTCCATGGTTACAAGTAGTCACAAGGGTTCTGCCCAAAGGCAGAGTGATTATGTCCTTTTTCCTGTAAGAAGCATAAAATTAACAAATTAGACTCTCTATATGAAAAGATTGATTTTAACTTTACAATGAAAAGTTCTAAAGTTAATTTTCATTCACTCAAGAAGTGACCAGGTCTTGCCACCATTAAGCCTGTGTCATTGTTTTCATAAATATGAGTTTCTATTCAAAAACCTGGAGAATCTTTTTTTCTCTCCCTTTCAGTTTTGATTGAAATTTGCAGTAGATTTTGAAGGCCATGGAACTAGAGGAAACAATGCAGGTTCAGACCTATCCTATAATTAAATAGACAAGGATCAATTATTAGCATGTGTGCTATTGTTTGTTTTTAACAATAGAAAAATGGAGGTAAAAACCATGCTAACTTGCTGACTAAGAATTTCAGATCTCAAAATGCTGTATTTCTTTCTAACAAAAGACTGTCAGGAAGCCCTTTCTGACTTTCAGATCTCATCTCTAGTCAAAGCCAAGATTCTTCCCAATAAATTAAGTGTAGACAGTTGCACCTTCTATGAGTGGATAAGAGATGCTCTAGACCCCTAATAAGAGAAGGCAGGTGGAAGGAGCAGTGTTTTTCTGAGAGGCTTTCTTTAGACAAGATTAAATCCTCAGGTTTGAGGATTTTTATAAAAAATGGACTTACGTAGCTGTGATTTGTTATAGTCTCTTGCAATGAAGAGCTCTGAATCAAGGAGAGGTTTCTGAATCTTCCCTGGACTAGCTAGTGAGTTGCTGAAGGCAGAGAGGTGAGAGGAAGTGATAAAGGAAAGCTGCAGAAAAGACTCTAATAGGAAAAGAAAATTGTGTGTATTAAAAAGGTTTTATACAGTGATAGAAGCATTGAGTGGAATTGCAGAAAGTGACCCTGCTAAATAGCGGAACAAAGATCTGTCAGGGAAAGAGAATGAGACACTCCGTCATCACCTATATAGAATTATTACATCTATGCATACAGCAAAAGCACTAAAATCTTCCTCCAAGGAGAAAATTCCTGCTTTTCCTTTCTTTTTGGCAGTTTTCTTCTTAGCTGGAGATATTAAAAATGCTAAATTGTGAAATGGATAGAGCATAAGCAGCTTCTATAGTAAAATAACTAATAACACTGTAAAATAACTCCTTGTTTAAATAGCACAGCCATAGGAGAAATAAGTATATTAATGGGGGAAATGGACCAGAAAGCACATATAATATGCTACCTACTCATTTAAAAGACTGCCAATAGTAATGACACAACATTATTTATCCACAAAGTGTATTATGAATGTTAATGAGTGTTCAGAGTGCAGCGTTATATTCACATATAATGTATGAAAGGTGATAAAAGTATTGTGTCCAAACACTCCTGAGAAGAAACATAGTCTAAGCACACATAATGAAAATTTACTGAAGAACAGAACAATGGAACTCGAGTGTGACAATTGTGCTGGCTACTCCTCATTGGTCAAGAGTGTAACTGTTATATACTTACAGATGTTAGATTGTCAGGTTAACGTGCATGTCTGATGTTTTAGGTGGCAATGGTGACTTCTTATATGCATGGAGCAATAACAATTATGTGTAGCATTGCCAAACTGTGCTTCTAATCTGATAGTTAGTTCAGACATCAATATAGGGAGTGGGATTTGTGGATCAAAACCTGGCAGACTAGGTTGTGGCAGGAAGCCATGCATGCCACCAAGCATCTACAAAGGGAGCATGGTAGCGGTAAAGAATATGGTTTTCTGATGTGACTTTTTAACAGCCTCTTTCAGATCCACCTGGAACTTTAACAGCTAGTTTTGCTGAATTTGATGCCAAGAAGTGGCATCTCTTGGATCTCAGGATTTTCCCTCTGCCAGCCTCAAAATTCTTATAACTGTGGATGTATTAGCTTGCTCCCAAGAAACATTTGGGTGTTTTTCAACTAAAGGTCACATTTCTTAAAGTTGGTGGCTATTACTCCCTTCATCATGCAGTTTTCACCTAGTAGTGCACTTGCAGAAAGATTAAAAGCTTCCCCCACTTTTCTGTATCTTTATTGAAATTGGAACAATCTAGCTCAAACGTCTTGTATCTGTAAGAACTGCAGTGCAGGATACTCAGAATGTTCCAGTCAGTAATTGCCCAGATAAAACAGTTAAAAAAAGAAAGTATTTTGTAGATGTGTAACTAGATAGCATGGAATCACTCTGGAATCCTGTAAATCAGCACGATAAACTCCAATTATAGTATCATGTGGTCAAACCAATTCTTCTATCTCCAGAGTGGGAAAATTACATCTTTTGGAATTTAAATGGGTCTTGGAAATGAAGTAATTCTAAATTTGTTATGCAGAAATCAGAATACACTAATGTTTGAATAAAATATTATTAAAATAGTATTTTCCTATATTTCATTACATCAGAGTGAAGTGATTCTAAAATTATTAGTATTGTTCAGTCCTATATTTGACTGCAGTAGAACTTGTGAGGAGATTGTGAATCTCTATGTAGAAATATATATATTTCCCCGTCTCAAATGGGTTGCTTTGCTGTTTGCCCAGAAAAGATCCTTGATCTCTCTAGATAGCAGAAAGCATTTTCTAAAAACACATTTCTCCAGGAGAATTTTCTCTCTTTATTTCCATCATAGTCTATGCTAGCAGAAGTGCTGACAAAGAAAAGACAGTTTTCTTTAAAAGCAAAGATACTGTTCTTAAAGATGGGAGGTCAGAGCTGATCCTTTTCTGAGTGCTTCAGGTGACAGTGAGACTGAGTTTCTGACTCTGCTCACAGTTTGGATTAAGTCCCTTCAGTATAATTCCTGACCATACTGTAAATAAGACTATACGAATAGCTGTTTAGTTGTTTATAAGCCTTTTACAAGAATACTTACATTTCAAATTGGAAGAATTTTGTTCTTTGGTGCCCAGAAGAACATTTGTTTGTTCTAATCTGTCCTTGCTTGTCCAGCTATTCTCAGTGTTTGGGAAGCAAACTTTTTGGGGTTTAGCTGTTTATTTTTTTTATGAAATCTTATTAAGGTTCTAAACTCAGCTCCAACTCTCTGATCTTCATGAAAGGCCAAGACCCAAAGATGATCCCTTTGCAGGCTTGTTTTCAGAGAAGCAGAAACAAAAAATAAGGAAATCTTTTTTGTTATAGACAGATTTTAAAAGTAAGAGCTTTCTTGTTATTCTGCAACCTTTTTTCAAGTTTCCATTATCATTGTTCCCTTTGCACTTAAAAACACTTAAAGCAGATGACTTTCTGTGTTGCTTGTATACCTTAGCAGTGCTTATCCTAGAGTTTCGCTTAAGCAGATTATATGCAGAGCAATCTGCAATACCTCCTTGCTCATGCAGTCTCCTTCTGATGGTAAAGGTGAAAAGGCTATCAGGGAAGCTGGGAGGATGGGTTTTAACAAATTTTATTAAGGTTTCTTACTCATATGTTTGCATTTTTGCTTTGGGTAACAAGCCTAGGGTTTGTGAAATACATATAAGAAGCATCTTAAAGGTGGAGACATGGTAAGGTGGTATCATAGTGTGGGGATAAAAGAAAGTATCAGATGAAGTGAAACTTAATATTTTTAACCCACCTAAGCAGGAGATACTACTCAGATATCTGAGCATGTGGTTGTCTCTCAAAACTCTAATTATCTAAGCAGTTATTGAGGTTACATAGAGAAACTTAGATTAAAAGAAACGAATAGCAAATATAAAGCATTAATGATGATCTTTCTATAAACATAGCAATAGCTAAAACAGAATTGAGATTTACTTTTATTGCATAAATAATTAATTGTGTTTCTCTTGCGTTTAGAAAGACAATTTTCTATCCATAGACACTTAATGAGTGATAGATGAGAATCCAGAGAAGTGATTGCAAGACAATTCAGTGCTCTGCAACCTCCAGCAAATTAGCCATGATCAGTCGGGCTATTTCGTTGCTGTGCTCCGAGTTCCGTTTGTAATGTCTCTTGCATATATTGAATGGACCAGGAGGGGGCAGGACTGCATAAGTGTTGCCACCTTCGTGGAATTTACAGGCATCTATTTTATGTCCTTAAATGAAAAGAAGTGTCAAACTGATCTATGAAAAACAGAATTGATGATAATTGTAGTTTCGTGTTCACCTAAAATCAATTACTTGGATATTCAGAAGCTACTTAAATATATTTTCTATGTAGGTCTCCCATGCTGCTGTGCTGCCAATGAGTGTTTCTGAAGGAAATGCTTTCTGGGTTCTAATAGCACTGCCAGGGGAACTCAAGCATTTAGCTGGATTATTCAGTGTGTACACTTGAAGCAGAGTTGTCGTTTTCACTATTGAAGGTTACTGGGAATTTATTTTTGTTTTGTTTTGTTTTCTAACTGTATTCTGGTTTCTCTTGTGGTTTCTAAATCCATTAGTTAGTAGGGATTTTTTTGCCTTTTCAAGTTTAGTATAAAGGTTTTAGACCAAAGTGCATGTTTTTAATACATAGCAAAATACTGGCAACATCAGCTATAAAACAGATTAAAATCAGTATTTCTCTCAAAAAACTGTAATGGAATGGAATGGAACGTAACGGCTATATTTTATTTTCTGTAGAAAACCTGATTTAAAGGCCATTCACTCAGAGGGATTTAAATCAATGTACTTTAGGCAAACTAGGCTGTTGATACAGTGGGGTTTTTTTCAGACCAAAGGCTGAACTTCTTCCCGATCAGTTTGCAGCTTGAGTAAAAAGAAGGGACAGCAGTCACAGAGAAGGTCTTGGGGTGGCAGGAAATCAGTAGGTGAAGGACAGCTGGGGAGACCGAGATTCACTGTTTGCTTTGTTACAGTTTGTTGTTTCTAGCAATAGGGTCTACTGCTTTTCTTTGTGGGAATTAAACTGAAACATATAATCAAAGAATACTAATATTTATCCTCCAATAAAAGTGATTAATTCTAATGGTAGATAGCTTCTGCTTTAGTAAACCTTATTTTACAAGAAAACTGCGAGTGTTGGTTTTGAGTCTTTGGGTGACTATTTTTTAAAAATGGTGGGAATGTGCTTAAGCAAGTTGTTGAGATCTACAGAGTAACATAGTTGGCTTAATATATTATAAAAATGAAATGGTGCCATCGTCTTCATAGTCTGGAGGTAGAGTAGTCAGAAGGATTCTAGAGGTTCTTAAATCACCCACAGTAAAACAATAGTGTGGAGGCAAATAATACCAATATTATGCTAGGTTGCAGAAATGCTATTTTAGGAATTACAAATAGTCAATGCTGTTTTCTGTCTAAACTAAGAGAGAATTATTTGTTTTTTGCTTAAAATTGCGGAGTAGGAATGCAATCTTTGATGTGAAACATGCTTTGCAGATCATACGGGGGCTGTCTAAACCTAACAGCTGTCTCTTCAGTAAGCTGGAAGACAGTTTTGTCTACCAGAATCTCTGTTCCAAAAGTGCTGTCAGTTTAGATCCTTGCATCTGGGCTTATTGGACCAGTATTATGCCATCCGCATGAGCAATTTTGACTGCATTGCTGGTTTACTCGATACCAGTGTACTAAGTTGGAATGATATGACTGCCATAATTCCTTAAAGTTACCTTTTTCCTGAGCAATAAAAATAATGCTAGCGTTGTGACTTACATCCTTTAATAGCAGATGACTTTTTATGGGTTATGTGACCTCTGTTCTTGAAATTTGTGCAATAAACTTGTATAGGTGTGCATTACAGTACATCTGTATCTGTGAGATACAAAACCAGCACCTATCTGATGTGTAACAATTAGGATTTGTGACTTCCAATTCAAAATTTTCTTTTAATATAAATTGTTAATGAATGAATGTTTGAAGTCATGAATAATTATGGTTGATTTATTCAATTTACTTTCACCTGTAATCTGGCATATTTTATATTACCTGTTTGGAATTTTAAAACCTTATGAACTGCCTCAAGCATTTCCTATGATGTTATCCTTCTCTGTCAAATAAATTGGGTTATAAACTAGTGAACTTTAGAGAAATTAGCATGCTGAGACCCTGTTTCTTTCACAAGTCCCAAGATTTGTGCTACAGTGAATTATACAATTCATTGGTCTCTCCACAAGTGTGAAAATTCGCATTTACTAGCCACTATCAATGTCCTAGCCAATTTTCAGTAAGAGGTAACTTCTTCACCTGGAAATGCTTCTTGAATGCATGGAAATTGCAGGGTCTATTCTCAAGTACAATGATTTCGTTGTGTACTGCATCAAACCTCATACAAGTTATACGTAGAGAGGCTTTTTCTTCTTTTCTTCTTGAATTTATATCAGTGACTTCTTAAGAGTTGATTTAAAGATGTGAACAGTAGACAGTAGGTTGTTTAGTCCTTTGTCATATCAAAATAGCAAATATTTTCTTCTTTTGGAAGATAAGCGTTTCTATAATAGGACTCTCTATTCTTGTATCTTGAAAATAAATAGATTGGTATGATTCCAACTCCCTCTTTTAGAACTTCTAGCATGTTTAAGAAAGATCAGAATTCTACCTGTGTATTTCTGCTATTTCTAAAAATCGTGTATTCCCTTGGGGTTATAGAATATATTTGTCTTATTCTGTATCTTAGTAAAGAATTTGTATCTACTGTATCTAGACAAGTTTCCTCTAAGAGTTTTGGGTTTTTTTGTTTCGTTTTGTCTGGCTGCCTTTAACTTGAGTTGAGTTTCTGAAGCTGTGGAATCGATGTAACTTCACACTTTGCTTCTCCAAGTCTTATGTTTCTGACATGAAGTGGAAAATTATTTTCATCTTAATTTTGTGGACGCTACTTAGCCTTGCCTTTTAAAAGGCAAAATACCTTGTTCAGCTTCCAATTTGTTAAGAGTTGTGAGGTAAAAAGTTTGTAAGAGTTTAAAGAAGCTAGGAAACCCTTAGGTGCTTCAGAATATCATCTATCATCCTTTGTTCATGACTCTTTGTAACTCCCTGTAATTCTGCCTACTAAGTCTCATCTCACACAATTTCTGCTCAGGTGCACCTTCTTTCCATTGGAGATTAGATATTCTGCTTCCCAAGTTGGCATGGTTTTCAACTTGAGGTACTATTCACAGGGCCCTTTTGTGAGTGGTAAATTGCTTAAAGGCTTGCTTGTTTAGGGAAGCTCTGATTTCATGTGTGTTCAGGAACAAATGTAAAGCTTTTGTAGGGAAATGATACTGTGATGGCTTTTATGAAACACAAGGAAAGGATCATGCCTAACTGGCAATGCCTTACTATCTAGGGGGGAAAAAAAGTGGAGTTTCCAGGTTAATTATCATTAAAGACGTAAAGTCCAGGATGGAGAATTCTGTTGGTCTGCAAAGGTATAGGAGGGTAGTTCACTCTGTTTCTTTCCTCATTTAGCCTTTGGTTCAGCTTTCTCCACTCTTGCTGCCTCCCCCTCTTTCATTTGCATGTGCACTCTCCACTCTTCTGTAATAGTTGTCCATTTCTGGGCAAGTCCATCAGTTTCTGCTGCTCTAGAGCTTATGGATAGGATGAGATGTCAACCTAAAATGGACCAATTCTTCTTAAGATACCCTTTCTATTTTTCGTTGGAGAACTTGGTGAAACATGTTGATCAATTCTACTTTGACATTCTTTCTTCTGCTGTTCCTTAAGTGTGTTGGGGATACTGCATGACGCCAGATAACAAACTGGATAATGACAAAATGAACCTTGGATGAGATAAATGAAAACTTACAGGGAGAATGTTGCCTTACATGAAATATTCCTGCTTTAGGGAAAAGGATTGGCAGCCTGACTAACCCTGTTGTTTATTCACTGAAGAAGTAACTTCTGACTTTGCAATCTGGTTAATGTGCTCAATTTAGAACACTATCTAAATACTTGCAAATGACATGTTGATCTCATTTTTTAGCAACCATGGACTGTTGTTATTTATGTAAGCAACAGACAGATGCTAAATATTTTTGGTTTTAATATAGTTGTTCCTGTGATTAATACATATGCTAGCTGTTTACTAGCAACGTGTCTTATTTTGGCCTCTGTCCACCTGAATACTGGCTAGTTACTTTTGTTTTCAAATACTGCATAGCAATGCTGAACTCTCTGTAATTGGCACTATAGCATCGTATATTAATTTCTCTAGGGCTGAATAATTTTTTCCCATTTCATTTCCTTCTTTCATCCTTCTACTGTTACATTACAGTGATTAACTTTTTCTGTTTCTTTTTGATGCAAACTACCCCTTTGCTTGTGTGTGTATGTGTATGTACACGCTGCCGTTACTGGGAAGAAATGATAGCACTTAGAAGCTTGTCCAGCTTCACTGTCTTAATGGCAGAGTCTGTTTTCAGACTGATAAACGGAAATAAAATGTGATATTTATATTTTACACAGAGACAGGAGGTTAGAATTTAATTTCATGTCTAAGTTGTTTGAAAAAGTATTGAAGAATTGTATTAAACGGTACAGAAATTTTCTGTACTTCAAATCTAACTCATTAATGGTGGAGATGTTTGTTCCTAAGTCACTTAATTTGTTCTGAAAATCCCACCTACTAGTATTTGAAGAATTAACAGTTTCATATAACTGCCTTTAAGCTGTTCTCCTCTGTATTTTAAGATAAATTCAGTGAGGCAGTTCTTAATCTTTGAAAATACAGGCATTCAAACCGAGAGTAAAATGAGAGAATCAGATTCTGTTATCATCTGATTGGGGATTGCCAGTTCTTACAAACAGTTATATAATACTTTTTAGTTATTTAGATTAGATTCCCTGAGACTCACATAGTTCATATTTACTTAAGCACACTATAGAAGACTATAAAGAAAACTGGAATTCTATTATATAATATATGCACTATATATCAACCATTTATCCTGTCAATAGGAAATAGCTTTTTTAGCTCAAATGTTTTTATAATGTTTTATGATTAAATTTTTGTCTGGGTAGTTTAGCATTTATATTCCAGTTCACAGAATCATCAAATCATTCAGGTTGTAAAAGTCCCTTAGGATCACTGAGTCCAACCATCAACCCCACTCTCCAAGTTCTCCCCTACACCATATCCCCCAACACCACATCTAAACGACTCTTAAACACTTCCAGGGATGGTGACTCAGCCACCTCCCTGGGCAGCCTGTTCCAGTGTCTGACCACTCTTTCTGTGAAAAATTCTTTCCTAATGTTCAGCCTAAACCTACCTTGTTTCAGCTTGAAGCCATTCCCTCTTGTTCTATCACTAATTACCTGTGAGAAGAGACTCTCACCAACCTCTCTACAATATCCTTTCGAGTAGTTGTAGAGAGTGATGAGGTCTCCCCTCAGCCTCAAATTAAACAGTCCAGGCTCCTTCAATTGCTTTTCATAAGATTTATTCTTCAGGCCCTGTGAGATCTACCCTAGTTGAGATCTACTTTTAAAAAAGCCAAAGGTAGTCATCATTTTTAGTATGGCTTGTGTGTTGTATGGATGTTGGAATCCAAACTGCTGAAGGTGTTCCCTTGTCTCCAGTTTTACTCATTCAAATATGGTTTGAAAATTAGTAACCTTGCTTTTGCTTTTTGATAATTTTTATGATGAGTTAAATATTACTACACTGTAACTTTATATTGGATCTTGAAAGGTTGTAGTCTGTGATAATCATAATAATGTGAATTTTTTTAACACTTTGGGAATGCTCAAGTCTTTCTAGTCTGAAATCTTCTGTTGCTTTTAATAGTTAATAATTTTTTTAATAGTTTCCAATTTAAGCATTTTATATGAAACTGTTGTGCTAAAGGGTCTATGTTTGCACGTACAATTTTTTAACATTTGTTTTTATCGCAAGAAATGTGAATAGCAGCTTCTTCATTGGGTTTGTGAAATCAACAGTTCTGCAGTTGGCCTTTACAACCAGATGCAATCCTTTTAAAGCCAGGAAATTTGCTAAGTCTAAAACTTAGTAATATCATAGTATGAAATATAGTGCTTTAGTGTCAGAAAAGGAGAATTAATCAGGTCCTGAATATTAGCAAACATATTCCTGACTAGCAGAATTTACTGAAACATACTTACTTGAAATTATTTAAAAATGTTTCACCAGAAAGGTATTATTCTAGATATCTTTTTTTACAGAAAGTTAAAAATATGAATCATATGTTTTGCCACATTCGCAGGTGGGCACAAGCCTGAAATTAAAACGCATCCATGACTTGTGCTTCTGTTCCAAAACGCTTGTTGCCATCAAGGGACCCCTTTTCCTTCTCCTGTTTCTGTAAGCTAAGAAAAGTCATGCGGGCTTTCCAGGTAGCAGGCATGGCTCAGTGCCACCACATCATTATGCAAATTTAGGGCTTAGAGCAATCTTGATAAATACTATGCTATGCACATGTAAATAGTTAACAGTTCTATTTCCTCTTTTTGTTTTTTAGAAGTAACTCCCTTGTAAGCATCCCAGAAATGGCAGGTATCCAGTGGGTTCCTGATACCTTCAAGCAATTCTTTCTCTCCAATCAATTATATCCTTAATTTAATGGCTTTTAACAATAAACTCTTTTGGAACTCCTTTTCCAATGGGTAGAAACATACACCGCTTTTAAAAGTGTTAGGCTATCATCAGCCGTGCCAAGAAATTCTCTGGCAAACAGCTAATTATGTCCACAGATAGAGCCTGACAAAAAATTTGCTTCAAGCCACAAGTCAGGGGCTTAACCATTGTTTGTGTCAAGTTACTTTACAGCTTGGGAATGTGGCTGTGAAGCAGTGTCCTTTGTTGGAGACGCAGGGCCCCGCTTTAGCCAGCTTATAGAGCCATACGTAAAATGGCCTCTTTGCTTTCACTTAACAGGATGCGGTTCACCTTTCTGCTCTGCTGAGCACCATTTCATGACTTCACAGCCCAGGAATTAAACCCAACACACAAAGCAGCTTTACCAGTAATTGTCCGCAGATTAAATTAAATGCCTGTTCTGGTACAGTGTATTTGAATCGTATCAGAGCCACTTCTGAGTTTACGTGCTTGTTCCTGTCAGTAAAAGGCAGCTACCGAAAAACGCTGCGGTCCTTGGGAACTTGTCCCTCAGTGATTCTGTTAAAGTCCTGGGGATTTTGTGTGTTCAACCTGATGTTAATTCTATTGTGTTTCATAATGAAAAAAAATAGCGTAGTCTGCTGGTGTAACACCAATGTCGTTTATTGGTGTAGCTACTGTCAGTAGCTCTGATTTATGTTTTGACTTCTAAATCCGCACTGTCACAGTGCTTGGCAGTTTCAAATTTTGTTTTTATCTTTGTTCAAAATTTTGAGGAATGAGTAAAAATCAGATTTCTTAAAAATTAGATAAATTGGTGTAAAAATATATCTTGACTAGTTTAATTAAGTTGTGTCGATTTCCTTTCGCTTTTGTGCATTGCATTTTCATATGTGGAGAGTAAAAAGCCATTAATTTTAGGAAGAAAACATTTAAAAATAACAAAGTTAAAGACCCTATCAGTTTCTGCTGAAGTAGATTTATGTATGTATTTCTAATATTTTTATTTTCTCATGTTTGTTTATTGTATAACTGGATTGTGCAACTGTTCTAGAAATTCTTGATTCAGAATGTGCCACTGCAGCCTGCTTTTTGCTTAAAAAATCTGTCTTACTGCTGGCTGTCCAGCTGGTGTAGCTGATGAATGAGAGTTCAGGGCTCATCATCTTTCTTAAAATTTCACAACCTTTAGTTTCTCATTAACAATATGCTTCATGGTTGCCAAACTTATCCCACCAATCTTTCAGACCAGCACATTATCACATTACTCAATATACTCTTTGCATAGTTTCTGTAATGATGTTGTACGTGAAAGTCATCTTAAAACTTGAATTTGGTGCTGTGTTCTTTAAAGTACAAAGAGAATAGGAATTTACCTTCACATTTCTTAATGCATAGGAGTCTGGTGACAAATTTAACCTAATTCATTCAGCCTCGGTCAGAGTTTACAAATGTATCTAAAATGTGATGGTTTTATTTATGAAAAATGCTAAAGATCACTCCTTTCAAAAGAATAGTGTGGTCTTTAATGACCAGACAGCCTTTAGAGTGAGTTGTTTTTTACATTAAGGTTTTAATTCCTCCAAGTTTAAGCATGTTCTTGTGAAACAGTTAATCGATTGGACAACACTGAGTCAGTTTAAGAGTGGTCAGGATTTAAGGTACTTTTTTTAATTGCACCCTGCTGTCTAGTCAGAAAAGGAGATAGAATAGACTTCTGAAAATTAAAGGCTGTTAGTTGTTTTCTACTAATATTTTATTTCTTTTAAAAAAGGATTAAGCTTTTTTAGCTGAATATGAAACTACTCGCTGAGGGAAAAAGCTTTTTTTTTCCTCCTCTTAAAATTGGTGGAAAAGATTTCATGCATTTCATGCCAGGAATCTCATGTACTAGCATCAGAAAGAAGACTTACAGTAAATAAATCTATTTACTGCTGTGCAGTCATATTTGGGCCACTTTTCTTACCTTTCTGGAAATGAGGAACAGATGATTTCTCTGAGAGCTACTGTGCTTAAATATTTTGGCAGAACAACTTTCTTTCGTTCCAAAAACATGGCAAGTTTTTCCAAAATGGTTCTAAAATGAGGGAAAGTTGATGTATCCTTTCCTGAACAAGATGCCACAATCTATCAGATGAGTATTAACACACTTTAAAGTTATGGCTTTGTCGTTTGGAGGGGAATACAGTACAACATTGAAAGTCTCCATCAACACCATGATACTTTTTTGTCAGCAACACAGCAAGGACTTCAAGAAAGAAAAGGAAAATATGAATACTATATTTCTACCAGGACTGTGACATCGAAGTACTATCTTAGAAAGATATGTGAGGATATATGTCTTGTGTCTGCAGAACCAACTGCATCGCCTCCTTCCAGCCCATCCTTTGTATTCACTCAACCTGGCTTTGCCAAAGGTATCTAGCTAAAAGTACCAGCAAAATGAGAACCATGTTGTCACCTTAAATGCCACGCAGGGCAGTGTGCACACGATCATACATGTTATTCCATGCTAGACTTCATTTCATTGCTTTTTTTTTCGCATTGCTAACATGGTAGATTTACTTCTTCCTACTCAGCCTCAGTCTGATTCAGCCTTTGTTCTCCACTCACGTGACCAGGGCTCTCACCCAGGACCTTATCATTTCATGTCTTGACAACTCCAGTCATCTTTGTTCTAGTCTCAACAAATACTGGCTTGCAACATTTGTATCTTTTCAAACAGTTTTCTTCTTGTTATTCTGATGTTCCATTGTTCCCTCTCTTGTACTGTGGGATTATTTGCTTTAACTTTTTAGGCCGCACCTTACCCTTACCATCTCGTATACACATGAACTGCTGACTTTATGGCATCTGCAATGCCAGCCTTTATTGCCTTTTAAGTGTTTCCAACAAGTATCTTTAACCTTATGCTATTTATTGCATGCTATTAACAAAAAATCCTCAGTGCCATTTCATTGTTCTTTCATTCCTTCCTAATTGGGAACTTTAAATTCTGCTGCAGTTTGACTATATAATAACAGTGCTAACTTATCATGATACTTTACAAAGCATGTGGGAATTCTTGGCTACTACCAAATGAAGTTCTGGGATTAAATTCAACCAATACTAAAGTCAGCAGGACCCTTATTAAGTACACTGCAATCATATACCTTAAGTACCACTTATCCATTACAATATGACTTGTATGAAAGCTTATCAGGAAAATGTTATAACTGAATGTCTCATCCATATCAGTCTATCTGATGTAATTTTCTTGACAGTAAGTTGATAGCAAGAATATATTTGGTGTATTTTTGTGTGTGCGTTAAGGATAACAAGTAACAGAATAGAACACAAGTCTTATGAGGAGCATCTGAGGAAACTGTGATTGTTTAGTCTGGAGAAAAGGAGGCTCATGGGACACTACAGAATCATAGAATGGTTTGAGTGGGAAAGGACCTTAAAGATCATCGAGTTCCAACCCCACTGCCATGGTCAGGGACACCTTCCACTAGACCAGGTTGCTCAAAGCCCCATCCAACCTGGCCTTGAGCAGTCCCAAGGATGGATCATCCACAACTTCTCTGGGCAACCTGTTCCAGTGCCTCACCACCCTCACAGTAAATAATTTATTCCTAATATCTAATATAAATCTACCCTTTTTCGGTTTCAAATCATTATCCCTTGTTCTATCACTACATACCCTGATAAAAAGTCCCTCCCCATCTCTCCTGTAGGCACCCGTTAGGTACTGGAAGGCCACTATAAGGTCTTACTGGAGACTTCTCTTTGACAGGCTGAGCAACACCAGCTCTCTCAGCCTGTCTTCAGTAGGAGAGATGCTCCAATCTTCTCCTGTATTTTTTCTAGTGATTGGAAGAGGTAGTTTCTTCACTTTACTTATAGTCCTTTATGATCTCTTTGTAAGGTGCTTTGCTTTGCCCAGGCATTTAGTACAGGTTCTGGGTGCCTGTCTCAGACAAATGCTGATTTGTGTTACATTGCAGGACACTTACAATTAGGCATCTCAGTGTCAAATGGAATAATACTGAAGCCCTTTTGTGGATTCTGTTATAACTCTCTTTTGAGAGTGAGAATTGGGGTTATATTTACAAGGATCTAGATGTGTCTGATGATGAAGATAATCAACTAATATTATTTCCAAAGAAGTATTAGCAGCTTCTATTGTTAAATTTTACATCATTTGCTAATTTTACAGTTTTCTAGGTCTCCCTCTCCACTTTCTGTCTGCCTGTGAAATCCCACAGTTTTGTAAGAGGCAAAGTATTTGGGTAATGAACACATGGAAGGGAAACTTACCTACAATTATCTACTTACGTTTCGCAGCAGCTTTGAACTACTTCATTACATGTCCATTAGTTCATGTTACAGTTGATACTAAGTCAATCCTATTAGTATTTAGTATGTTACACAGCTTTGGAAGGGATAATATGGGAGACTTCTGGAAGGAAGTATTTTGTAGCCTTAGATTGCTATGAAAGATTTCTTATTATCTTTGTTCCAAGCTGGGAGAAGGAAACCATGGGCAAAGACTCTTCGGGATAATGAAGGAGATTACATTATTACAGAAAACCACAGTATTTTTGTTAGAAGAAAATGTGCTCTAAGCTGCCACAAAATAGTAATGTTTTGAACTACTGTAAGTAAATTTCCCAAACAGGGCAAAGTCAACTTTATAAGTAATTATTTATCTTTCTAATCAATGATAGCATGATCCAAGAAACTCTTTCCTGTATTCAGTAAATCTTACCTTTCACTTTTAATTTTGAAGGGTGAATTGCATTGAAATTCTTTGAGCAATTATGTTGATGTTTCTGTTTAGCCTGGACAGAATAGTCATAGAAATCAAGTTTAGAATGTCGTGGTTAAACACTAATGTGCTAGAGGTGAAGAAACAGTAGAATTTTTAAGTCAGTAAAATTTAATGTATATAATTTGCAAATGTGTAACTACTATATGTCAGTGATTTCTGATAACTTTTCATTGTGAAAAGGCCTATACAAAATTAATCTGAAATTTAAATATACAGAGAAGTATTGGACCAAGAATTAGTGTAGGACTGTATGACAAGTAGAAAGTAAGGAAAACATGGCAATAAAAGATTGTGGGATAAAGGCTGTCCATAAACATTCCCATGTCTGCAATCATTAAAAGTCTGTGAATAGTCTGTGAAGTTTCTATTGTATTGTGAGACTATGCAAAAATGCTTTAGATAGTGTTTGGGTATAAATTTAGCATATATAAATAAAAATTCCTTAATATTATTTGAGATTTAAAACTACGTTTGTAGACAATGTGATAAACACAAGAGGGATGTTTTGTGAAATGGACTTTTATTAAGCTTGATCAGTGTAAAATAAAAATCCAATTAAGGCATTGAAAAGATAAAGAAAGACCATCTGTGACGGAATTTGCCACAGATCTAATGGTAAGCTAATTTTTCAGATGAAGTGGATACTATACTTCGCAGGGGATGAAGCAGAGAAGTTAGAAATAATGTTTTTATTTAATTTTTGCCAGGAATATGAATAAATCTGATAAAAACAGTGAAAACAATGCTTGTAGGTCAATTAAACACAAGTTTATAAACATATTCTTTCTTCCCAGATGGTGACATTGCATTCCATCCTAGTTCTGAAAAAGCTTGAAGCAATGTTGTGGGAAATGTATTTCTTACCCTGAGACATCTTACCTGATTTCTAAAAGGCACCGTATGCACGAAACTTTGGTCCCAGAGATTATATTAGTGCACATGGGATAATGAGTTTCACGTTATGGAGCAGAGGTAGGATTGCTTAACTGAACACTGTTTTCCACTAAGAAACTGATTCGTGGTTTATGTTGTACTAACAGAGGAAGATAAAGTCTGTTTTCTTGATTTTTTTTACAGGTAAGTTTTCAGGTTCTTGTAAACAAATTCCCTAAAAAAATATTGTATACGTATAACTTCTGAGAGAAGTAATTAGGAAGCAAGGTTGAGTGATGATTAGGGTGCTTCACATGGTCTGGTCAAGGTTACTATAACAGCGTGTCATGACCTGCATTGTCACTCTGGCTACACAAATGAGGCTGCTGAGAAAAACTGAGACATTTGCTTAGAGCTTAGCCTAGATTAGATAAAGGTAATAGTATGGTATTGTAGGTCCTTTCTCAACTGCTGAACTTTGCCTGTGCAGATTGATAAATTAAGTAAATGAGAGTTTGAATTGCAGATGAAAAAGTTCCAAAATTGTCATGTAGTAAAAGTAAGAGATTTTCTTATTACAGTACCTATGAAAGAATCGTTCATCTTCTACAATGTAGACCTAATTTACTCAATAGCCAGCTATCTAATACCTAGCAAGTATGCTTCAAAGTCAAAACAATATTTAAATACTATTTAAACCCCTAAATAATGGTGAATAGTCTAAACAGAAATCTTCGAGTCTGTGTGTTTTGCAAGAGCAGTGTGGTCAGTGTGATCAGGACCAATAACTCCCCTGAAATGCCCTTTAGATCTTGACTGTCTGGAGGTGATCAGGAAAATTAGAGTATTAGGACTATGTGTGGGATTGAAGAATTTTTAATCCCACTTCTTACTTGCCTTATATCCCCTTCTCTTCAGTAAACTTCACTAAAGATCTTTAGCTGCTTAGCTTTCATTAATATTATGTGTTTCTGTAGTGACGAGTAGTAGTTGCTGTGCAGTTATGTATTCATTAATAAAGATAAAAGGACTTAAAAAGAACAAGTCATGGGATATAGGAAGATAAAATATATTATATAAGGAGCTTAAGTATGATAATAAATATTGAGATGTATGTTTAATCTCTGTATATAAAATCAGCACCCCTCTGATCACATCATTCTACTTTTTAATAATATTATGCCTACATATATCATATTTTTGTACTTCTGTAGTGAAAATATTGTTTCAAGGGTGGCTCTAAATATGTCACAGTCTTTGTAATTGGCTTCTTTATTTTCTCTAAACTTTTTAGGTGTAGTTAAACGTGTTTCCTGTCATAGCCAAAGCTACAGGTGCCACCTGCCATGGCAGGACTCATAACTAATCCAGTATTTGCCGGACAAGTGAAAAATTTAGTATTACTGTAAAGTAAGCTGCTTAAGTACTTTGTTGCATCCATCTGCTCCTTTTTTTTCTTTTCTTTTCAAAATACACATCCTGACCATGGCTACCTTTGATCCTGTCAGTTATTGTTCATATTTAACAGAGAGAGAGGTATATTGCATGAATAGCCCTTGAAGCTTGATTTCATTGGCCAATGTGTGTCTCTTTGTTTTAGCATCATTTGTTTTGCTTTGAGTTTCTCTTACTTTCTTGGTACCATGGGATTAACTATAGGACAACCTATTGCAAAGTGTCTCTACTCAAATTAGTGAAATCAAGAGGCAGTGCAGGAAATTAATTCTTTCAGATAAAGCTTGCAGAACTAGTCTCTGGAGCCTTTTCCCCCACAGATGTTTTGCTCGAAGCTGTTTTTAGGTATAAAGCCTCAATCCTGACCTTTGTGAGGAAATAATGAATGGTAGGCAGTTAAAGGCCAAATGCCAACCGTAGCTGTTACTTTTTGCAATACTGCTTAAGTAAATAAAGTTTGTGAGAGCCCTAAAACAGCACTTCATCCACAGGTAGCTATATGCAGAAATTGTGCCATGTTTCACAGCGGTTCCTGTTTGTGGTGGACTGATCTTTGAGCCACAGTAGTCAAACTGAACCAGAAGAGTTATTGTGGATTAGATTAATGTCACTAAGGTCAGAGACTGGACCTGAAGTATTCATAGGCATGTTCTTTGTCTTTTACATCTTTCTATATAAAATCTGCCCTAATATATTCACCTGTTTCCTGACTTTTTCTAGTCCTCAGTGATGATAAGAACTCTGCAGGCCTAAAATGCTCTGTGTAATACACACAGTATTTGTATTATTCTTAACACACCTGATTTATTTCATATCAACCTATTGGCCTCTGTCTACCAAAGCACTTCCAAGATTTCGTAATATAAAAACAGTGGACAACATTGGCTTTTCGTTAGTGTCAGTACTGGATCTATATAAAGCTGAAACTGAAAAAAAATGCATTGTATGCTGTGCAGACATAGTTTTCATAGTCCAACAAATCCCAACAATCATCTTAGACATAACAAATAACATACATTTTTCAGTTTGGACACAAGTTTGTAGTCATTGAAAGGAAAATGGAAGAGATTTGCTGATAACTGGTTCTATCAAAGGAGAACTCCAAATATAGAAACTATGTTTTTGCCCTAGTAGAAACTAGTATAAGATCTGTTCTGTCTCATTATGAAAGCCTCTCATGTGTTAGCCTCAAAGATGCCCAGCTCAGAATTTGATGTCAGTAAGCCTACTGGCATTTTACAAGCAAAGATGATCCCTACCAATTTCAGATAATGCGCTTAAATCTATAGTCCTACAGAAAGACTTGGGTTTTTTAATAGTAGTAATCCTTTAATGACAGGGTGTGGAAACACCACAGGGCCTCTTCTATTTTCCCTGTTGAGAGGCTTTCTGTGTATAGTATGTTGCAGATGTTTTAAAAAAAACCAACCCTGTTATAAAGCTCAGTAGGTTTTTCACCTTTTGTTTGAGTAGTTGTAAAGCTATTCTGTTCGATACCTTTAATGATACAAATGCAATGGATAAGTTGCAGAGTAAGTATTAGATGGAATAAAAGAGTTAAACAGAAGCTAGCAGAAAGGTTTGTCCATTTGAAGAAACAGTGCCTTAGAACTGTATATAAAAAACTTAAATTATTTTTGAAAGAGGAATAGAAGATAAGAATATAGGCTTCTTCATTTTTATTCCCATTTGCCACCTAAAATGACATGTAGAGAAAGTGTAAAGCGTTTGTATTTTTGTGGCTTTTAGACCCTGATGGCTTTTCCTTTTGCTGGGTTCCAAACTAGCTTCAGGTGTCCTGCAAACAAGTGTGACATATTTGTAATATTGAAGCGTTTACTGACAATATTGTTTGCTATGCTGTCTTTTTGAGCATCTTAGAGTTAAAATAGTCTAGGAATAACCAGCAATGTTTTTTGATACACAGCAAGTTAAACCAACAGAACTGTAAAATTATCCTGGCTATCGAGAGGTGGAAATATTATATTAGTTTAGGAAATCTTATACAATATCTGCCAAGTGCATGATCATATTACAGTACATAAAAGTGCACTGTACCTTATTTAGAATAAAGTACACTAAATACCATGCGTAGAACTTTTTTTTGCAAATAAGGTATCTACAGGTAGTGAAAGTATTCTTGCAAAATAACTGAAAAATTTGACATGCAGTAATTGTAATCCTGCTTGGGGCTACATTAATGACTTCCTAATCCCTCTAAAAGTTATTAAGAATAACACTTAGGAAATTTTTAATGAAACTAAATGCCTAATTACAGTTTTATTAAAACTAGCACCAGTAGTGGAAGTTCCCTGGTGACATTCAGTGACATAACTGACAATGGTTTTTAATTTCATGCTATATTCTTTCCTTCTACATTTTTGAGAAGTTTGATCTAAACCAATTCTGAATTTATTTAGAATGTAAGCAGAAGATCAGGAGCAGACTTTTTTCTACTTTTCAGTGAACATTAAATCTGTGGACTTCCTTGTTCAGCTTCTTGATCAGGGAAATTGTAATAATACCATGCTGGAAATCTTTCTTAGAGTTGAAGTTTCTGAGTAGCCTTGAAGATTAAGTACAATGTACTCATTGGTTTTGAAAACATAAGCAAAACAGAAGAGTAAAATATGCCTGAGGGAGAAAATGCTTTTGTCCAGGGCACACATGATACAAACTGCTCTTTATGAGCAGAAATGGGACATTATTTTTGATTGTGTCGTGTCACAGAGGAGAGTCCAGGACTTAAGGGTTACAACTGCAGCAGTTTCGTATTTGGGGCACAGGGTAGATGAAATCCACGGTAGTGATTGTAATTCGGTTTTGACTGTCTATCACAGAAGAAAAACAAAGCATAGTGGATCTTAAATTTTCCATCCCTCCTGTTTCTGTCACCCAGACTGCTGTTTGTTTAGATATATAACTCTGAAGATATTGGTCATAACCCTTCCAAGTTCTCATGTCCCTCAGGTTTTACTCTGAGGGCAGTTATTCTCTGAGGGTACTGCCAGACTCTGATTGCTTTAACCAGCCAGTAACCATCTATCTCCGTAATTTTCTTCTGTGACCTCCTTTCACCATCCCAAGCACTTGGAGTCCTGTGTTTGAAGTCAGAGCTGGTGCAGCAGAACTGTTTCAGGCTGCTGTGAAACAGTCATGTTGCGAGATCGCTGTGAGAGGTGGAAGCGACTAAATGGTGAGAGAGAGCTGTGAGAAGCCTCACCCGCAACCCCAGCCTTACACCTCTGCACACTGACTCAGGAGCTGCATTAAACTTGGCTTCCTGGCTTGGGCTGGCACCTGCCTCATTGCTACAGACTTGCCTGGCCATCTGGACTCTGGCCCAACTCTGGTATTGGGACAGGACCTGCTTGGCCATTCTTGTTTGAGTGGAGGGGGCTTGTGTACAGTGTGGGTGAGGTCACTGCCCTGCCTGCCGCACCGTCACCCTCACTGCTTGGCTTGCCTTCCCTTGTGGAGCAAGGACAACTGGAAATGTTAGATCATCAGGCTGTATTTATTTTGGAGCTGGGAAAATATTAGAAACATCTCTGAGTGCTTGTATCTCTAGACCACCTCGTTTAGTTAGGTAGCATGTTAGTTTGCCTTTTCTTCTATGTAATGCTTAGGTAGGGTAATAAGACTCAATATATTCTACTTCTTTCATATTATGGAGGAAGAGACAGTCCTGGTCTTCCTGCATTTTTGAAAAAAAAAAAAAAAAAGAAAAGAAAGACAAATATACAAATAGTTAGACAGGCATAAAAGTTTTTGTAATTTAAGTAGAAGACCATCTGAAATACAGATAGACATAGAAATGAAAAGCATAAAGTTGTGTGTGTGTTCTACCATAAGTTACATAGAAAAAATTAAATTTAATGTAGAGAGTAGCTATTCCCCTTCTGTGCTGCCTTAGTGCAATGATCTCAGAAGTCTAAGTGAACAGGAACTACTACTTTGGATGTTTTTCATTCCTCTTGACTGATTTTGGGGGAAATTCCATATAAATAAGCATTTTAATTAAATTGTTGAGGTAAATGTTTCTAATATAAGCATAGCTGATTTAATATAGATGTATATCTTGTGCATGTATTTTCAGATTAATCATAAATTAGTTTTCTGAAAGTTGGAATTCTACATGTTGAAACATGAACTTCTGTTTGCATGCCAGAAAAGTGAATTTTTGAACTATCCTTCTGTTTGTAGCTGTTACAGAAGCAAAGTAACAATGTAGACACATGCATACTTATGAAGGTACTTATTGTTTTGAGGAAATGCCTGTATTAATTTCAAATTGTGCAACATTTCTGTGATTGGTACCGCAGTTCTACTTCTAAGTACTTAGTTCTTCTGGTCATGTTTTATTAAACAGTGGAACCTGCAATAATTAGCCAGAGCAATAGTAATGGTAATTTTATTTTACTGGATATTTCATTTTCCTCTGTTTAACCTTAAATGGAGTAATGTGGTAGCATTGATTATCTTCACAAGACACACCAGATGTATGGTAGGGCCTACTTTAGCTATTAGATTGGAAAAGGAAAAGAGAACGCCTGTGCTTAACAGAAAAAGGCTGTATCTTATCTCGCGTGTCTCTAAACAAAGCACTATTTGTCCTCCTTCCAATTTTTTGCCTTTGTTTTGATTTATCTTGTTAATGAATCGAGTTGTACGTTTGCATTTCGTCAGCCAACACAGAGGCTCATGTTTTTCATTACATGCAGAAGTTTCTCTTCACCCCTAGTTTAGTGAAGCATTGTTTCTCTAGAGTCTTGGTAGCTCACTCAGCCCTGCACACCCACTACCTCTCCTCTAAATCCTTTACCACCTCCACAATATCAATATCTGATGGTTTTTCTGTCGCTCAGCTGTTTCTGCTGACTAGTCTAATGCTTTCAGTCTTGACTCTGCTGACTCTGCCTCTTTGACTAACTGCCCTGCTAGGCCTTCAGCTCTAGGTTTCTTCACGACTTCAAGTCCCAGTACAGCTCTAGCTTCACATTAATGCACTGCTTCTGTGCCAACTTGTCTGTTCCTTTATCATGTTTGCCACATTTTACTCCCACTCTTTGCTTGAGTCACAAGCCTGCATTTATTTTTCTCACACTTTTTCACTTGCTTTTCTGCTTCGATGCCTCACTGATCCCTCTCCTGTTCCCTTGTTTACATCTTAACTTTTCATCTCTCTTTATGTCCGTCTGTCTTCTATCAACAGGAATGTATTCTTGCTACTAGTTCCTTGTCCATTGCCAACCAATCTCCCTTATTTCTTTCCCTTCTAAATAATTTCCAGCAAATATGTCTTATCCTTCTTTCTTTGTTCTTCCCTTCTTTTGATGATCACATTGACTTGTGTCTCATCTTAAATTACTGAATTGAAAGGTGAGAAATTTGAAACCAATATGGAACATTGGTTTTGGGTAGTACATTGTTCACAGAACATCAATATGACCTGGATTGTATGTCCTTTCAGTCAACAATAAATCATCTGCTGATGTGGATAGGAGCAGTTGTATGCTTTGTATTACTCTGAACATACAGTTGTATGCTTTGTATTACTCTGAATCATTGCAGTTGTATCATGCACTGTTCAGCTGTGGTACTCTGTGTTAGACACAGAAAAGCTAGTGAGAGCTGGTCTGCAGTCCTGCGGCTTAAGAAGGACACATCTGCTCTGATGTTTAGTGACTTCTAAACATCAATAACTTACTTGTTTAGTAACTTCTAAACATCAATATACTTTAGTCTGTAAATATTTTCCAAGACATGAGTTGATCATCTTTTACAGATGGTATGAGTAGATTACAGAATAGATGTTGCTATGGGCTCTTGACATGCTGAAAAAGCTGTGTGTTCCTCTAGATGTTAAGGCAAAATTTATAATTCTGGTCGTAAGTTTACATTAAGTTTGAAATACTTCAGAAGTGATAACAAGTAAAGCAGTTCTGTGAACACCTACAAAAAAAAACCCACCCCAATTTGTTCTTTTAGGTAGTTACGCAGGCCATGCAATAAAACCAGCACAGATAGCTGATAAATCAATGCTTACTTGCATGCATATAGCTTGTGCAGTACTTTCATGACTCATGTCCTTGTTCTAGAGCAAGTTCCCAGTGAAACATTCCTTTTCATTTTGTAAATGTGTGGTAGCCCAGATTCTGATTTGAAAAACTACTTTTTTAAAAGGCCCTCTGTCAATGCGACATGTTGATTTCAGATCACAATTTTCATGTAAACGTTCTTTATCTACCAGCTCTGCAAACTTGTTCTGGTTACCTGGAGTCAGGATTGTACAACCTTCAATAGTAAGGTTCAGACAGAATGTAGGTACCAGTCACAGAAATTGCTTCACACTGCTTGCAGACTTGGGACACTAATTAACCATCCTGTTAATGATATATGAGACAAAGAAGCTATGTAAATATGTAAGACTAAATACACAGGCAGCAGAAGTTTATGGTAGGAATGTACTATTTTTATAGAAACACTTCTCTGACTACACTTACATTTTAGTCTTATTAGTTTAATTTAGAATGAAAAATTTTCTATTTTAAAATATGCCTGAAAATGAGTAGGGTTAGGGAGAACCTTACAAAAGCAGAGGCCAGGAGAAAGGTGGAGCAAGGGTACAGCTAATCCCTAGTGGATGCTTTCTTGTATAAACAGCACAAATCAATACCAATCCTGAATCCTTCTACTCCTGGTAATTCCACTCCTTAAGTGTGTGGGCAGCAGCAAGTAAAAAGACATCATCATGTTGAAGAAGAGGAAAGAAAAATCTGCTGTGCTTTACTCAGCACCACATTAAAAGAAGGAAAGCTTGCTTCTTCATGACATTACTTGTCACTGTCTAAGCATGTTATCCTTCGTGTATGCTAAATCATTTGCTTTCCATGCATCATGCATCTGAAGCATAAAAACTGATATTACAGTCTTAATGTATGAGGAGAGTTTCTGACTATTAGCTAAATCAGCATGGATTTATTTTTTTTAACAGAAAGCATCACTTCATGGTCTAAAACCAGGAAAAAATAGGATCAGAGATAGGGAAAAAAATACGATCACAGTTTATTTTTCTTACAGGTTTATATAGGTGACATAGCTCAGCTGCTGGCATGTCATTAGATCAGTGTATTTTGGCAGAAGCTTTTGTGTCATCTAGCCTGTTCTGTATGGGATCCCCGCTACCGTGACTTTGGAAAATACCCACAAGTTGTACATATCAACAGACTATTGACAAATCTCACTTCAGACTTGTCAGTGTGCTCAGAAATCAAGTATAATATTTCCCCAAACATTTCTGGACTGTTGAAAAAGTATAATGGCTATTTGAAGCAATATCAAATGTGTTTCAAATAGACCTACTATTTACATCGCAGCTGGTTAGAGAAGGATCCCTGTACATCTACCATCTGCCAAAGAGGATAATATGGTTTGTAACTGGCATTCTTATTAATATTGTAGGCAGCAAACCCTGCAAATAGGGCAGGAAACAGGAATAGGACTCATGGTCTGATCCTGACTCTGATGGTGTTTTGTGGAACCCTGGGAAAATGGCTTGAGCTGTTTAGCCTGTTGACTTCTTACATTGTGTGATCAGAACCGTTTTGCACTGTTTTGTCATTCATTTTCCATTGGGGGTGGGGGGTGGGGAAAAGCTACATGTCTTTTAAAACATGCTGTGATGAAAAGCTACCTAAGAATTAAGATAATTCATGCTCCTGTAGAAAAATTCAACTGCATCTTTAAAACTTTAAAATAAAGTGAACCTCACTTGTGATAAGGGAAGAAGGGGATCTTGATGGTATTCCTGCTTATTATTTAGTCCCTACCATAATTAACAACAAAGTTGACTGTGATCTTCAGTCTACTTCTATGGTCACAGTATTGCTGAGCTCTGTAAGCTGGCAGAGAGCAAAACAAAACCAGTCGCTGCCTTCTAAGTGGACTCTAATAGCCATTTTAACAGTCCTCCTTCCCTCAAACAGCAATGCTTTCCCACAGAAATCTGCAGAAAACATAGAATTGCATTGTATTAGTTAGTATTTAAACTGCAGTCCAAGGCTTGGAGATTTTACATCTAGCACTGATGATATGTCTTTGTAGGTCATTAAGCCCTGTAACCCAAATGAAAGATGCCAAAGAAGCTGTGTGTGAAGCAAAGGCACACTAGCTTTTTGCTGTGCTGTTATGCTACACTTTATGCTGTGTGGTTATCTTGAATGATAACGTATTTGGCAGTGAGAAGAAAACATCTCTGTATGAGATAGAGGAGGGAGGGGTTTTTTAGCGTGAACTTATGTCACCCTTCTTTTTGTAACTTATTGTCTGTTGATGAATTTTAAAGGAGCCCTTAAGGATTTGGCACAGAATTAAAGCATCATGCTAGCTTCTCAAGTCAGACTATCCCTTCACCTCACCGCACACCCAAACTTGGTTCTTCTTGCTTGTTTTTCTCTGAGCTGGACTGAAGAAAGAACTTGTGTAAAGAAGAGTGAACTGGAAATTCTTAGTATTGTTTTCAGAGTCACTTTTTTTCTGACATTCTGATTTAAGATTTTTCTGTAAAATTCCTCAGCCATTACAGGTAACGAAGATTTTGTAACTGGTGCCACAAGCAGCTCAAATGGTTATCTAGTGTTGCAGTACTTCATGCAGACTGATCTTCAGAAACAGTGTGTTCTGGTATATTTAGACATACCTATGATAAGTAGGATGCAGGCTGGATGCAGCTGCTAGTTGCAATCTCAGCATTGCTGAAGTTTTCTTGCCAAAATGATGGTGCTCTACCTCTTTTCAACATATCATGTTTAATAAGTGTACAATCTGTACAAGGGGGTACTTCTGTTTGAAAATCAGAAGTTAATTTATATTATTAAATTATAAGAGAAAATTTTGCATCTATTTTTCACCTGTGTTTTAAGTTCTGATATAGCACAAGCTGTTTCCCTTCAGTATATAGTGCTGCAAGTACCTAAGACCTGCCTTATTTTCTTTTCTACGGCCAATTGTCACTGATTATTCTCTCTTTTTATCAGAAAGTCTAACGTAAGAGATATTCACTAACCAGTTAACAACCATAGATTTATAGCAGCTGCAGTTTTGTCAGTGCTATCAATTAAATTCTCGATAGCTCCCTTTGATAGTTCTGGAATAGAGTATTATGTGGTGGAGAGGGGTAAGAACACCTGGAGCAAGGAGGATGAACAATGAATGGAATTCTTACTTAAAACAGACACCTCTCGCTGTACAAGCTTTAACACTGCTTGTACCAGAGTTGTCTTTAGTCCAGATAATCAAATAACCAGACAACTCAGCAGCACCATTTCTGCTGTTCTTTCCCATCCTCCCTGCCAGCTCTGGGCCCTTAGGACTCCCCAGCAGAGGTCAGAGAAAGCCTCTCTTGCTCTCACAACTGAGGCTGATAATTAGAACTGATACTCAATGCAAAAGAGGTGGGTAGCAGGGGAAGCTTCTCCTCCTTCAGTCTGAGTGGAAGTTTGCGTTGGGTGTCTTTCTGTGCAGTGATTGACCTTGAGTGTTAGTTGTGCTAGAGATATAGGCATTTATTGGACATTACAGAGGCAACATCAGAATAGAACTCTTTAGGTAAGGACAGGCTGACTGTGCTCTTGCCCTTTCCTTTAGTTAGTAGTTAGAGAATGCAGCTGGAAATAACTAAAAATAGTAGGATTTTATGCTTTCTAAATATGAGTTGATAAGCGGGTACCAAAAGGTATCTGAAGTGCATATATTCAGTTCTTCAGGGTTGTTTAATGTTCTCAGTTTTGTCAGCCCTTGAGAAGATCTGAAGGTATTCAATATCTCTGTAAAGTGCTGAGGCATTTTAAAGCTAGTCCTTAATACCTGTGTTGGTGTACCTCTATTAAAATGGTCTTCTTATTGATACAGACTGTGGTAGCTTAAGTACAAGTGCAGACACGTTGCTGTGTGAACTGTTACTGGATAGATTGGTCTCTTCAGATCTATCTGTATTAGGTACTCTGGAATAATTACCTGAGCTATGTTAAAATAAGGAATGGGCTAGAAAATGAGACCCTTTGTGGGAGTTCAGTAGCTGATCTGTAGCAGAGCTGTGATTGTTCAGGTAAATTTTAGAACGATCCCTGGGCTCTAATAGTTTAAAAAAAAAAACAACACAAACCAAACAAACAAACAAAAAACCACTCTAAAATCTGTCGTGTAGGAAATAGCAGTGCTAAAAAGTTTATATGGAGTAATGAATCCTGACTTTCAGAGATTTCTTCACGGTTGTCTTCATATATTATTGGAGTATTATACTTCAAGTCTCTGGAGGTTTTACCTGCTTAGGTTGCTATACTCCTTCAATCTCTTCAACTTTCCATTTGTGTGATAACTTACTATTAGCATTTTTGATGTTTCTTTTCATAGTGGTAGTTAGAATCTGTGGACCTCTTTCTGTTGGTATTACAGCTTTGCTTCATAACTAGTAGCCTTATTGCCGGGCTTAATAAACACATCTGTGTGAAGCTCTCTACTCTGTTTGGTTTTTTTATGTCCTTTGGATTTACAGACCTACTTACATCTGAGAAGTCCTGAATTGCCAGTTTACTTGATCTTGTTCTAATGTAGTGCAGGGGGTTATGCTGGTGGAAACACTGCAGTGATGTGCCTGTGATTCAAATCTAGGTTGTGTGATCTGTGACTGGCATCTAGTTTTGTGGAAGGGGAAAGAAAGGGGAAAGGTTAAGACTCTGAGGGCTGTCTGGATTTGTCTTCATCTGACTGAAACAATGAATGCATATTGATTCATTATTACTTCTTGAGCAATATTATGTCCCCAAACTCCTTCCAAGCACAGAAAGATTCTCCAGTGTGAACAAGCTCTGAGAAAGTTTTTTCAGTAATGTTTGGTATAACACTTCACCCATGGTGAAGTTTACCAAATTACCAATACTATACTAATCTTCTTGGAACATTGCAATTATCACATAAATGTTGAATGTGTTCACAAGGGTTTATCATCTCTCCCTCCTCCTCTTCCCTGTTTAAGTAGGGGAGGAGCAAAGAAAATTGCCATTAGCTATTGAGGAGGAGGAATAAAGTGGAATTCCTGTGCTTGATCTTGCAGCAGCTGCTGGTAGCAGGGCGTGAAAAAATAGTGGTGGCTCTGGGGCTGATCTGGCTGCTGTTTCCCAGAAAAGCAGACCTTTGTGTAGTCCATGGGACATGCACAAATACTGCATTTATCCAGTCCTCCCCTGTTAGTTGAAACTGGAGAAGTCTACAGAGTATCTCAAATCCCTGACATTTAAAAAAATAAACGAGGCCCCAGTCCCATTTTCTTTGAAACTTTGTCCATAGTGAATTGGCTTTGGGGGGTTTTTTAAGGGGCAGCAAAGCTATAAATTTTTTCTCCTACTTCACATTTTTCATGTGATAGGATTTAACATGAAATTCTGGTTTGTTTTACCCTTTGATAGCCCGTCTGAGTGATTTATAAAAACTTTTACAGAGGCACCACCATCTTTGATGCTTTGTTAGGAAGCCAAATCCCTCCAGGTGGCTTAGACAGATGCTAGCACCTTGACTACGCCCTAGTTTGTATACTGTTTTAATAGTTACTAATTACCTATTCAATGTCATTACCATGTTTCTGGTTTTGGCTCAAAATTATAGAGCAAGTTACAACAGTCATCAGAAAGATCACTATGTATTCTGCCAACAGTAGAAAATAAGAATTGTTAGGGTATGTTGAGAAGCTAGTGTGCTTATTTAGCTCTTAGAATGTGTGTTTATTTTGGACTTTCTGTATTCCTTATGATTTGTCCCTTGACTGGAATTGAAAAACTTGAACAATTAGCTCTTTTTAAGTGCTAGAGAGCAGATCTACTTTGGAGAAACAGCACATTTTTTACAGTTCAGGATCACTCAGCAAACAAAATGAAATCTCCTGGGACGCTCAGCAGAAGTATGTGAACTTTCAAAAGGTGTAGTGCCATATATTATTCCAAGATCAAACTTATTCAGGCAAAAAAGATGCCTAAACCATCCCAGTTACTTATGTTGTTAGAAAACGTTCTGTGTAGTAAATAAAGTCTTGTTTTACTGTGGAAGGAAGTAATCCTTAACAAGATACTAAAGAGAATAAGATTTCTTTTCATTTCTGTCTCCCTGACTCTGCTGTGTAAGTCAGATCCATTACATAGCAGGAGTTTTAAACCCTGTTAATTCCCTTTTTTGTACCCCTTTCTGAAAAGTGCTTCCTAGTGAACATCCTTGAAAGGGAGATGATTTCCACAGGGCTAATTATTTGGGGCAGAGCACCATGGTAAGGCACATGCTTCTAGTGTTAGCACTACCTCATCTGACACTGCCCTGTGGGTATGTGCCAGTGCTGGGCTGCACGGGGTAACCACACATGGAATACCTCTCATTGCAGGTTGGGTGGAACATCTGATCTGATTAATTGTATGTCTACAGCAGGAAGTTTTCCTGGCATAACTAAGATGATTAGTGGTGTGATTTGTTTTGGGAGCATTGCTATGCTGATAACAGACTGTTTTATTTTTATTAAATGCAACAGTGGAAACACTAAGAGGGTTTTGGCTGGCTTAGTTAAACAGAAAAAAAAATTATAGTCAGAAGTTGACCAACCTCCCTCTAGTAAGATCTTATCTGGAGGGGAATACTTAATTTTTACATTTAAATTGCAGTTTAGTTTTCAGAGTTCACTTCCACATGAAGGATGCAATTAATAATTACCAAAGCTATTGTCTGCACCATCTTTGATGCAAGAATCCTTGTGTTGGAATTTATCAACTCATAAACAACTCATATTTTGAGATGTAGCTTTTGCATCTGTATGATCTATTGAATATAATTCCTTTGTCCTTCTTGGTTTACAAATAATCCCTGGAAGAATATGAGTAGTGCTCACTGTGACTAAGAGTAAAATTGAGCCCATCATCTATAAAACAAAGCACAGATTCTGGATCACAGGACTTGAACCCAGCCCTTTCCTTTTACTGCTTATAGTGGGGAAGTCTGTGCCTTAGTCAGCTCTCGAGGCTTTTCCACATAAAGATTTTTCTGTCATCAGTCATGCTTTTCATTTTTATAAACCTGTTTCTTCTTACTTCTCTTTGGTGCTTTTCAACTGAAAAATCATTAAAAGCTTGTGAAAACAGGTAGAGAGATTTTGTGTTACTGCTTCAATCAGTGTGTTTACACTGCAGACTGACGTAAGTTGGGGTTCTGGGTTTTTTGGTGGCAAGTGCAGATTTTGTTGCTTATTCCCACAAACATATTGCTTTTGGCATCCCCATCATATCTCTACCTGTTCTCTGAAGCTGCCTTGTAAGCTTAACCAATATAATAACTACTCTCTGACAAGTGTAAGCTGTGGTGCCCTGGGAGAGAGGAAGTGAAGAACTGGAGGTTATGGTGCAAAAAGGTATGGGAGATATCAGGGTGCTCTAAGTTGGCTCCTCCACCTGCAGGGAGGCATGTGGAGCTGTACCTTGCAGAATGAATTGCCAGGATAGCCTAATCCTGTGTCTTAATCATCACATTGCAGAGATTTATTTGAATTACTGTGTCCCCAGTGGTGATCCTGTGGGTATCACTGGTGCTTCTGCAAATGTAGCTTTCTTCTTTTTGCACAGGAAAAAGAAAGAAATCAAAGCTACCTTTTGGCTTTTTTCACAATAAATTGTGGGGAAAGTAAGGATTTCTATTTTTTTTTTAAATTTGTGGGTGAGAAACGGCAAGAGCTAAATAGGAGCCTGGGGTAGCTGCAGTGAAAGTGTATCCTTGGGGGTCGACACTGCCACAAACACAGAATACACTGTTCCCTACTGTGTTTATTTTTTGACAGTATCTTCTGATTTATGGACTAGCATTCACTATAGGTCTAAATCAGAATGGAAAGTTAAAATATTATGAGATAGGAATATATGAAATTCAACATGCAGGCTAAATCACAAAGTGTACTGACTTTATGAAAATGCTTTCTTCTTTTGGGGTTCTCTTAGATTAAATTTACCTGCTTACAGTTTCATTTTAAAGCTTTATAATTTTATACATATTGTTGAAGCAGTATCCATTCCCTGACTAAATATGCAGACATACTTAGAATGTTCCCTGGCTTTAATAATGAAAGTAGGAATTGAAAGTACTTGGAGCTGGTACGTTTGTTGTTTTCCAGTTAAGGAAGCTGGCAGATGATGTTACAAATTTTTGGAAGAATTGCGGTTTTACAGACAATGAAAGCAGTAGTTAGAGCAACACAATGTCTAGATAGTACTGCTAAGAACATAATTATGATCGGTTTTCTGTTGTATAACTGGTAAGTAATATGAAAACCTCAAATAAATTATAATTGTAGGATGACACAACAAACATCCCTGAAGTCTGACATTTTCAAGATCAAAAAAGCTATGTGAGACCTTGCATTTTTCTTGTTTAAAGAAGCAGTTCTGTGACACATTAGCTGTAGGTACTGCACCAACCAGGCAAACAAATCTTACAAAGAAACTATCTGGTTAAGTAACAGTTTTCAATAAAAGCTCTGAAAATCCAACAGAGTTGAGCATTTGTTTAAAATGTTGAGCACTTTGTCATTATTAACTTCTATAATTAATTAATCTTACTTAATTTTTAAGAGCGATTTATTTTTTTAAGTTATATTTACATCACCAGAAAGCACTGTTAGTGCCTTGCAATCGGTCTTTATGCTAAGATGTCTTGGACATTTTAAATAAACAAAATCAGCTGGCTTTGCTTTGCAATTATACTGCAGCAAAGTGGGCTTGGGTTAAAATGTTCCTTTCTAGTATATTTCTTCATATGGGCTTATTTGCAATTTTTCCTGTGGGAGATTTGCTCTTTATTTTGATAATTCAAAGTTAGAAGTCCTCTGAGAATTGAAATAAGATTTTTAGTTTAAAGATAATATATCTGCTGTGTACTTTTGTGTTACTTTAGTTATTGTAGAAGTGAGGAAAATAGTTCATATTTGCTTTCTGGCCATATTCCAGATAATAATATGTTCTAGGAATTCTGAAGTCACCTGATAAAATAAGAGAAAGGACTTCTGTCTTTTAAGTTATAATACTTGCAAACACTAAGAAATGTTTATCCTAATCTATCCAAGGATAAAAATGAGTTTCAATTTTACTTGTCATATTAAAAGCTAAAAAAACCATATATATAAAATCAAGCTTGAAACTGGTGGGATAATTGTTATGTGCACGTAGAAACCCTGGAATACAGGGGACCCCTGCCAAGCATTTGAGTTTCCCAGGTTATAAACTGAGGAAAGTGTGCTTGTTTTTTGTTAATGGCTGCTATTTAAAAAAAAAAAAAAAAAAAAAAGAGGAAAAAAAAAAAAAAAAAAAAAAAAAAAAGAAAAAAAAAAGAAAAGAAAAAGACTATTTATGCCCATAAAGCTTCTGAGATACTCTGATAGATAAAATCAAAGGTCTAAGGCATCACAGAGTAGCATAATCTTTTTTTCTTTTTTCTTAAATGCAGTGTTTAGCTAATTTGTCTGTTTCTCAGTTCATGATGGAAGATGTGAATGATAGACAAATGAATAACCCAAAATATACGAACATCTAGACTCCACCTTGCTATGGAAAGAGGGTAATTTAACCCTTTTTGAACATGGATTTCTAAAAATCTTATTTTGGCTACTCTAAGTCCAAGAAAGTTTCTGTCAAGAAACTACGAAAGTGAATCTTTCAGAAAGTTACAATCTCCCCTTTATTAGTTCCTGCTAAGATACTATTTCTTAAGAACTTGAAGCATAGTAGGGCATGACTCTCTAATAGATGATAGATTTAATTTTTAAAAATAGAAATACCAAAAACTTCCCCTACAGTTAACACATTGTCCAGACAAACTTTTTATCTACTAGCATATCAAAGGGTCTGCAGGAAGTGTTTTTGTAAAAAATCAGTCACAGATCTGTGATTGCTTACCCTCTTGCTGATCATTCTATGTCGTAAAATAACCGTGTTGCCAAAAATTGAAAAGCTGGGAAAAATGGTCACAAGAACACTTGTATGTCCTCACTCTAACTAGCTCAAAAACTACCAATTCTCTTGTGGTTGGTAACTGGTACAAATGGCTTGCTTCTGAGAACAGAGGGATACTTTGCAATGCCTCCAGAAACTCAAATTATAGCAAGGATGTCTGATATTCATTAATAGTTATTGCTTTTGCATGAACAAGTTGTTTGTAGCTACTGACTTCTCTTTGAGTAGAATGGGACAGACAAGTTCAGCTCTTTGAAATTGTGTTTGTAGTGTTCTCAGCTGGCTTTGCAAATGCTTGCATCACTGTGTGCTCTTTAAATTAAAACGCTATAGTATCAAATAGTGATTAGATTTGTAGTTATGGTTGCATACGGACAAGGAGTGAGAATACTGCAGAAGGTGAAAGGATATGTCTATGTAGGTAGAAAGACATGGTCCTCTTTTCCGATGAACCAAAAGGAAGAACTGACAGTGAAACTTCTTAAACGTTCATAGTCAAGTAGAAAAAAATATACAAGACTAAAATAGAAGAAAAGGCTATAAAAACATAATTTCTGACATTTTGGTAATTTGAAGGGAGTGATTTCTCAATTGTGTGGTGGCAAAAGTGCTAATTATTTGCAGAAGTCTCTCCTAATATTAAGATAGTTGGGCATCCTGCTGTCAACTTTAAGTTGATGTTTAACTGGGGTAATTTTAGGAAAGAGAGAAAACTTAGCTCTTTGTATAAGATCAGATACCTGTAAAGGCAAAATAGCTGCTTCACACAGAAATTCACAGAATTCATTTTAAAACACACAAGCAAAACCTAAAACCACATCCCTCTCTGAATGCAACAAGAAGGTGGTATGTCACCTCTCAGAGTAGATAAGAAGTTAATATATATTACATGTGAGCAGTGTTTCTTCCTGAAAGTCTTTCATAAACCAAGTATTTTCATGCAGCCTCTAGAAAAGCAGAAATCTATGTATTAATATCACAAAAAACTTTCTTCTAGTTTCCTCTACCATTGTTTGTATCTCTTTGCAGCTTCTCTGACATGGTAGGGATTATGCGAAGCTGAATCCAGATCCAGACCTGGGTATGAAACTCTCCTGTAATTTTGGCCAAATAGGTTGTGGCTATTGTGCATACTGAAGCTGTTAAGAGTAGCAGAGATCAAGCTACAATGCAGTTGCTCCGTAACTGTCTATGCCAGCTGCCCAACTTGCTGATACCTCTGTTAACATATGGATAGTATTTTCAAAAATATTTGAACAAAATGTAGATGTTAACTAAACAATAAATTGGCTTTCATCTAACATCACAGAGACTTCTGTTACTCAGAAGGGACCTCAGTATCTTTCAAATTCATCTAACTTAATTTGGGTATTTCAATAGTGCTTTTTTTTTATACTATATGAACTTACACTGATTGAAGTATATATGGGAGAGGAAGGCAAAATCTCAATTAAAACACTGGGGAATGGTGAGGGACAGCCTAGGCAAAATCTCCTCAGCATCAGGAATGGTCTGGATCCAAGAGAGGATGTGCTTGCAGTGTGAGACTCTAGGCTCATCATAAGTGTTTAGCTTTTCATAAACTGGGCAATCAGGACTCTTGATGTTTAAATAGTCCCAAACAATCATGAAAACTACTTCAGCAACTAAAGTTCTGACTTCTTCTATGGTGCAGTGTTAATTTAAAGGAAGACAGGTAACGTTAGAGATCCTGACTTTATTCAGTGTTTCAACCAAGTTCAATATGACTGTTTCTTAGATTTTATGCTCATTTTATATGTTACTAAGGCCTTTTTCTATCTAAAATGCCTGTTTTGCATACACATTAACCTCAGTTTACGGTTAATTTGATGTAGTACGCACCCTGTCATGACTGTACGTCAACATCAAGTAGTCTCCTTAGCAACACCTATATGAAATATACAACCAGAATATAGGCTATAATGCAGAAGTGAAAACTCACAGCAGATGATATACTGTGCTTTAGTAAGGAAAGGGTTAATTCATTACAGGAATGCATTTTTAAATTTAAGGAATAAATAAAGGAAACTGTTGGGTCTTAACAGCTGGCCAAGAGTACTCAGAAAGACTCGCAAGCTCCTACAGCAATTAATCCAGATCAAGAGAGGATTAACTTTGAAGTTTAAAATATCCTCCATGCCTGAGGAGGGACCAGTTTAAAGTGCTCATGAGTGGGATAGATAACTGATTTGTAAGAGTGGGAGTTAATTTATGGATATGAAATCTGCTTTTTGACTTTGCAGTCTGGACTTTTAGATCTTAATCTTCTGTAGTAGATCAGTAGCCTGGGTGAATATGGAGTGAAAAATACCATAGATCATCTTAGATTAGTATAGACCATAAGAAATATAAATTACTTGACCTGCTATATTTGTTGCCAGATTCAGGAGTCTGAGTTTTCCAGTTTTTGATAATCAAGATTTCTAATTAGATGAGCAGTAAGCTTGAAAAACTCAAAATTCTTTTGGTATTCTTTTACAAGTCTACTCTATTTTAGCTTGAAAAATACGTTGATTTAGTTAATAGATATTCCCCTTCCTCCCAAGAGTTATTTTTTATGAGCAGAGTATCTTGCTCATTATAGAGTAAGTCTTGGAAAATAACCTGCAAGTGTATTGGTAAACTTCATGCCAATTCCTGAAGATTTCATTTGTTCTGGAAATAAAATTGGGGGTATATATATAGTGTATATATATATAATATAAATAAGGGGGTTTTTTTTGTTTTAATTTAAAAAAACCAAAAACTTATGGATATAATAATATTATCACATAAACCAGACCAAGTGACCAGTCACATAGAAAAGATGATAGATTTTTATTTGACCAATCTGAGCTTTAAAAGTTATAGTGAGATTTTCAAATTTTGAGCAGAAAACTTCCCCCAGTCTTCCTGTTCTGGCCCTGCATTTTTTAATGGGAATATTCTGTTCTCAGTCATCACCAGTGCTTGTAAGAGGCTCTTTGACTTTTCTATGATTATTTTCTGTCTTAAAAAATAAAACATGTACTCCTGTCTTTATTCTTTCTGCTGTCCTCCTTCCTACTCCTACCCACAAAAGCAGAAAGTGAGGTTATTAGGAAACAGCCATTTTGTAAACTGGGGAACTAAATCCTCTGACAGCTTTCCCCTACAGGCTGGAAGTCTGTAGGTAGTCGTCAATATAAGACTTCAGTTGTCTTTTTTTTCATAAACACATGTTTTTGTAAAACTTCTTTATGTGCCTTGATGAAATTTTGCCCACTGTTATCTGTAATGCCAAGGGCCTCTAATGTCAACAGGAAATTGAGTAAAGGTGGTTTGGAGAAAACACTTGAGCTAACATGTCTGTACTCTGTTTTATTACTGCTTACTATGTGATCTCAGATTAGGGGGCACGATAGCATGTTTCTAGTATGAATACTGTATGACAAAGTACTGCAACATAGTTGAAAATGTTTTAAACATCTCTTCACCAGACAGCTGTGTATGTATCATTACATTAGGCATTGACAACATCAATACGCTGGAAGAGGAATGGGCAAGGCATTTAACCTCAGATAATGCAGAAGGGTGTGGGAGATGGGAATGGAGGTGGGGATGTGATCATCGCAGCAACTTCCAATGAAGATCTCTGTGTCATTCAACTGTGTTCCAAACAAATAAAGTACAACAAAACAGGACACTGGCTTTGAACGTCAAGCTGGAGTGGACGGTGAGGAGGAAGAGGTTCATCTTGCACAGAAGGACAGAGAGGTTAATTGGTTCAGAAAAATCCTTTTGACTGGAGCTAGACAGCCAAGAGCCTAGGCTAAAGAAGATCCTGGAAGAACAAGGGATCTTACTGTAGAATATAACCTAATATTGCCTTTTCTTGTTTCATTTTACTTGTATGTTGTCATTTGGAGTTTGATGTTTTGTTGTGTTAAATTTGGACTTAAATCTTCTTGTTTGAGCATCTCTCTCATGAAGTGTGATGTTGACTGAAGTTAATAGAGGATTTTGCTACTGTTACCTGAATCTAGACTTACCTTTAGACATAGACCATAATGTGCTTTAGAATCTGATCCCCTCATTTTTTGAGGTGTTTCTGATTAGAACATGCCAAGTCTCCTGCATGGGGTTAGGAGGCAGATACCTGTGTCTGCAAAGCAGAGCATGGGAAAGGAGAAACTGATGTGTATTGTATGTCTGTCTTATGCTGACTTGCAATGCAGTTAGGTTGCACATCCAGATCAGGAGTTGAAACGTACTCCTGGAAAGCACAAAACAAACCCAGTGTAGCTACTTCAGAGGCGATGAATCTGTGCACGTGTACTAATGTGTGATTGTAGGCAAGTGAAAATGAATGCAAACCATAATAAATTTAGGAATTTCACACTTAGGGGAGGGTGTCCTGGTTTCAGGTGGGACAGAGTTAGTTTTCTTCCTGGTAGCTGCTGTGTTTTGAATTTAGTATGTTGTTGATAACAGATATTTTTTAGTTGTTGGTAAGTAATGCTTATATTAAGTCAAGGACTTTTCCAGCTTCCCATATAAGCTGGGAGGAAGCAAGCATAAACAGGACAAACTGGCCAGAGGAATATTCCATACCATAGCCATCATGGGGGTTGGCTGGAGGAGGGGGCAGGAAATGTGTGATTGCTGCTGGTACAGGATGGACAACCATTGGGTGCTGGCCAGCTGTGTCACATCACTCATTTTCTTTTTATCATCATTGTTATCATTACCTTCTCTTCTGTACTGTTCTGTTAAACTGTCTTCGTCTCAACCCAAGAGGTTTCATTTTTTCCCCCCTGATTCTTTTCTCCTCTCCCACTGGGAATAGTGAGCAAGCAGCTGTCTGGTGCTTAGTTGCCAGCTGGGATTAAACCATGACAGAGAGTTAGGGAAGTCAGAGTCTTCAGAGCTGAAATTCCTCCACAGCCCTGCTGAGCCAGGGAAGTTCAGGTGTTGGCTGAGCTCAGGATGGGGCTGCTGCTCAGTGCATTCTTGCAGGTGGTCTTGCCTTTCTGTGCTTCAGTCTAGGTTTAGGGTTAGGGAGTCAAGGTTGTCTGAGCAGGATTACCAGTGGAGTCCTGTTCCACCTAGTGATCTGGGATGGGGACTTGGCTCAGGATGAGGTTGTTAGGCCAACACATACTTGGAGCTTAACCCCTGCTTTGGGGTAAGGTTGAGGGCTTTCAGAGATGGAATTGCATTGGAGCATCAACCAGTCCGGAAAGCTGGTGGTGCGGTGTGGAGTTCAAGGGCTGAAACTGATGAAAATCATGTATAGGAAAAATCTTCCTGTATGCAAATGCCCTGCTGTGAGAGAATAAGCATACAGTTCATGCTTCTGGCAAGATCTAAATTCACACTTAGACAGTTATTCGTGTTTCTCATTTTAAAGATCTCTTCTTTTCAAATCTGAAAGATAAGATTAATTGAAGGTTTTATGCAACTCTAAGATATTTTTTTATTTAATGTCAACAGTTAGTGTGTTGAATGATTTATCTTTGTCACCTACTTAAGCCTGAAATTCTGCACTTACTTTTCATGTTATTTATTTTGGAAAACATATTGAAGTGCGCTCCTCTCACTAATTTAAATACAGAAGAACATCTTGGCATTTGTAATAATCAAACTGACACTTAGGGTGGAATAGCAATTAATTTAGCACAAGCCAAACCCAAGAGATTTCAAAAAAAGTCAGTATCACCATGTAATGAGAGAAACGATGCCAATTCATGAATGCAAATCTTTTAAAAGAAATTTTTGCAAAACTTGGCTTGTATCACATATTAGCCTCTGGCTGGTTAAATTTATCTGGAACATACTCAACTCTGACACTAGCTGATCCTGTTACACTTTTTTTCTCCCCTTTTCTAAGTATCATCTCTGCACAACTGTTTTTATATACATACCCCTTCTGTGTCATAGAACAGTATGCTGACAGATGGTATTTAGTCACCTGTTATGTCTGTTGATTATAGGCTTTGATCTAGAATTTATTTTGCTCTTTTTGGCAGCTAAGCTGTTTCTTAATCCATTGATAAAACCTGCTTAATAAGCACTTACCAAAGACGTTGACATCACCAGAAGCAGGCTGTGTTGGTGAAATCATGACGTGATGCCCATAAACCCAGAAGAAGCCTTGTATTCAAGGCTTCAAGCAAAATGCTTTCTTCTGAGAAATAAGTAACAAGCAGTTTTATTCTTGCTTTGCATAGCTAAATCTGATGCTTCCTCATAGTTGTTTCAAATGTATCAACAAGAAGAGGATGGTTCAAATAGCTGCTTTCTTCTGAGGCATTTGTATCTTGCCGTGCTAGAAGTTTCCTTTTCTGTGTGTTAAGATTATTTGAAACAATATTTGATCTTCCTTAATTATGTCTGTAAATATAATTTTGTTGTTATGAAACAGCTTTAAGAAGACAGCTGTTACCTTATCTTAGGGTGGCTCCTTGTGACTAAATGGAGCCGACAGTTTCCCATGAGAAGAGTAGGCAGCTGAAACATTATAGGCTTTTTTATTTTGTTTGGGCTTTTTTGGGGGTGCTTTTGTTTGGTTTTGTTGGGGTTTTCTGCAAAAAGGGAAAGCTTTCTGGGTTTTTAGTTTCAGGGTCCTGTTACTCGTTAAGTTCCTGTGGTAATGACGGTGTGACTAATAGGAACCAGTTACAATAGTATTTTTATATATATATATGTGTGTATATATATATCTTGGCAAGGGGGAGTTATAAATCTTGGATATCTTGATGACTTTATTTCATTTCCATTTTAGCAAAATCATGTCTTTCCTGCTAAGCTGCATGACCATCTCTGGCCAACTCATACTGTCACCAAACTTCCCCGAGAGGGTCACACAGTACAGTTTCACTTGCCATCAGTCAGCTGGCAATTCCCTTCATCCAATTATCAAGGAATATTATGTCAGCATGTAAGCAGTGTCTTCTGCCAGCTTTGGAAGTGTTCCAGTCTTGCAGACTTGCAAGGCTGCAGTGTAGGAAAACTGACTTCTCGTTTAGCATTCTCTTTGCCTGGACAGATTGCCTGATGTTCTGTGAAGCATTAGAGAGAGCCTAGGTAATTAAACTAGGTGGGTAAAACTAAGTGACGTGATACCATAACAGATTGTCTTCTCATAAATGATCCGTCCTCAAACAAAATATTGAAGTTTCCCTATGAAAGCTGTTAGGTTGCCTACAGGCAATTATTTTATTTTTATTAAATATGTTTATTTTAATGCAAGAAACACAAATTAATGGAGAAGATTATTATGAACATAATTCTGGAATATTTAAATCTGAATCTGGCCCTAATAACACATTGAGTTTTTCTGTTTAGATTCTCATCGAGTTGTGTTCAGAATCGCTCCTCTGTCTTTGAAACTAAAGTGACAAGGAAGTTAGTACCTATTTTTATTTATTGCCCCTGTTACTGTTCCCTTGAAAATAGGAGTATTTTTATAAGTTTTGGCTTACATGATTACATGCATGAAGTAGTTATAAGCTCCAAGGTTCTTCTAACTCTTTTTCTTTGATAAAGATTAAATCTATTAAAGTTCCTGAGCAGATGTTAAAAATACTAGTTCAAATTTTAATTTTTTTAAATTGTACCATTTTTTCTCTCTTTTTGGTTTGGTACAGGAATGGCTGATTTCAAAATATAGGCTAGAGGACTACTAGTTAAACTGTAAAATACTGAGAAGCATGTTAAGGCATGACACTGTTGCACAGTTAACGATCATTCTTTTTTGGCTTGCTGCCTCTAGAGTCATACCAAAAAGGAGAGGAGAGGGGGGTGAAGCAAGCAATTTTGAGCCAATTGTTAAATAAATGAAGATAGGTTTAAAAAGAAAAGGAAAACAAACAAAAAAATCCAACCCAACAACCCATCCCAAAACACAACAAACACAATGCTCCAGAAACTCCCCAGCCCCTGGAAATCCCTTACAAAAGTACTCCCAAAGCACAAAATGCTGTTCTTCATCAGATATTTCTGCCTGCCAGAGCTGGGGACATGTAAACTGCCAGACGTGCCATCTGTCACGGAGCCATTTCAGTGTTTGGCACTGGCAAGAATGCTTGCACAGTGCAGAGAGGGAACAGCAAGGGTGGATGAATGCTGGCGTGGAATAATGCTAACTCAAAACTTGCTTTTTCAGGAAGGAGAAAAAGGAATTTGTATGTATGTATGTATTTGGGGAAAAGGTAGTACACATTTTATCTTAGGGAGTTCTCAGTTGAAGAAAGAGAATGGACTTTGTGGGGGTTTTTGCTTTCTTCTTGGGAAGGCTTTGGGCTTCCACATGAGATGATGTGATCAATGTGAGAGGCTAAAAAAACCCACCAACAACACAACATGTTTTAAACATACAGTTCTGGTATTTTTAAAAAATAGTTGTGATAAATGTTCACCCTCTCTATAACAAATTCTGTAAATGTCCATTGGTTTGAATATTAGAAAAAAATGATACCTAACTTCTGGTTGACAAATGCTTAAGTGGTATTAAGAAGTGGATACGTTGGGGAAACATTTAATAGTTTCATTCTGTCATTTTTTTCCCCCTCTTTGCTTCATTTATGAGAGTATCACAACAAATAGTAGACTAGAGAAAGGTACTTTTCTTCCCTCCCTGTATGACACTGCTTCGGCCAGCCTCCCAGCTCATCTTTCTGACTCCTTTTTGTTAGGAACCTTCTCCAGCTTTCACCTGGATGCTTCCCCACCTACATACTAGGATCTTCAGTGAGATCTGTCCTCACTCTCATGCACAAGAAATGTTCAGTTACTGCTTTTACCTCTGTACTTTCCCACAGATCTCCAAAATCTGGATGAGAGTCCTTTCATTTACTGCTTCCCAACACCTCTCCGTTCATCGTGTGACACTGCCTGCGCCACTCTGCTTCCTATTGCTAGCAGTCTATGTTAACATGAGTCAGTTCCAGGTATAGCAGGATGCAGCTCAACTTTAATAACTGCTATAATTCAACGTCCACAAAGTTAACATCCTCATTTAAAAGCTGCTGCAGAAAGACTCCCCAGTGAACCAATCCTTAATTCACAGACAAGGAATTAAAGATTTTCAGGACTTCAGTTTCATATGAAGCATTTTAATGAGAAGATACAGTGGTAAATAAGCAATCAATGCAATAATTCTATATTATCTAAAATTATATTCTCACATCTTGATGATGTTCCAATACTTATGGAGATTTAAATGTTTTAATTTCCATGTCTTGTAAATAATGAGTTGTCATGATTGATGCTCTGACATCTAAAAACAATGGAAAAAAATTGAGATCATGGTACAAAGTACATTATTAACTAAATGTTATTGTGAGAATTTTTACACTTTGACACAGAAGTTCTTATCTCATATTGTACCACTGGTAGTCCTCTCAGGTGATTGAGCCCATTTACTTTCCTAGAGTGTCTGCAAACTTAAAAATACAGTATCTTGTCTACTGCCATCTTCTGATTAGAAAATACTGTTTAAAATTCAGATTGGAAACACATGTTCAGTGGGAGAGATTACTAGGATAAATTCAACATCTATGGATTTGCCATGCATTTTAGATTATGGCCATGAAAGCTTGAAGTAGTGCTCCTGGTTTGGTTTCTTTTTGATTGGTTTTTTTGGTCATTTGGGGGTTTTCTTCCTTGTAGATAAGTGGGTTTTAATAAAAGCTTTCGTTTATTAGGTTGGTTTTCTTTTCCTCTTTACAATAATAATGATAAACCTGACGTGCTCACGGGAAAACTGGTTGCAATGTATGCACATGTGTGCTGAAGAGGGAGGCCTGGGCCGGGAGTCAAACATTCCACATCAGTCTGCAAGATTAACATGTTCGTAGTTTAGCGTTTTACACAGTTTTTATTGGAGCCTATCCAGATATTCGTATGCAAAGAATTATTGCTCAATGACAAATTGTGTTGATACAATCTAGTATGTCGGGAAATTTCCACTCTAGTATGGTCTTGTGCCAAGTATGATACCTTTTGAGAGTAAGAAAACAGATGACATACTTTGACCTCAAAAGATAAATGAACAGCAACAGCAATTTTCTATAATTTTGGAAACATCACAGTTTCTGTATCCCTAATTGGAAGCAATTAGCATTTTTGCTAGTTTGTGCTAAGATTGTAATACAAAAAGCTGAAACCGTAAACCATACTTCAGTATCTGTAAAATATTCTTCTCAGGAAGAGGAGTCTGCATGGATGCCCACTTGTGCTAGCTGTACTCCAAAGTGTGGGTCTGCGAATGTAGCACTTCCTGCATAAGTAGCTCAGATACAACTCTGAAGTTTGCTTTGTGGATGTTGTCTGCAAAATTGTCACCGCATTCATCACCTGTGTATGCTGGAACCAAGAGCAGGGACTGTTTTTAAATTAGTGCTCAGGAAATCCAGTTGCTACTCAGCTGCAAACTAACTGCTGGTTTACACAGTATTTCCTAATGTATTCTAGCATATTGTTGTAACAATATTTATTACTACTCTAAATCAGAATAGTTTATTTGACAATAAACTAGAGCCAGCATTAGTTGACAAGAGCAAATGACAGTTGTTATATAGGAGTTAGTGGTTCATGGTAGCTAACAGATTCCATTTTAAATCTGCTCTTCTTTATCTTGTATGTTTTCTACTGTATAAATACTATTTTGGACTTTATAAGTGGATGCTTGTTTCTCAGTCTTATTCATGCCTCAGAACTGCATGCAGCAGATCTCTGCTTCTAACCACGACAAAGCTGCTGGAACTTTTTGGTGGTGGTAACCTACTCCTACAGCAAATGCAGCATGTCTGGTCATACAGAGACATTATTTAATAAAGCTTCATCTAAAACTTTGGGCAAACTGCAATACTGTAAGGAACAATCTTGTCTTGGGTTTTTCAGGTGACGCTGGTGTTCCACTGCACATACTGTGGACAGTGAGAACTGGAAGAAACGACCGTGTTCTGGATTTTAGAGCCAAGTACTGCAAAACAGATGCAGGCTGAGGTTTTGCATGAAGTACTTGAGTTCTGGAATGATCTAGCCTTAGAGGTAGTACTAACAGGTTTCCTATAGTTTTTCTCTCTAACTGCCTTTGCAGCAGAATCTGTGTAGAAGAAACTAAGCCTGAAAAAGCTGTGTAAAAATGAAGTATATTTATTGTATAGAACAGTAGCATTCTTTTACCTTTTTGATAATATAAACATGTCAGTGACATAAAATGCTGGGTTTTAAGCTGAATGATGAAGATATGAGGGCTCTTGTACTTTTGAAATAAAGTTTTGAAGTTGAAAAGTCAGTTTTCTTAAATAACTGGATATGAGATACCTGGGATTTCAGTATTAAATTCACATATACTCTTCAGAAATGTTTTTTTATTTTTGGCAGTAAAACAATTGTAGGAACAAGGATTAGTTTATGTGTTTTGTAAAGAGATTACACTTACCATTTATTGCATTTCATGTTTATGTTGGAATACACTGACATTACATAGTAAGTCAAAAAGGCTTAACTTTTAAAATGACAGCTGAAGTCTTAACACTGAAAGCTCTTTGATGATTAGAAGAAATGTTTGCTCATGAGGAAGAGTGATATGGGAAAAGAAAAAGGTGCTAGTGGGATTCAGGTATCTGTCAACGTTTTAATTACACAGCTCAGGGGTTTTAGTCATTGTACTAATGTCTTGCTTTGTGTGTAGCTTTCATTTACTTCCGTTAGATTATTTTGTAGTTGTTACCTACTGACCACTGACGGGGCAATGTCACACTAATGTAGTAAATTATAATCTTAATACTACTTAAAGAACAGGGTTTGTGGGGTTTATTTTCTTTTTTGGTTTGGTGAGGTTTTTTGGTGGGTTGGTTGATGTTTTTGGTTGTGTGTGAGTTTTTTGCTTTGGGTTTTGTTTTTTTTTTGGGCAGGGTGAAGGGAAATGTTTTCAAGGTAAATTCCTAGGAGTTAGCAGGCATATGATAACAAATGTCTTGTCAAGTGCTGTGTAAACTCCTACTTCACCTAGTCTGTTCCTATGTGATGAGTTTTATTTTGTGTACCAGTTTGAATGGTGATAGCATTGTATGTGATTGGCCTCATAGATGCATTTGTTGAGGAGACCTAATAGCAGCCTTCCAGTACCTGAAGGGAGCCTACAGGAAGGTTGGGCAGAGTCTGTTTACAAAGGTTTGCAGTGATGGGATGAGGGGCGATGGCTTTAAGTTTGAGAAGAGTAGATTTAGATTGGATATTAGGAACAAGGTCTTTACTCCGAGGGTGGTGGAACACTGGAACAGGTTGCCCAGGGAGGTGGTTGAGGCCCCTTCCCTGGAGATATTCAGGGTGAGGCTTGATGAGGCCCTGGGCAACCTGCTCTAGTTGGGGGTGTCCCTACAACTAGATGACCTTTGGAGGTCCTTTCCAGCCTGGACGATTCTATGATTCTGTGACACACAACATTAGCTTATGTGCCTTGTGAGAAAAAGATAAGTGTCTTTGATTTCAAGGACTGGCTCTGTTTGTATGGAGCTGGTGATGACACTTTTTAGCCTGTTTCATACCTTTCCTAAAATGATCTGCAATCATACAGGTAGATTCTCTACTTGTCATGAAGTGCTTCAGCCATTGTAAGAATCCCAGGAACAGCTAACAGAAAACTAATAAACAGTGTTCTCAGGGCACTGTTTTAAAGCAGGAATACTTGTCAATCCTGCCTGCTTTGTGTCTTACAGTTCTGAAAGGGTGGAAATAACCACATTTAAACCCAGTAAATATATTGCTGTTATAAGCAAAAAATATCATTTTAGTAGCTTATTAAGAATTCAGTGTAGTTTATTTACATATTGAACTCCACAAACAATTCTATTTATAAGCAAGATATAAAGATGCAGTTGCAGGAATTGATCCAAGAGTGATGAAAACTGATCAAAATTTGGAAGAAAAGGAGAATAATGAAGTTTTATTTTGTTTAGTAGGTTAGAGAAGTCAGTCAATCTTGTAATTGCAATGACATGAGTGCATATTACTCTTTTAACGGACTAGCCCAAGCTGCTTGTTGCACAGTGTATTGTCTAATTCATCCTCTACTTTGAACAGTGTATTTTGTTGTTGTTGTTCTTAATTTCCTTCTTTCCTCTGTTAGTTCTTCATTTTTAGTAGCTTTTCTCCAACTCGTTCTGCCCTATTCTTTCTCCCCCAACTCTTCACTTCTCTGTTTCTAATTTTACATAGTAGAAGTGTTGCTAGATTAACAAAGAATTCACAGAAAGCAAGGCCCAATTTCTATCAGAGAGTTAATTTCTACTTCCTGCAACATGATTATATTAAAAATTGCTTCAAGGATATAGAGTATGCCATTCAAGTCACAAGGACCTGGAGAGAATTTCAGGAAGTCAGGAACATCTCTAATCTAGTTCTCTTTTGTGATAGGTTGATGTATTTGTGATGTGACACAGCTTCCTCTGCCTCAGCAAAGCAGTTGTGCAGAGACCTCTTTGCCATAGCAAAAACATTGTGGTCCTGCTGCTTTGCCTGCGCCAGGGGCCTTGGAAAGCTACCTGCTGCTGTGAGGGAGTCAGCACACAGGCAGAGGCACCCCAAAAGCCATGCTTGGTGCCCAACCCTTCCCATCCATCAATTGGTTGATACTTTCAATTCCCTTTCCTCTTCCTGTTCCTGCAAGAGATCAGGCTGGCCCCGGTCCTTTATTCTCATGGAGGCTTGCTTCTGCTACAGAGAAGTCATGAGATGATTCTGTTTGTCTGTCAGTTGTTCAGTGGTTTATGTGAAATGAGTTACTGACCTTTCTGTTTCCTTAGAGGCAGTGATTTTTTCACAGCTGACTTTACATGGTGTAAATAACATAGCTGAGAGCTGTAAAAATTGAATGAGTGAGCAGGAAAACTTGGTGAGCTTTCAGTTCAGCCCAGGGTGATGCCGCTGTTGTGTGGCAACAGTTCTTTTGCCTTTACTTCTCTTCAGTGCTAAGCAGAGGCGTTCTGTAGGGATGAGGAGCCTCACACCTTCTTCTCCAGAGTATGTAGTCAATACTCGTATGATGAAATATAGCATACAACCTCCTTGGTCTATAGATGGCATTATACATTACTGCCACCAGTAAGGGTATCTCCATGTGATATTATTTCATAGACCTTGTTACAGAATATTTCAATAAGAAGGGTAATCATTGGTTTGGGTTGACACTTTTAATATCTATTTTTGTTATGGAATGAATGACCAGCCACAGTTTCCTGTCATTACATGTACTTTCCCTTGGACTCCAGCAAGCTCTTTTCAATTAGCTTGCTTTCTGAACACTTTTCAGGAAACAAGTCTGTTTGTATACATTTATACTCAAGGAAGAGAACAAGTCAGGTCTATGAGGAACTCAAAACAAAAAAATCCTAATAAAAATCCACAGTCTAATAATGAAATAACATTAAAACAACAGTTTGTGTAGTGCAAAATACTGCCGCTGCCCTTTGTCACTAAATATTATGGAAGGATGCTGAAGGGGATACATAAACTGAAGTTGGTTATTTTTCAGTAGTAGATCTCAGAGTATTTTTTTCACAATCATACTCGTCTTCCTCTTTCAGAGCATCTTTTTTTGCTATTAGACAAATGTCTTGGCTGCCTCAACATACTTCGTGGGCTCTTCTAACAGGAGTTAGCATTTCTTGCAATGGAAATTGGTAACACTTTTAAAACCTCCCTCAGTTACTTGCTCTTAAGAAAAAGTGTTGCTCTATTTTCCTACTATGAGATTTTTTCAATGATTTTGTTTTCTTTGGAAGTATTATTGGGTTTGTTCTCATACTTAATTTGCTCTGCATTTCTCATAACCTTGCAGCTTGCTGAGAGCTTGCTTGTTTCAGAAATGTGCTGTTGCTAGTTTTGCATTTGAATTGGTTGCTGCTTACAGGCTAAGCGCTAAGAGGTAACTGCAAGAGCCTCACTGTTGTATTTTTGCAAAGAATGTTGATTTTTATGGTGGTGTTTGCAGGTATGGTGACGCTAGGCCTGTTTGTGTGCACAGCGGAAGTTACACCAGTGATAAAGGACAAGATCTTCATGGAGTTACAAAAACTTTTGAGAAGTTTCCAGCTCCTTTTCAGGCCTTGACAAAGTTACTCGCATGGGAGAGCTTTGCCAGTAGCAACTTGTTGGAAGGAAAGCAGATCCAGGTGGCTATTGTGTAAACGTGGGGAGACCTTGTCTGAAAGGTTGTTAAAAGCAGAGAAAATTAGAAGAGGGAAAGTAGCTGTGTTAGCTTGTCCTTAGTTCTGGAGCTGATTATAAATATATGAGAGAGAAGTCTGTGAGAAATTGAATACTAAGGTAATTTCACAATTGTGACTAAATGAATTTAATTAAAGTTATTTATTGCTCTTTCTCCCTGCTCCCACAAACACTTACTCAGGATCTTTATGTGGCTGTTAAAGAGTTGTTAGAGTAAAAAGAGAGCATATGTTTTACTTCCCTGAGTATGGGGAAAAAATCCAACCTGGATGGAATTAATAAAAACACCAGGTTTCAGATGTGCTCCAAACCACTTGGGGACATATAAGAGAAAAGTGACAGAGATATGGCTTCAACTTGTAACTGTCTGTTGACTGTAGTCCTTATTTGTCAGTTCATTTTGATATTTTGTTGTATGCGTTTGTTTTTTGTTTTCAGGAGTGTACATTCTGAAGCAGAATTCAGTCAATGTTGTTCAGTAGTAAAATAGCTTCACTTTTTCTAGAAGTCCCTCCTCTTCATGGGTTGTGGAGCAGGCTTTGTGGAGTTATTTTGCAGCAGCCATGAACTGTAAATGACAGGTTACCATTCTTGAATTTGAGTTAAAATAGTAGCTTGCTTTCAGAGATGTAGTCTCACTCTTTGTTCCTGCTTATCTTGCATGTTTTGTATAGGGCAGGTGGCTGGGAAAAGGAAGAACAGCTTAAAGTGTGCTCCATTCCTATTGAGTTTTTAAAAAAATTACCCTTATCATTTAGATGAATACAATTAAAGCATGTTACCCTGCTTAGATTTTGCCTGGTTTAGGTTGAGCTGTGTAATGTGTAGCTGCAATTGTGTCAATTGTGTTGAACTGTAGATATAACGTTCCCTGTGAATTCTAGTTTCAGGTCAATAACCTTGTCTCTGTACAGTATATAAGAATTTCAATGCATACTATTTCAATTAGTCCTTGGTAAGCTGAAATCAATATGGGTTCTTGCACTCTTAAGCAATGTACTGTATAAAAAAAAAAAAAAAACCCAAAAAAACCCCCATGCAAGATGATCTCTTTGAGGGTTTCTTTTTTTGTTGTCACTTGAACTATATGTAACAAGAACCACAGGGAAAAAAAAACAGATTTTCAAAGAACATATTCACAATGTGCTTGGTGTGATTCAGCATTACCTTGAAGACCAGGGCAAAAAATATCTTAAAAATACAGGGGGAAAGATGGAGGTACACAGAAGCAAGATTGTACCCAGTCATTTGAGACAAATGCCAACAGCTTCACACTGCACAATTCAGGTATTTATGTCACAATGCTTACATTAAAGAAAAAGAAGTGTTTTCTTTCAGGATGAGAGTGTATACAAGGTATAGAAGGATTGAATCACTGGCTACATCTACTATTAAAAATAAATATAACAAGTGCAACAAGATGAATCACTACTTGCACTATTTTGTTGTTTGTATTCCACAGACAAAATTACTTCTATCTGTTGATATTAAAATGAATCATACAATTTGATTTATAACAGTGAATTTAAAAAAAACCACACCTGCTGTTTACACAACATTTCCAAAACCTTAAGTGTTCAGGAGATGAAAAGTAGTGAATTGTAAGTAGAAAAGAGTGCTCCCCTATTTCAGCCCTGTACTAGCAAATTTTGGCACTGTCACTTGAGCAGAGAGAGAGAAGACAGTTTTTATAGCTCTGAAAGGGGATTCTACTATAATAACTACTACACCATTTAATAGTGTTGGGGTTTTGTTTGGGGGGAGGTGTTGGGGGGGTTGTTTTTTTCTAATGAGAGTGATTTTTGAATCCTTTCATCATTGTATTTCCAGCTACATTCATGCTATACCCTTTGCATTGTTGTTCTCTGGCAGATAAATGTATGGTTTGCATGACTGGAGCAACTGTGAAACTTTGGTAACAAAGCTGGTTTTCTTGCATCAAGTGAATGAATTAATAGCATGACATTTGTTTGCCTATAGAGATAGGTGGTTTATAGTGCTCTATGAACTCGCTTGCTTCTGGGTAACTGAGGGCTTCCCACTGTATGTAAGGTATGGAGTCATGGGAGAGGTGTCCCTGCAGACCACTCCTGTTTGCTGAGCCATGGTTTGGGTGTCTTCGCAGCAGTAATTCCAATAAATGTGTATGCATTCTGAGCGTGGATCCAGAGTTCTCAAAGAGGATGTGAAAAAAGTTCACTCCCAATTTGTTTGCAGTGGAGAAAATATCAAAGGGAATTTAAAGGGGAAGAGAACAAAATGTTAGTATGTGTCTGCAAGTGCAATACTTCACACTGCATCTCCCTATCTAAAGCAGCTGTTTTATTGCTGCAACTTTTTTCCTACTTATTAAACTCCTGAGAAAACACTTTTCCAGACTTATTGCATCAGATCAACTCTGGAACAGGTATTAAATTTTCTGTCAATTAGTAAAAAGTCACTTGATATTACAAAACTTATTCCGAGAGTTTAAGGAATAAAAGTTTTCATTCAAATTTGCATGTTTGTTTTTGTGAAATAATAAAAGCCAGTCTGTGGAAGCTGATACTCTCCTGATTGGAAGAGTCCTCTGATTTTTACTTTTTCCCCCCCTCATACTAGGGCTTTGGCTTGTTCCCAGAATTGTTTATCTCTCTCATGTATGGAAATATTTGAATCTCCTTTATCTGTTTTTCAGATGAGATTGATTCACTGTCGTCTTTTTCCCTGGAGGTCACGAATAGTCTAGGTAGTTTCTTAGAAAAAAAAATTAGTTCTTCTCAAATAGAAATTGTATCTGTATAGACATTCAGATCATGGTTTCTGGTGTTTGTCAGTGTATGGGAAAATAAGGGATCCAGAAACTGATAATTAAGAAAATTGTATCCCATCTTTGATTTCGGAAAGTAAAGAATGAATGACTTAATTCCTCTTGAGAAAATTGTCAGTTCTGTAAAATAGAGGCTTTCCCTGAGTTATTCGTATCACTTTCAGAAGAAAGATCGAGTAGGGACCTGGAAGGGAATTCAAAGGGGACCTCAGTGACAAAAGCACCTCACATCAGCTTAAAGAAACACAAATTCCTGTTAGTAAGATAATCAATATGTTAGTCAAATGCAATGAATTCCAAATGTAGTTCATTGCAAAATACAAACTTAATTACATTAATTCAGATTTATTAATAACTTATCAGAGGGTCCTTCTGTGTTTTTTTTTATATATTTCACATGTGAAAGTGAGATGTTTGATTACTAATGTGTTCTTCAAGAAAGATAATTTATTTTCTATGATGATTCCAACATCAATGATTTGAAAACAATTAAGATTTTTGTGTTGCTCACATCATACTTTTCCTCTATGTACTTTTCCGGGTTTAGAATTTCTTACTGTTTTATCTGTTCAGCATTCCCAAATACTAAGTGTTTTTTCCCAAACTGACTGCCATAATGCAGTCTGAAATATTATTTTCTATACTGGAATTTTATAAAATAGCATCCATACGTTTTCCAAGTGCCTTGCAATGAAATTGCTGAGCACAATGAAAGGACCAAAAATCATCATGATTCTTCCCTGCAGACATTCTAGAATGCAGAAAGAAAATGGTAAGTTTTGGACAAGTTGGAAAATAAAGGCAATGTGTATGCATGGTGCATATTTTGATTTTTGTTTGGCTTTTTCCCCCTCGCTTATCTCAGATTCTGGATCTAAGTATTAGTTATGTTTATCCTTTAATCCTACTGTCTGGGTTTGTTTATGTAAGATTTATTATTTAGCCAGGGTGGGTAGTTAAATTAAAAACAAAACTGACCCTTGGCCATTGCAAGAATACCTAAGAACAGATTACCTTACATAGACAAGTTAGATTTATTCTGAATTCATTATGTAAGAGTTGGGCTCCACATTTCCCTAGTCAACATGAGACGGAAATCACTGCCGGCTGTATCTGCCTTCTTGCACTGTGCTCTCTAATGTATGAACAGCAAAACGGGGGGGAAAAGCAGCTGTGTGCTTATTCTATAACTATTACCTTAAAATAGAAACTCACTTGATGACCATGTTTCATTGTTCAATTAATTAAAAACACTGTTATAACTGACTGTAGACGAATCCCACCCAGTAAGATTTTTGTTGGTCTTTGGTAATTTTCACTTTACAGAAAATAATTAATAGAGAGCAGGTCTTGGGTGAATCGAAGTGAAAATGGTAACACTGAGTGCTCCCACTTCTTTTTCAGAGACAAAAGCAATTTTAATAGGTACGAATTATATTCAGGATTGAATGTATTCACCTTAAAATAATTGATATCACAGCTTGTTCTGTTAGGGTGTTGTAGTTTGAGGCTGGATTCCTGGTGCTTTTCAACTTGTTTTTATTCCTTTATTTGTTGAATATGCTGAAGCAAACTGGAAATAACCAGATTGCCTTGTTGTCTGGACGGTGACTGAAGGAATGGTGGTGGAAATAGTAGATGACTTCACTCAGCGTGCATTTTGCGTTCTGTACTCATAGGGCAAGTATAGAAAATTTGTGGTGTATTTGTCCTGATGTGCTGCTAGAAGCTGCAGATTAAATTCATCCTGAGCTTTATTCATCTTTAAAATCCCACTTCAATCCTATTGTAATGTCTTGAGTAGGATTTAAATGATGTCTAGTATAGGCCCTTTAGAGTGGAAAATGACCCTATAGGTTACTAGAACCATAATATTTTGCAATTTCATTGAGCTGTATGTAACAGGATTTCAGAGCTACTGATGGACTAACCTTTTGTCAAATCCTAACTGTATATGCAAAGGAACTCAGATGGTT
>VXBW01004351.1:192837-232292 GCA_013400375.1 Thinocorus orbignyianus
CGGGAATTATTGCTTCTTATGAAACACCCATGGAAGCAAAGGCAAACTAAATTTAAAAACATTGTAGGAGAAATGCTGAAATCATATTTGTGTGAGTAACTTCTTTAAAAAAATTAACTGGGGAATCCCCCCGCCCTAGCTCACTTGTTTTGATGCTTCTATGACTGGTTGCATATTCATATAGTTGGTTGTGAAATATCTAAGTGGAAGTGTCAGGTTTTAATTATTTCATCTTGAACAGTGGTGCAAAAAATCCTAGTGATGACTCTGTAAATCTGAGAGCAAAAGTTTAATGGAGTTCTAAAGCTGTTCTGGGCTGTGGTATTACTCGTATAGAGGAGACATAAGCTTATCCTGAAAATATGTTTTCTTTAAAGTCGTGTTTCTTTGCTCTGAGTGCAGCAGGTTTATGGGGTGATGTGGGTGTGTGGTGCTGTGGTTAGAACAGGAGAATACACGCAGGACAGGAGCCCTGACTCTGCACCAGCTCTGCCACTAACCCTCTGTGCAATCCCAAGCAAACCACAAAACCTCTTCTGTTTGTTTTGCCCATTCATGCTGGGTGAAATACTGATTTCAGAATAGGCCAGGAACCTTAATTAACAGATATTTCACTTGCTTGAGATTCTTGCTGAACAAATGCTATGGACATTTAAAAAAACATACATGTAATTTTTCACAAAGACAATAAAGTTTTGCTAGTATCTCAGCACAGCTGTGCACTGAAAGATACAGTATTCTCCTGCTGTGTCAAGAGGAGGTGGGTTTGACTTTTGAAGGCCAAAGTGTTTAATTTACAGTTTTAAAAAATGAGATACCAAGTCACACATCTGTACACTGTATTATTATTGTAAACTATATTTAGGATTATATAGAGTCTTTTTTGTCAGTGCTCAGTTGGTTTATTGCAAAGTAGATCTAAATCAAATTAGCTGCTGTCACAAGCTTTTTAAGGTGCGGTACAAGTGGAGATTTTACTTAATTTCCCCCCTTAGGCAAAATATTTGTTACTTAGTTATGTGTAATAATTGTATAACTTTTTTGCTCACCATCTTGGGAGCACTAACAAACAAATCAGGACATAAGTTTGTCAGAATCATGGACTGACAGAAGAACAAATCAGTGGGGGGGGAGGTGCAGGAAGTGTTCTTTTGGGGCTTTGTGCTCGGAGTGATTTGAATTGCAGGACTGACTTTCTGCACCTGAAGCCATTGCTGAAGTGATGAATTGAGCTGGAGGCATAATTTAAGGGAGGATAGTTTTAAAGCAATGCAGCAGGCCTACTAAGAAATCAGGATTTCAGGGTCTCCAAAATAAATTAAAAAAAAGTGATAATCTGTTGGAGTAGGTGGGATATTTTTTTTTTATTATTATTACTTTTAACTCCATGAAGTATTACACTGACGGGGAAGAAAAATACACGTAACCAAATGCTCGTTAGGCACTACTTTGGTCAAAGCATAAAATTAGAGGAAGGCAAAGTCATTACATTAGCTGAGAGTATATTAAGTTTATTTGGTCTTTGCTAAATACAGATGTTGTGTTTGCATGGGGAAAAGGTTGCTAATACAGATTAGAAAAACATGATTGTAAAACACCATTACTGCCTATGCTAGTTAATGAGAAAAGTGTGTTGCTGATTGTTGGACTCTAAAGCATTATAGTTTTGAATTCATAGAAAGTCTAGCCTCTGTATGGGCTACAATTTGTAATATCTGTGTTTGCACCACGCATAGCAATTGAAAACAGCTTGGATTTAGAAGACTTGCACTCCATTACCTCTGTGACAATAGGAGCTTACAGTTTCAACTGGTGGTCAAGCCACAGTAATTTATTTTGAGTAAACACTGGTTAAAGCTTACCTTGTTTTGCCTTTGAAAAGCTTAAAGTTGAAAGATGGACTGACAAACCACTGGCAAAGTAACAAGGTGCCACAGACAGCGGCATGATATAAAACGCATATGTGCTTGCAAGAATAGTGTTGTTTGATTTTTGTTTTGCTTTATCTTTTCAAGGACAGTCATTCTATTGATACTCAGGAGTTCCAGATCAGAACAAGGCAAGGAAGGTGGGAGCAGCGATGTCACAAAAAGCAAATGTTGACAGAGGTGAGTGTTTCTTGAGCTCTTGTTGCCTGATATAGATGCCAGGGTCTTTTGCATTGGCCGGTCTAATTAGTTACATAAAAATCAGTTCTTCAGAGGATCTGACAACACCCATAGGATAAGGAGATCTGTAATTACCCAGACAGACTTGTCCGAAACTAATAATTTTAAACCAACTTGTCTTTCTCTGGGAAAATAACAGATATCCAGCCAATATCGTGTAAGGTTTTCATACCATCTTTTATGCTTCTCAAGCAGCACCTGATTTGCTATACATGGACTTGCTGAGATGATTTGGAAATGCATATACTAGCTGTCTGGTAAACCATATCCGGGAAATTGCTGCCACTGATCCACTATCAAATGAGAATGCTGCTTTAACAGTATTCATGCAGGATTTGCACTTTTGGGTCAAGTACAATGACATGCTTTCCTTGCTGACAGGAAAGGTAAAATAGAAAAAGTGCATATTGCATTGGCAGGTGACACTAGGCTACAAACAATTTGAAAAATGGGAATAACTTTGAAAACTCTGTAGTAAAATAATACTGAGAAAGGAAAGAAAATTAAGAAAAGGTTTCAAATTATGTACTTAGAAAGGAATAGTTTGTCACTCTGTAGGAAAAAATGCTTTGAAAAATTGCTAGGGCTTCTGGTGGATTGTGGTGCAAATAATGGTTAATGTGATGTTTTATTGTTGGTTGTTTTTTTTTTTTACAAAAGTGACAGATAGGGATGTTCAAATGATGCATCTACTTATGGTAGTTGTAAAGGCATCCTCCACACCACTCAGTGCTCTTACAGCTTCACCTGAACTAGTAGTTTCTGTTAATTAGCCCTAAGTGGCTAAAAAAGTAATAAGGGAGCTTTTGGTTAAACATTCAGAAAAATTTTGTTAACTCTAGTAGTATGGCACTGCAATGATTGCTGGGTTGTGGAGCTCCCGCTGGAGATCTCCAGGGAGTTGTTAGATCTTGATTAGTTGGGTATGAGTTGCCTATACCTGAAAGAAAAGGGCAGGGGCAGCCCAATTGAAATCTTAAACCTCTTTCAGTCCATTTTTTTGTGATTCTGTATGTCTTTCATATACACATATGTAAGCCCTGCTTTTGAGTTCTCTTGTTATCCATTGTGTGTGCTTAGCCCCATGAGTTATAATTCTAGTGGGACGTGAAGTGAGAATTCTGTGAGCCTTGCCGGAACCAATGATATTTTGATGTTTCCATTCAGTAACACTGCCTGAGAATATTTTAAGGAATGGATTAACTACACACTTTGGAGAGCATATAAATTTACTGAGTGCATTTTTACAAGCTGGATGTATTTAATACATGGCTCCATTCATTATGGTACACCAACTTCATTTATTTAGTTCCATTAGACCTAAGAACTTGCTAAGGGGCTCCTCCATGGCTCAAGTCCATTAACAATCACAGCTTTGACAGAACATAGTGTTTGTTCAGGAGAAGTTGGAAAAGAACAAAAATCAAGTCTACAGTTGGGATTTTCTTGATATAATGACATATATTCTAGATAATTAAGACTTACTACATTTTGAGGAGGGGATAGTTTTGTGTCTAATTCCTGTGGAAAGAGAAAATAAGTTCTCATACCTTTTTGCCATCTGAATTATAAATTTCCAGTTATTTGAACAATTACAGTCAAATTAGTAGCTTTAAACTGTGCTTTCATGTATCCTGAATTATCCAGATCATCCTGGAAAAGAGATTTAATTTGAAAAAACTTAAACAGTGGGAAGGTTTTGAGATATTTCCCCAATGTCAACCAAGAAACTGAAGCAAAGATCTTTGTAGAGAAAGAATACAAGGAAGGCCAAAATGTGAAAAGCTGGTTGGATGGTAGCTGAACTGTGTCTTTAAAGTTCTGTCTTAGGCCAGTGAAACACAACTCCTACGGAACTGTGTTTCACAAGAAGCCAAAAATTCTTCTCTAGTTGTGTGTCAGGTTTTTAGGTGGAGTTACATGAGCCGGTTTGGCATTAGGTCTCTATTGTATTCTCCAAACTGTCTCTATAATCCACTCTATGAATTATAGATTATTTTATAGGCATTGTTTCAAAGAACTGTTTATCCCCTAATAATTACCAGCAAGCATGCTGATCCAAATTGAGATCTAAAAAAAGAATAATTGTACACAGTACATATGTATGACCTGAAGAAAAGGAGGTCTTTGGACTGCTGTCATTCAAGTTACATTAGGTAATGTTTTATTGCATTATGTCAATTGTTAGAAAGCTTCGGATAACACCATCTCCTAGGGCCTAAATGATTAATTAGTAGCTTGGGTTGAGATATAAATTTAAATACTTGTACCAGTACGGTCAGCTTTAATTTTGCTAACTTAAACTGTAATGGACTGCTGTGTAAGGCCAGACATTCCTGCCTCTGGCAAAAGTGGAAAAACAACTGGTATGCAACTCTTCAGCAAGAGGTAAAACAACACCTAATTGCTTAAATAATGCTGCAGTTATAGTTGCAAAATATTTATAAACCACTGGACTGTTTTCATTTTAATTTTCATTACAAGATTTAAAGATTTTTTTGAGTTGCTTTTTTGTTCCTCTTATTCCTTTACTTTTGTAATATCTTACATATATTTTAAATGTCAAATTTCATCTTCTTTGTTATCACCATTGAAACTTTGGTAGAACTGAATAAATGAACATACTGCAAACAAAGCTGCTTTTGACCCATGTTGTTAACTGTGTTCCCTGGATGCTAACAAAAATAAATTTGCGGATAGGCTAAATATTCCTTCCTGGTTCAGTATTCAAAGACTTTCCTATTGTTGCACAAGAACTTGTACATAAAAGCACCTCCAAGCTGATTTCTCCCTCCTTTAGTCCTGCGTCCAGCCTGAGCTTGGTAGTACATTGGATCAATGTTCTAATCAGTAATCTCATGAAGTTCAACCAAGCCCCATGCGGGGTCCTGCACCTGGGATGTTGCAATCCCAAGCACAAATACAAGTTGGGCAGAGAATGGCTAGAGAGCAGCCCTGAGGAGAAAGATTTGGGAGTGATGGTGGATGAGAAGCTCAACATGAGCCGGCAGTGCGCACTGGCAGCCCAGAAAGCCAACCCCATCCTGGGCTGCATCAAAAGAAGCGTGACCAGCGGGTCGTGGGAGGTGATTCTCCCCCTCTACTCTGTGCTCGCAAGACCCCACCTGGAGTGCTGTGTTTGCCTCTGAAGTCCTCAGCATAGGAAGGACATGGAACTATTGGAATGGCACCCATGGCAGGGGTGTTGGAACTCAATGGTCTTTCATTTCCCTTCCAACTCTAACAAGTCTATGATTTCTATGATAGTCTATGGTAAGGCTCACCTATTCCTGAGATCTCTAGCGAATATAAATGGGGATGGTAGGAGGAACCTGTCTGCAGTTTGTTGTCCTGGGGGAACAAGGGACACTTGTGTGGGGCCAGAAATCTAGGCCTGAGAGTATTCTTACTTGTGGTTGAATTTGACGTGTTCTAGGATGCAGTAGAGATGTGCAAGTAGAGGGAGGCCTTAGGATCCCGTGGTTATACTCAGTACAATGCAGTGGTTGCCTCCATTTCCAGTATAGAAAGACAAAGAAAAGCCAAGTAGGGGAAAATCAATGAAGAAAACTTTCATAGTTTGTTGAAGTCTATTAAAAAGTGCAAAACACAGGAGCCTTATATTGTTTCCTGTGTTGTTAATTTCTAAGGAGAAAAAAACAATGCAAGTTGATAGACATGATATTTGAGCTACTTTTATACTTTTTCATTTGGCCAGCAAAAGCTTCTAGATCAAGGAATGTAACTTTCAAAGCAAGTATTTTACTGAGTTATATTTAATTATTTTTTTTAAAAATACATACAAATGTGAGGGTTCTGATCACGGGTTTTAGAGGTGACCTATCCAAGAAAACTTTTGATAAGTGAATAAGCACATTTTGATGAATATGTACATGGAGAGTGGCAGTGAGGAGCTGCATAAAAGAAACAGTTTGTAAAATAAGCAAGTCTGAAGCCACAAAAGTCACAGCTACACTGGTGAAGTAATAGTTTACCCCCCTGAGGATGTTACCTTATACTGAGCAAGGACTGTGTGCTGCTAATGACTGCTGTACGAGGAGTGTCCTTTATGAGAACCGGGGCTTAGCAGAGCTCTGAAGCAAAATCTCTGATGTTGGGACCTCTGTCAGATGTTTGCTCTGCAACTCTGGTGGGCTTTTTTGCCCTGCTTAGATCCCTGACATTTCATAGTATAATTTGGATGTTACATGTCTCACCTCTATGGTTTTGGTACTCGAGACATTAAAATAACATGTTTCTCCTTGAGCAAAGTGAGCACCTGTGATGGTGGAGAATCTTCCAAAATAGATTTCTATGATGCAAATAAAGCCCCCTCTCTCTGCCTAGTATTTTAAGTGAAACACAATACTAGATGGGGGTGGGCAGGTATTCTTGTTATGCTGAGGAAGGACAACTTCTTCCGTTCAGTGTTCCCTCCCCCCAGATTTATTTTTTTTTCAATTATTAGTATTTTGCAGTGCTAAATTCCAGCCTGGTGTAATTCAAATATAATATTAAACCACACTATCTATTCCAGAGTGCACCACTGGACAGTTTAAATAACTACTGAGGTAGCATAAGAGAAAGTCGACACTGCAAAAATACTGTTGATTTTTCAACAAGTAGTAGTTGGCTGAATAGTTTCTGCCAAACTGCCCCAAGAAATTATCATTAACAATTAAAATAACAAAACTTCATGCTAGCAAAGACATTTTCAAATATCAGAGTTAGTTAACTATCAATTATGCTTCATTAAGTGATTCTTGATGAATTCATCAGCTAAATTAAGCTTCATTAAGTGATTCTTGCAGTATCCTTCAGAAATACTATAATTATTTCTCTTTTAAATACAGGGAAACTGAGGTAGACAATTCAGGTGGTTTGCCAATGGCCATGTATAGTATTTACTCTATAGCCAAAATTGAAGGCTAGGTTCCCAGGGCTTCTCTTCTGGTATTAAAACCACTAGGCCTGATTTGACATCTGATTAAAAAAAATACAAGAAAAACCACACAAACAAAACAAAACAACAACAACAACAAAAACAAAACAAAACAAAAAAAAAACCAACAACAACAAAAAAACCCAAACCCAAAACCATACTCATTCCATCCTGTTTTACAAGATCCTCACTTTTCACTTTGACTTTACTGGCTACCCAAACAATGTCTGAAAATTATTCCATTTAAATAAATATAGAAAGGGTTTTGATAGCTGAGAGAAATTAAAACAAGAAACTTGTTTTGGACCAAATTTTATTAGTGATGATTTTGCCACTTGTAGGTTCTATAGTATATGTATGTTTTACAACTGTTTCTTAGGCTGGAAATACAACATCTTTTCTGTCGGGAACACTTCTGCTAAGTGTGCATTTTGTCTTTCCACAATTCATCACAGTAATGCATCCAATTTATTTCAAGATTTTTAAAACCCCAGTGGCCAGATAAATGCACCCACTGCAAAACGTGCCTCTGCTTTAGTTGAATGACCTGCAGAACTGGTAGTATAAAATAGCTGAGAAATAGCATCCTAAATTTGATTTCCCCTACCACCCCTTTTGGATTCTCAACTCACTGTAAAAACATGGCAGGACTGAACTTGTGCAAACAGGCCAATGTCTTTTTGACCGTGGCTCAGAAGCACAGGGAAAAGGATGAATAAAACGTTTCACTATCTCTTATTGCATCAGACCCATTGCTATGTGTTTCCCCCAGTCTCTGGGCAAACTGGGATAGAAGTGCAAAGCTGTGACTTTCTCACAGCTCAGCCAATGGTGCTAGTATTGCCTTCTGTACAGGCCTTTCTCTGTCTTCAAGCATAAAGAAAGGTACTCCTTGCTGAGGCTGTATTTGAAAACATAATTTAACCCATAAATGAAAGCTGATTCTCTCCTTATCTAATGATTATTACTGTTATCCTCTGGAGCAGGGAGAGGAAGCAGCCCTTCAAAGCCTTTATTAAAAGTGTAGAGGAATCAGACTTTTACTGTCACCTAGTTATCGTGTCTTAGAGGGCACCACAACTGCAAGGTGCTAGCTCATGGTGTCTTGGTGGGTTTCACTGCTGCACTGTTGGACTATGTGACAGGCTGCAGTGAGTGCAGGGAAGAGGCACCTCAGTACATGTAACAAGTTATTATACATACAGCTCTAGTTTATGTATTACAAATATTGAAAACTGTTTAGAAAATAATAATCCATAGGATTATACTGCGGCTCAGGGCAAGCGGATGAATATGTGGGTTGGAGCTTACTTTACTTTTTGACAAAACAGACTGTGCTGGTGGTTTATTTCAGCTAATGCATAACCATGGTAGTCATGACTTTGTTTTGAAGAGCAGAAAACCAGTAGCTGATTATTTACTTGGAGCAAACTTTCTTAAACTCTTAACCTATTGTGTATCTGATAATGTAACACATTGCCTTTCTACAATACATAGGTAGGTTAGACACTGCAAGTGTCTATAGGTTGCATCCTTTCCTCTCCTGAGACAACTTGAGTTCCCTTTTGATGGTGTAATAGCTTCCCCTCTACTGTGACACAAGTCAGTTACAGTTTTCTTTGCAAAGATTCCTTCTCTGAGTATTCTTGCACATGTATATTCCACTGCCTGCTGCAATAGGTTGCGTGCCAAATGTCTCAAAACTAGTGATTTATGGAGCAGCTCTTGCAGGGACAGCATATACAGCCCTCACTGCCTCCGTGTGAAGGGGCAGTGGTGCTCTTTCCTTTCCTTTGGTCAGGAGAAGAATCTCCCCGTGTTGCCTGAAGCTGAAGTTGTTCTTGCTCCAATTGTTTACGTGTAAATAACTTACCCACTTTGTTAATTAATGGAGTTGGTGCAAGGGAGGTGAGGGGGAAACAAAACTTGTTTTCTTCTAAGTGGGAAGGAATTTTAGTTTTCTTGGAGCCCTAAGGTGTTTCAGTTGATACTCTGCACTGTTAGCATCTCCAGATTTTGAACATTGTCCTTCTTGCCAGGAAATCTTGCTTCACCACTGATAAAGGTAAAGTATATCTGGAAAAGTTTATCACTTTGAAAACAATTGTTTGAAATAAAATGAAATATTGGCAGGCTTGTAGGCAGATTGCTGGATTGGTGGAAAGTCTCAGTTGCTAAGAACCCCACTGCAAAACATATAACCTCCTGTTTTGAAAGATGGGTTTTTTATAAGGAGAGTCTTATGTATGCTTACTCTGAGAAGTGGTGTGGATTTCCATTCTAATGAACTACAGTATCTGCCAGTGCTTAGACTGTTAGGTATTGTAGCTCCTGAGCAAGCTGTGGGTATGAAAGTTGGTAGTTCGTAAGACTAAGGGGCAGGAAATCCAAGAAATCAACCTACCAGCTCTCAAGCGCTGCATCAACAGCTAAAGCTTCACATGGCCCCTTCCACTGTCAGTATCAGTAAGTCCTTTAAATACACTCCGTGGTGGGATGGTTGGTGTTAGAGCAGGATAGGACCAGCTACTCCAATGTCTGTCTGTCCGTCCCTCTGGCCACCCCTACAGCTGTCCCTCCTCCTGTCTTTGGATCCCAGCAGGCAGACACACATGTTCTGTTAAGTTGTTGCGTCTTGAGATTTTTCATCTTTTATTTCATTCTGTGCTTAAACAGAATCAATATGGCTGTGAGGGACTTGGATCCTAGGCCTCTGTAAGATCTTGATGACCTTGAATCCTAGTATCTACCTGCTGTGTCCTAACAGAGATGCTTCTCACTCTATCACATCTTTGTCTATGCTTATTTTCAATGAAGGGAAGGACAAACTGAAGTACTACAGAAAAAAAACCCACGTATAAATTATTTGTATCCTTCTGTGTGAAGATATTCCAGATGAAATGCTTGTATATTAACGTGGTCCCTTTGAACCTTTTAAAAAGGTATTTAGCTCAGGTCCTATGACTTGTATAACTAAGAATGAAAACAAAGAATATTAAAGATTTGAGGTATTTCCTCACATCTGACATCACATACTATAATTATTACTGCAGCAAGTGAAAAAGCCAAGATGGATGCAACTTTCCTATTTGACAAGAGTAAAACATTTCTAGTGGCAAGATTTTACACTTCCTTACAGATTCTGGGATAATGTTCTATGCTCTAGGAAGCATAATGTGCTCCTAGAAAGGTAATGCATACTTCAGCAACAGAGCTATCAGGACCAAGCCAGGAACGTTTAAATCTACAAGGGATGTCAGAATTCTGAAGGAAAAAATAATAATAGCAAACTGCATTTGTTCAGCCACACTGCTGCTTTAGTTGTCTAATATTTTGAAGTAGCCTGAAGGACTGCAGATTATTAATTGTCTGTATTTCTTTGCTCTCTGTGGTTCCACAGCATCTGACACTTGATCTTCAAAGGCTGTTGGATGTCAAGTGCTCTGATGTTAGGTGAAATCATACTGCTTTCATCTTTTATATTTCCACCATATATGGGGATCCATCTTAAAAGATGGTATGGTTTAAATGGCTTGAGTATGCTGCAACTAGAAACCATGGAAGATGTTTCATAAGCTTGGAGAGAGTGCTTTACCTCTAAGAGACAAAATGTGTTTGGTTTGCTGACCTTTCCTTATTATCAGAAGTTTCAGTTGGTTTCCCGACCATCTTTCCTTAAGTCAAGGATGTATCAAATTGATGATGTTGAGCTATATTGCTGTGAACAAATGAACTGCTAGAGGACTGTGGAGAAAAATCGGCAGAGGTCCCGCTTTCTTTCCATTCTCAATTTTTATTTCTATTCTAGAAGCAATGAAGTAGCTGGTGATTTCTGTCCAAGTAAAACCAGGTTTTTACACATACCTCTACAGTGTAATTTTGACTTTCTGTTGGCATGATTCTGGTTTCTGCTGTTAAAGCCAGATTTGCAGGACCCAACTGAATCAAAACAACTTTTCTTTTAAATAGCTCATTGAAAGTCCAGATTATGAAGAGATATGTGGTATTGTTCGAGTGTCTCATAAATACTTGGAGATGTTGCAAGAACCAGTACAAATGCCCTTAAGTCTGACAGGCTGAGTTTGCTTCATTGGAGGTCTTGAACAGCTGTCAGTCCTTGAAGTCTGACTGGATTGACCTGGAAGGCTGTGAAGATTACCCTTAAAAAGGAAATAAGCAAAAATACATTGTGGTTGAATCTAAGGATGAATGCTTCAACAGATCTAGTTGCAAACGTAGGTTCCTTCTTCCTCCATTACTTTTGAAGATTGTAGGTCTGAGCAGTTGCAGACTAAGAGCAAAGCCTATATTTTTCTCCTGAATGGCTGTGGGCGTTTTTTAGGGCTCATGCATTACAGCTGAGATGTATTTCTTTCCTAAAGATTTGAGAATAAAGTTGGAGGATGTCGGTTGTACAGAACTGTAACTTACCTAGTCATCACTGCATGTTTGTGGAAAGGAATTCTTTCAATGCCTTAATTCCTAAGGAGTCACAAGCGGTAATGACAGGGTAATAAATAATATTTGCTCAAAGTTTACTTTTAGTTGAATACATATTGAAAGAAGTAAACTGAAGATGGATTACCAGGTAGTGACTGTTGTGGTCATCACCTTCTAAGTGTCGCAGCAGAAGCCTGTGACACTTAGAAACTGTAATTAAGAAGAATGGGAGGCTTTGCAGCTGGTTACACAGTGGGATGTTGCTCTGTGCCCTCTTCCATTTAAGCATTAGGTGGCCCCTTACAAACTAACAGCACTAAGCTTCTGCCCCTGTGAGTGTGCACAGGCTTTGTTATCTTATTACATGACTTTTAAGGAAATAAAATGCAAAAGAGTGTGTGAAAGATTCCTCAGTGCACCTCTAATGAACTTTTGTAGCTTCATAACTTTTCAAGGACAGGCAAAGAAAGGCGTCCCTTCCTGCCGTTGTGCCTGCACTCAGTTAGGAAGCACTGGCCAGGCTGCCACCCTCTGAGAGAGAGCAGGGAGTCCCTGCAGGCAAGGGCGTGCAGAGGTAGCACTCTGGAAAAACGGATTGCCATCTTCTCTGCAGATAGGTCTGCACACATATGAGTGTGTTGGACACTTCCTATTGTAAACTAGGCTTTGGCATCATTGAATCTATTAACTGCCTTTAAAAAAACACCAAAAACCAAAAACAAAAAAAAAAAACCAAAACAAACAAACAAACAAAAAACCCCAAAAAGACACAAAAAACAAAACCAGCCAACATTGAAAAATGTACATGCCTATGCTTTAGAATTATTTTGCATATTTGGAGCTGATTTATTTCCCCTCCCCCCCCTCCCCCCCCCCAACATAGTGTTGACAGTATTTTTCATAAGTTTTTAATGAAGGCAGAAAAGTTTTGGTGTCTGTAAAACATCTCACGAAAGGTAGCAAGGTAGCATTTTGTAGCTTTGGTCTAGTAGATGAGAGCAGGAAAAGGAAAATGCTTGTCTTACCGTCTAAACTGAATGAAGTACAGAAGTAAGCAGTGAAAGTGCAGAAAATGGAGGAGTCTTTAAAAGTATTTTCATTTTAAGAAGCCTATGTTAATGATATTAGAAAACATTGAAAATTTTATTATACAGCTACAGTTCTGATTTTATTCTGTTAACATGAATAACATGAAGACTCAGAATGTAATTTTCATAATCTTATTTGTTTACGTGTCTTGGAAAATAATCACCATTAACTTCAGGGAAGAGTTACCAACTTCAGTTTGATCTCTTTCCCACATAAAAATAAATATAAGGATTATTTTGTGGACTTGTGCAAAATACATGTCTGGCCAGATCCTGCATTTCTAGTTCAAGATTTTGGAGGCAGTTTTGTCTGCATAAGAACTGCAGAATTTTGATTGATTTTTAAAGCACGCTATAAAACAGAAAGACTAATTATTCTACTCACGTACAAAGCTTATGTCCGTTGACTTGTTTCAATGTCTTTCCACAAACTCAGGTCTTTGATATTTAATGTTATTAATTACACTTCTTCAAGTGCAGACAACTTATTTATATAACTTTCTCATGCAAAAATGTGTATGTTAGAATTAGATGGGTAGTGATTGTTTTAAGTCCTTCGAGTTAATTCTAGTAAAGATAATATATTCAATTTCATGGTGTTTTAAAACCAAGAATGGAAGAATAGACCCTGCCCTTAGCTCTAAAGAGGATAAAAAATGTATTCATAATTGCATTTAATGTGTACAGTTCATATGAATAGTAATTATGGAGTGTGTCTAGGAAAACTCCACCTAATTATACCTGACTAGAGAAGTCCTCTCTACCCAAAACATTCCTATTCTTCACCTCTTTTAATTAAGTTAAGAACAGGAGTCCTTGTGTTGTGAGTTCTGTTTGATTAGAGATGTGATGTGTGACTCTTGTCACCACTTCAGACTTTTTATTTAAATTGCAGTAGAGAAAACAGAGTATGACCTAAAAAATTTTGTAAATTAGACAATCCTCTGTTTCAGTCAGATGAAATAAATTAATATGTCCTTCCCATTCTAAGAGGTATGAGTAAATTTTAAAATAGTTCACTTTTTTAAACTTTTTCTATTACTGTAATACCAAATCTGGTCTCTTTAAAATTAGGGTCAATATCCCACTGTAAAGCTTGGCTTGGGACTGTTTTTATTGCCTGGTAGTACAAGTGCAATGTAGCATCAAGATGTTGTTGTTCTCAGTACAAATTGGCATAGTTATAGCAACCTGGGCGGGACCTAGCGAACAGCTATGCCTGCATTTCTTGTTTCTCCTTTATAGAAAGGCGCTGTGCTTGTTTGCTGGGTGGTGTCCATTGTGCGAGGAGTGTTGGGTAGAGACTGTGTATATCTTTGAAGCAATCTCTTCAAGTCAGTTGTTAATTCATCACCACCATGATACTCGTGTTACTGTCAGAATGATAAAAGCTAACCCATCCTCACTCCTACATACTGCCTTCAGAGTGTTTTGTCTTGCAGCTTCTTAGAAGTTATTGTAAGTAATGCATCTGAGGGGGAGGCAGACCAAAGGAAACCCATTTTTGGTCTCTTCCAATTCTTCAGCTGGATTTCAGGCAGTTACTGTCCCCTCAGGAGGTGAATGGTATCTGTTCCTTTTGGAGCATCTGCAGTCAGTGCAGCCTGAGATGTTGGGCAAAGGACTCTCAGGAATAACGCTAGATCCCTCTCTGTCCTGCTGCTTCCAATAACAAAAGAGAGGAAGTGTCTGACACTGGCAGAATCTGCTGGGATGATGTGCTGAGAGGAAGAGAGATACCATTAATCGTTATTTAATGACCTCTGAGCAGGAAAGCATTTGATATTCAACTGTGAACAGGGCCCAAGATGTACTGAGGACAGTCTTGGAGCAGTTTATCCACATGACAGTATGGATGCTACTGTAATATATTCTGAAATGCAAATGGTACTGCTGTGAGGTAGCTCTTCTAGGTACATGAGAACACAAACGAATAAATCGGAAGTTTACCCCCTTTCTTGCAGCTGGCTGAGTGGTTGATGTCAGCTTTTTTCTCCATGAAGTAGGGGAGCAGATGATGCTGTGCCTGATGTTATTGTCCCTCCACAAGCAAGCATAGGGAGTGGCAGGGGGATTGCCTTCACAGATAAGCAATGTTGGACTGAGGCAGGTTAAAAGTAGATACACTGTAGAAAAAAAAATACAGATTTAGTCTTTTCATAATAAAATTCTCCAAAATTTGTTTCCATAGCTCTTTCTTCAGTGATAGGGCTCTAGGTCCTTACGTACCTTACTGTAGAGCTGTAGGCAGGATGTTGTGTAGCTGCTCTTTGCAGTGTTGCCAACAAAGCTTTCTAAAATATGTAAGCCTTAAAAGACCTGCCATGAGATTTTATCAGTTTATTTTTATTATCATGTGTCATTTAAAATGACTGACTTTAATACTGGTATACTGCGCTTCAAACATTCTCTTCCACAGACTACACAAGGAAAAGATAAATGTGATAATACCTATTGGTTTATCTTACTGTTAGTTGATTTTTTTTTCTCTGTCTGACTTTGAAGTATTTGTGGCAGAGATTTTTTCTATCTACTTTCTTTTCGACTGATAAGTTATGAAGGCTACAGCCAGTAATCCTTTGTTACAACTAAAAGAGTCTCTCTGCCAATTCATTATTGGTCTGCATGCAAAGATGTGCAACAACTCTTCAGTGCCCGATTCCCCAAATTATACACTGTATACAGTATACATATACATATATATAACCACCACCTAGTCACCCGAATATGTGAAAGAATGCATTGTTCTGCTACAGAACTGTTGATTAGAGTCTGAAGTACTCTTTTTAAACTAGTGTTTGCTTGCAGATGATCAATTATGACATGTATAGGTATAGTCAACAAGTACTTCATACTACTGTTTATTAAATCCTCACTGGTCTATAACAGCAGTGCCATTCATTCTCTTTGGTTTGTCGAGGCTAGTCTGACAGTGGAAGACTTTTACTTCTGTTTGTATGACCATCCCTTGTGTACATCTGCTAAACAATGGCACATCAAGTGCAGAAAATGACGTGATCAATTTTCAGTCTGAGCCACCAACAAATATATCCATTTTAGCAAATATTACACTTAAAATGCCACTCATTGTGCTAATGAACTCCTAACCTGTTTATAAAGTTGCTGCAAACATCAGGCTTACCTCCTAGCTTCTCCTATATACACTAAAGAAGGTTCTTTAATATGCAAAAATGATGCATGAATTATACAATTGATGTCATTAGTATCTAAAATTCAAAGTTTCCTGTTTCAAACTGAGCTTTTGATGCATCTTTGCATTTGTATGTGCTATTTAATGCTCTATTGAGTGATACTAAAATACTGGAATCATCCAATAATACAAATCATTCAGCAGTAGCATCCAGAGCCTATTCATATTTCACTGAAACCAGGCATTTCCTGGATTGGTTTTACCAGTTGTATGTGATGTTTTGACTTCTAGATTACACCTATTGCCTTTGTATGTGAGTAATAACTAGGAGAACACCAAATTTAGCAAAAGTGGAAGAAAAAATTCAGAACAATAATAATGAAAACAGCCTTTTTTATCTCATTTTCAGTTCTTGAGGTGTTTGCACATGTTTCTTGGTGTTCTTGCCTATTGCCTTTTTCTGTGCTTCTACAGATTCACAGGGTTTATTTCATACAGAACTGGCAAGATTAGAATATCAAAGCCAGCCACTATTTCTGATTTTATTACAATGTCTCAGGAGTCAATCAATAAACAAATGAAAGATTTATCAATCATCTTTACAGTTGTTGAAATTCAAAGATTTTGTTAATACCTAGGGAAATATTTGTTCTTTGAGTATTTAAGCGAAGCGCTTGGGATCAGTCTGTGAAAACATCTCACGCAATTAACGTGAATCATGACCTAATTAAATTATTTCCTACCTCATTTCACACAGTCATGACCCTCATGACATCCCTGACTGTGACATCTCCATCACTATTTCCATTTAAACTCAGCCAAGAATTTAGGATATTCCTCATAACAGAATAGCTAAAGCAGACTTTATCTGTGTGACTCTTCACCACCACCAAGTCTGCTAGTGTAACGTTCCTAGTACGCCCAGAGACACCCAACATAAAGTGAATCTTTTATAATTAGGACAGCAGAAGAACAATGATCTTACAAACAATGATCTGTGATCTTACAAAGACCTCTTTTATTGGGCTGTAATATTGCACATTTCACTATGTCCAAAGGGTTAAAAGTAGCTGTTTTCTACCCCAATAATAATTTTATAACAAGAGGTTTCTTACAGATCCATTTTAGTTTGAAAGTTCATATAAAAACAGAGCAAAACCACCAATCCCCTGAAACACTTTGTCACACTGCTTTTTTGTTTTGTTTTTCAAATTGAGTATTTTTGTCAGACTTGGCAAAATGAGCAGGATGAATGCTCCAGAATTTGCACTTATGCTTTGTGTATAACAGGCTTTTTGTTTCTTTTGCGTATCACTTGGCATTCTCTCTCTTATTCATTCCTTTTGTTTTTCCCAGTTTCTTTCATTAGTTAGTGCCATTTGTCACCTGTTTGTTTTCAGAGTCTGCAGAAATTCTAGGCCAAAATGTCACCAATCACTTCTTTGCCTAATGTGGATGTACAGGCATTTATTCCTATATATCCATCTTTCGTACACTCAAGTTGAAAATAAGTTTTTTGCTTTCTGCTGGATGCTGTAGTGTTAAAATGCTGCAGTTGAAGGGTACAGGGTTGAATGTTCTTTGAGTGCCCTGGGCACACCATGGGATGAGATTATGCAGTGCTGAATAAATTAATCTTTTTAGGAGATTTTAGGAATCTAGTGCTGAAATTTGGAGAGGCTCTTGAAAAATGTTTCCCTGAGTTCTCGTCAGCTGCCTTTTAAATTTTCATTTTGGGGGCTGACAAGTAACACATATTAGAAGTAGCCTTTTAAAAAGAATTATATTTTTATTTATATTGTATTTTTTATTATTGTATTTTATTTTATATTTTAAATGTTGTCTTATTTTTTGTGTACCATGTGTCTGATTTTTTTCCCCTTAAATTACGAAACCTTCTCTTCCCTCTCTCCACTTTGGACTGTTGGATGCTTGTTTGATTCTTCCTATCTGATCACATATTTTTAACACTCTGCTATTGTACCAGACTATCAGCTTATTTGGAGCGTTTTTCTAGAAGAAAGCCTAAATTATTTTAGTGAAGCTCATTTTCTTTTTGCAATGATGTGGGGTTTTATTCTCTTAATATAGAGTTCTGTAATTGGGAGAACATTGATTTTGCATACCTGTAGGTGCTACAGATGTAAACATAGAGAAGAAAGGGTTTTTTAACTGGCCGGGAAAGGATTTTGTGGGAAGATGTTCAATTCCTGGGCATGAAGGAGTTTGTTGAGTCTAAAGAAGACACTTCTGTTGTTGCTTTTCTATAACTATAGAAAGACTGAGTGATGGGGGGAAACCTACAGATCTAGCAAAGTATCTGGGACACTGTCAGCTGGTCTTAAATTGTCTCAGCAGACACTCATCTCTGTTCTTTATTCTGTTCTCCCTATTGACAGCTCCTTGTTCAAACTATATTATTAATTTCTTGCATCCTCTGCCACTGCTAACAAGATTTGCCTTTTCCCTATAAGCATCTTGAATAGATTAAAAATATGTTTATAAGCAGGAGATATTGTTTGAAAGTGATCTGATGTGAACGGACTTAACATACTGCACATCAGTGTGTTTATGTCAATGATTTCTGAAGCATTACAAATAAGCATTTTTGTGACAATGATGTAAATGCAAATAAGTGCATCCTTCAGGTTCAGTGAAGAGCTTATGCGCAGAATGCTTTGCCCCTGTCCCTTCAGGATATCCTGCACCTTTTCCCCTGACATTTTAGTTACATGGTGGTTGTATGGCAAGGCTTGCAAAAACAAGGAGTCATGCAAGGGGGAGCGTGGCTCTGCACACAGGCTGCTGTGCTTCTGTATGTGGATGTGAGTTCTTCCCCCCCTTCTGTAAGGGAACCGGGCACTTAGGAGTGCTTTGGAAGATCTGCTTTATATTTTGGAAAACCTCACATGCAATTTACTGTGTTTTAGTAAAGTAGGTATGTTACCTCTGGATTTATAATATCTAAAATGTGTTGTAATTAATGCTTAATGATACACTTATATTAAGACAGTTTGAAAACAAGATAAAATCAAGCACACTGTGACAAAACATTGATTTCTAGATGAGAGAGTGATTTCATGCTTCTAGTTTTGTAAGCTTTTAAATTTGAAGCAGGGAGGGGAAGGAGAATTATCTGTTAACGCTTCAGATCTCTTTCACAAGTAATTTTTTCAAGCAGGACTGAACTATTTTGCTTTTGAATGCTAACTACTGGAAGTTGATCTTCATCATACTGCCCCTTTATTATACAGATTGTTCTGGGAATCGAATGTCGACTTAGTGTCCTGTGCAAGACATCTCTGTGTCTTTCTACCTATTTTATTGTACTATTTTATTGTAGTAGTTGAACGGGTGGTTGTCTGTTTAAAATCCTTTCCACTGCTCCTCCATTCAGAGTCATCTTGTCCTTCTGCCATGTCAGATGGTAAGATTACAGTTCCCTGCTATTACCAAATGAAAGGTATTCAGACAAGTTGCGGACAGTCACTAAAGAGAGGAACAATGAAATATCTGTTCCCTGGGTGGGAGCAAAGGGATTGATCCTCTTTCTTTTGTCAACTGGTGGAACACACTAAGCTCTTGCAATTCAGATTTTCTGTTTTCTTCTTTGTTACTAATCTTTTAAGTATAGCAAGAAAGAAGCTTGCTAGAGAGTTCATCTACTGACCATGTGATTCTACAACTGACTAATAAATCTTTTGAGCCTGTTAATATAGTTAGTTCTGAGCATCAAAAAAACCCAAAAGGTACTAAAAAGTATTAAAAAAAAAAAACCTTCTAATTCCGTTAATATGCATCCTTGAAAGAAAAGACATTGCAAAGAACTGGGTTATATTGAGAATGAGATTTATCATATTCAAAATATGATTATTTTTTGGTAAGTATCCTTTTGCATTCTTATGGGCCTGAACCTGTGCTCACTAAAAACAATGTTGCTTTTTTTCTTTTTTTTTGTCTGCTATTGATTTCAGTGGGAACAGATTAGTACCAGTAAATACTAGAGCAGTTATGTGGATTTCATTATGTTACTAAACTAAAAGAAGTTCAGCAAGTGAAATATATTTCTGGAGTTTTCAAAAGCTTAAAAAATTAAAAATTAATAACATCTCCAAATACAAATATTTTATTATGGTTGTTAAGCAGAGCTAAACAATAAGCATTGAATCCATTACTGGCACTTAATCTTTCACCAGAATTTTTCAAACTGAAACAGACTGGAGAAAAGAAATGCAATATATCTAAATGAAAGCTTTTCTGTTTGAAGCGGAACATTTTCTTGTCCTGAGCTGTCTACGGGCTTCCTCATTGCAGTTGTATCGCTTAAATAGATTATGGCTAATGTAACACTGAATTTGCACTAATTAGCTGTCTTAATTTTACGTTCAGCAAAGCTCATTGGCACAGAGAATAATCAGCCTGTGCAATTCAGTGCCTTCAGAGGTGCTCCCAGCAACCTCTAAGTAACCGGAGAGACGCTTTTCTTTTCCCCCTACAGGAACCTATATGAGACTTAATGTAATTAACTCTGCGGGCTCAGGGCCCTCGGAGGTGCAGAGTTCCAAGGCTTCTTTAAAATGTGGGCAAACCTCTTCTGGCACGTCTGCTCAGAGCCAGAATGTGCTTCAGAGGTGGCATGTGAGGTACTTGGGGCTCTTGTGTCTTTCAGTCTTAAAAACATTATCTGTTTTCATGCTCTGACAGCTTAGTTCTAATGTATTTTATCTTCAGAAATCCTCAGTGAGTTAGTGAAGTGCTGTTTCCTTATAATAGAGGGGAACTGAAGCACAAAGGAAGGGCCACTGAGGTGAGTTGCAGAATCCTGAGGGTAGCTCCTCGTGGAGAATGGAGTGTGTGAGGATGCCTGGAGCTCTTCGAAAGAAGCCACCACACTGATCCCTCGGTGTGCGCAGCCCTCCAGAGAGCCATTAGGAAGCGATTCAGAGGGGTGTGTGTAAAACCACACCTCAGGGCGTGTGAGTGGGAGAGGAGGAGTAGTCCCAGCTTTGAAGTCTCATCCAGAAAGCAGGTTACCCAGGTTTAGGTCCCTCCTTTGCCTAAGGGGATCCAAACCCACTGCTCCCACCTCCTTTTGGAGCTCCTTAATCTTTGTGCTATGGACCGCTCTTGGGTGGCAGTTACCTCCACCCTTCCTGCTGAAGCTGTGCCCACTCAAGGTCCTTGCAAAAGGTCCCTGACCTTTTCCTTCTCCCATGCCTTCAGCAAGTACCAGCAGCTGCCTTCTGCGCCTGTTCCTTGTTCCAGGCTGACCGCATCCCACTGTAATGGAGGTGGCGGTTAAAGTTGGCCTGAGCAAGCAGGCTGCCAGCCTGAGGTTAAAGGCCTCCATGAGGGAATGTGTCATAACAGCTTGGCACACACACTTTGGAAAAAAAGAACCTGTTTACTAGCAGCACAATATCAGACAAGGTCCTTTAAGCATCCTTTTTGCATTAAAAAGAATGTGAAACCAATTGAACTGTCTATGTCCTGTGTCCCCTCCCCGTCTCCCTCATCCTCCCATCCTCCCCACCCCCGCCCTGTTCCAAGTTTCCAAAGATTAAACATTTGTTGGGAAGCTTCTATTCAAACCTTCTGACTTTTGGCATATTTATACATATATAGATGTGTCTGATTACTGTGTGTTCCTTATTTCTCAAATGGAACCCTACAATCTGTGGCTAATTAATGCCAGTATGAGAAGGAAAAGGCATGTAGAACTTTGTTCTGATCACAAAGTTAGCGTAGGTCTTAATATGGAATGCTCTGGATGGGACACGGAATGAAAACTGATGTCATTATAATTTTCTAAAGCATGAAATTGAACTAGACATTTATATACAATGTTACAGCTCTTCTGGCTGATATTACACACTTCTTAGAGCTTTTGATCTGGAGATCTAAGAATGCAATATGAACAGTAAATTATTTGAACTTTCCTGTGTCCTGAGAAATTTCAAATTGCAGCTTTTTAAGAAATAAAAACAATAAAGTGTATTTCCCTTACCAAGTAGTTTGGACATCTAACTTTAATGGTTAGCAAAGTTCTATTTCTGTTTGTATTGGAAGAATTAAATATATAAAAGAAATATATAATTAAGGAAAGGTCTTTTGTTCCTTCACAACCATCCTCTTAAAATCAGAAGTTAGCAGCTAGTTGTGTAATATTCTGTCTGATTTGTATTGGCAAGAGCCACATATTTTTCATACAAGTTGCATCTAACTCACTACTGAGCCTGTGAGCGTGTATCCCAGCCTTTTCCCCCAGGTTGTGGGGCTGCAGAGTTAGCACAATAAATTCCTTAATAAAAGGAATTGTTATGCCTTCTTGAGTTCTTCTAGCTGTTTCTTCTGTATAAAACTCAGGGATGTTTTGCATAGTCCTATGAGCACAGCCTGTTTTCATGACTAGAGCTCCTGCGTGCATAGTATGGATGCAAATGTTCAAAATGCAAATATGTTTTGATCATAAGATCAAAGTATGTCTGGTGTAGAGCAACTCAGGTAGGTAGTATGCAAACTTACTGTCACGAACATCTCACCTAATGGCCAAAGACTGATCTTCCGTATGGTCAGGGAGGGGAAAGGCAGGGCTTGTTTTTATAGCAACCTGTGTATGGAAGGGAGAGGTTTCTCCTTCTTACTTCTTCCTTACAGCTAAGTTTATTGATACTCTCAAGTGTGAAAAAGGGATGTAAAGATTTCTTGGACTTAATTACTAAAATATATTATGCTAGACTACTGTGAAGATACTGTAACCCATAGAGCTATCTTGCACGTCCACCTGTTTTTTCAGTTCTCTGCTTCTTATGGGTTGCAAAATAGCACACACCGAAGAAACTAATTCAAGCTGTGCTGGGTGAAGGAAGGAAGCCAGTTTCAGAGTTCAGGATATATCTAGCCACTAGCCCTTTCTGTTCAAGCCACATAAATATTTAATTTTAAGCTACTGTGTTGAAATCAAACCAAGTTAGAATAATGGACTGGTTTTATGGACCATAAATTCTACCATGGGTATATCTTGGAGATTGATTGGGAGTAGTGCCAGTAACAGGACTTGCTATTTTTAGGTCAATCTTCATGGTTGTTTTAAGAGCTGCCATCTTTGTATCGTGTGTTATAGTAATCCGCTATTGTTCCTAATATGAAATAAAGGTTCATAATTTTACAGTACAGGAGGGGAAAAAAATATTTTTTGGCTAATACCATAATCTAAACATCTGGAATCATTAGACAATTCAATAATACTCCTAAGCCTTGCATTTCCCAAGGTGGTGTATTTGAGAAATGCTCGCCAAGACATAATATATCTTCCTAGTTTCCTGTGGTTTCTTTCTCAGCCCTTGCAGGAATGAAATTTTGAGACTGAGTTGCAGACAGCACCACTCCAGCTCTATAGCTCTACTGAGTGTCTGGTAAATTGCTCAGTTACGCAGTTCCGTTCCTTGTTTAACTGCAACAAAATGGAGCTAAAAAGCATCTGAATGAATAATTAACATACTACTATAAATGTGTAATCTCCTAGGTAACATCTCTATTGAGAAGAAAAAATATTGGGCCCAGTTATTACTGTAGGGCTTGTACTGTTGTGCTGTGCTGTTCCAAGGCCTTGAATTCCTGAAGAAACATGGTGCTCTGGTGTGAGGAGTTCCCCCTCCTACTGCTCGCCTTCCCCAAGGAGCTGGCTGCCCTCCTCCTTACCCCTGCTGCCAGCACCCCAAGGTCACTGGCACACAGTGGGGTTTGAGCAAGAGGTGTACTGAGGGGACTAGTGCCTTGCACTAAGGTCTGAAAAAGCAGGGGGCAAAGAGAGATAGTGAATATAAGCAGCCGGGAGAGAGAATGCAGATGAACGCGGTTGTGCAGGAAAGATGCAGCCACGTGAAGACAGCAGATGTTATCGCTGCTGGCATCGGTACTGGGTGAGCATATTGAGTTGTTAAGTATAGATTGTATCTTGTAGCAATTCTCACGACTCCTAAAACATGTCAAAATTGCCTGCAACACAGTGGGTGATTTATATAAAAGACTAATGTATTTTGGTTGCCTAATAAGGGCCCTTGCCAAGACACTGCAGCTCCTCTACGTCTTGTTATGGCTTCCCTACTGAAATGAGATGAGGAGGAGGGTAGCTGTCACTATAGCACACTCATGATGAAACGGTTGGCCCCTTCAGCTGCTCCACGCTCAGAGGGGAGGCAAAGTCCCTGGGCAAGCTGGGTTGGATGCTATTTAGCAGCAGTTCCCTTTTGTCAGAAAAGCCAGGACATTTTTCAAGCACTGGAACAATTAGCTGATGAGCTGCCTAGTAAGGAAGGAATATTTTGAAACACTGCTACAAATCTCACTCTGTAGTGTTCCTTTTCCACATCTCTTTCCTTAAATGCTGTCTTGCAGTTGCACAGGAAGAGAGTAGTAAGCACCCAGTCAGCTGCTGGCTACTTCTTGCTTTGTTGCTCTTCAAACCCATTTCTTCCCCCATGGCTTTTCTTCAGGCTTCTGCTTGCTTCCCAGAAAAAAGTTATTTCTCCACTCAATTCTCCTCTCAGCCAGAGGGGATGAAACGCAGTCTGGATTTGGGCATGTCTGCAGTATAGTTTCACCTTGAGTTAATTGTTTGCTGTTTGGAAAGGCTAGTCTGGACACTCCCTGAATGTTTGTTTTCAGGCTATAAATGTTTGCAGGTCATGCTGAAGATGAGGATGTATGACTTTTCTGTATATACAAAATTGACTAGACTTTTGTAAATGAGTATGTGGTGATTTGGTCTTGCCTTTTGCTGACATAAACTTTTGGCAGTTTTTTCTTCTGTGAAATATTTACTGGGATACGAGGGGCTTTTTGATGATTCTAGCAATTGGTTTTGGCTAGAGGTCCACCCAACAGTGATGACTAAGATTCTTTTCTTCCCTTTATCAAATAACAGAAAAAAAAGGGGGGAGGGGTGGGGTGGGAGAAGACACACAGAGATTTATACACCTTACGTTTGTATGTAAGTGGATTTCTTCCCTCAATATCGCTTTACCAGCATAAGATTCATGTTAAGGCTTTCTGTAAACATGCTTTTATGCAATTTTGCTCCATAAACCTCTCAAAAACTACCATTGCAGCACATCCTGGGGATTGGCACGTGCATCTCTCCTTCCCACTTCTATGCAGTGCAGTCAAGTCAGGACAAGAATGATGACAGAAGATAAAATGGCACACTATGTGACATGATTCTCCAAGGTCAGATTACTGTTAAATTTCACTCTTTGTGGATGCATCTTTTCTCACAGTCATGAATATTAAATCCCTTGAAGTCGACGGAGTTATGGGAGTCATGGACAGTGGGACTGAGTGCACTCTCAGCAAGTTTGCCAATGACAGCAAGCTGTGTGGCACAGCTGACATGCCAGACAGAAGGGCTGCAATCCAGAGGGACCTGGACAGGCTTGAGAAGTGGGCCCATGTGAATCTCATGAAGTTCAACTAAGCCAAGTGCAAGGTCCTGCATCTGGGTCACGACAACCCCAGGCATAAATACAGGTTGGGTGGAGATTGGATTGAGAGCAGCCCCAACGAGAAGAATTTGGGAGTGATGGTGGATGAGAAGCTCGACATGAACTGGTAGTGTGTGCTGGCAACCTAAAAAGCCAGCCGCATCCTGGGTTGCAAAAGAAGTATGGCCAGCAGGTCACAGGAGGTGATTCTACCTCTCTAGTCTGTCCTCATGAGATCCCACCTGGAGTACTGTGTCCAGCTCTGGAGCCCTCACCACAGGAAGGACACAGACCTGTTGGAACGAGTCCAGCAGAGGGCCAGGAAGATGATCAGAGGGCTGGAAAACCTCTCCTATGAGGACAGGGTGAGAGATCTGGGGTTGTTCAGGCCGGAGAAGGCTCTGGGGAAACCTTTTAGCAGCCTTCCAGTACTGAAAGGGGGCCTACAGGAGAGATGGAGAGGGACTCTTTGTCAGGAAGTATAGTGATAGGATGAGGAGTAATGATTTTGAACTAAAAGAGGGTAGATTTAGATTAGATATTAGGAAGAAATTCTTTGCTGTGGTGGTGGTGAGACACTGGAACAAGTTGCTCAGGGAAGCTGTGGATGCCCGATCTCTGGAGGTGTTCGTTGCCAGATTGGATGGGGCTTTGAGCAGCCTGGTCTAGTGGGAGGTGTCCCTGCCCATGGCAGGGATGTTGGAACTTGATGATCTTTAAGGTCCCTTCCAACCCAAACCGCTGTATGATTCTAGGTCTTTCACTTGGTAGGCTTATAGCAGAAAATAATAAATAAACCATAAGTATTCACACCCTTGGCCAGTATTTGAAGTATGAACCTCAGATATGAGTTTGGTCTAGCTTACATTACAGTTACTGATATATTATTTTTAATCAGTGAAACTGTACTTGATTAGTTTAGGTCAGTAGGAAAAGATTGGACTGGACAGCAGAACAACAACCTGCATTAACCTGTTGAATCAGTATTCTTGGGTCCACTAGCAGTGGATCTGTGAGTTAGTGTCAGGATAATATAAACTCAGGTGGTAGCCCTGCTTGCAGGCTCTGCCCCTCCATCTGTCAGCAAAGTGAGGCTGTTGTGGGAACCTGTTAATGATCTCATTTGTTCAAAGTGCCGAAGCAATTCTGTTATCAGCACTGACATTCTGTAGCGTTAATTACAGTAGGTTAAAGCCCTTGCAATCCTGAATGTGTGATTGCAGTGCTGAGGTTTTTCTTTGATCAAAGGCATTGATAGGTTTCCAAAGCTAGGGAACCAGTGATTGAGCATCCACGTGCAGTGTTTCTTCCAGCTACCTTTGGATATGTCTCATTCCTAGTAATCTGGTGGAGTAGTAGAGCTCTTGACTTGGGTTTCATTCTGTGAAAGTAAATTGGATGTGGGAGCACTTCTTAGAAAGAAGTCAAGAGCTGGGACAATTGTGGGTTTGGCGGTTTTTTTTCTACTCTGCAAAGTTGCCATCAACTGAGCGTCAGCTAAGTCAGGCAGCTGGATTTGTGGAAACCTAGGCTTTCACACTCAATCTTTGTGTTTATCTTGCTCAGTTGTTCTGTGGACCTGGTTAGGTCTGGCACTGAGGTGCATGTGCTCAGCAAGGAGAACACTACAGTGTTATGAATGTGAGCTTTTAAAAAACAGTTCAGTGCTGATCTTAATTCACTTCCTGCCCTATTACTATGACCTAGAAAAGGTGGGCTTATGAAAGGTCTTTATTATTTCCATATGTGTCCTTAGCCTGTATTGTAATAAGAACTGGACAATTCTTCAGAATTGAGAGAAAGTCATCAGTAATAACTCCAGACAGGTTTCAATGCATGAAACTGCAAAAATTATCCATGCAAAATTTTTCTCCTAGTTTAAAACAATATGCTTCCCTTTTTATTAGTTTACAGCTTTAAAAGTATCAAAGGCATAATGTTTGAATTACATAGCACAGCTACAATTTTTAGAAACAGTCTAAGTGATTTTGGACTGTTTTCACATGTGATTTTCAAAAGCAACAACCTTTTAGAGGACAGGTCTCACCGGTAGTCCAAGATGCTTAAACTTGTGCCTCTTCTGAAAGCGGGACTTGGGTTCCTAAGCTGAGACGTGGCCTTTGGTGTCTTATCCACACCCTCTCTCCCCTCAGCCAATCCGCAAAGGAAGCCCCTGCAGGCATACTCTGGGGTGGAGATGATGTTTGATTTGAAGTCAATGACTGTCAGTCCTGACAGACTGGTTGGCTTGTGCTAATCCTTTTCCAGAAATGCGGCCAAGCTTAGGCATGATACTCCAAGTGGCGTGATGTTTGCTTAGCATCAACGAAGATGTTTGAATACAGTCTCTTGGGGACTACTGTTCTATTATTTTTTGAAATGAGTAATTGCTTCAGAGTGGGGGGTATAGAGGGTAATGCTATTTGCTGAAAAGAAAATTAGGCATGGGTGTGCCCAAGTGACAAGTGAGCAACAGACTTCTCAAAAAGGCATTGGAGAATGTCTCCTTGGAGGCTTATATTTCTTTGTGGATAGACTCCATTCAGATGTGAATGTATGACACTCATGAATGTCATGGAAATTTTAACGTTTGTACCTTGGGCTGAAATTTGACCCTTATTGCTCCTGTGAAATATGCAATGGATTGTTCAGCTGCATTTCATACTCTTAAGGATTTTTTTTAATAAATAAAAACCACAAAAAATACCCCAACACAGACAAAAATGCATTTTTGGCCAATGTTAATGTACTAAAAGCTCTTTGTATTAGAATTCTGGATGTAGTTGGATCTTTCAGCTTTTGCACTTGTACATGTTTAGGCTCGATTTGCCAGCTAACATATTAATAGATTATTTAATTAAGAGTTAGTTAAACTGAAGACTGATTACACACTGCTTACAAACATTCCACACTGAAATTAACTTAATTTTTCTCCTTAGTAATTTGAATTTGTACTTGTCCTTCATTTGACATGCTTTTAATCTACTGATGTCTACATGATATTCATAATTTAAATATGGGATCAGAAAGAAAAATTAAATCAACCATAGTCATCCTGTGTTTAACTGAGAAGCTTATGAACGTGAGTTCTGAATTTTTGCAAATGTTATGCTATTGGACAAATTTGCTGGGAATTTGAGGCATTTCTAAAGCCTCTTTCTTCAATTTGAAGTGTGCATTAATATGCAAAGAATTTCTTCTTGAGAAGTCTTGACTACCTGTCAGCTTTGAATCAAGGGATAGAAATAAGACCTTTTTTCATTATATGATCTCATCTTCTCATGACTGAGCAGGATTTTAGTCATTTTGTTCAATAATTGACTACATCATGATTAATATGTATAGTTAAATTAATCATCATCTTCAGTTAATCAACATGTAAATACACTTATTGTACTTACAGTTAGTTTTTAAGAAAGATTTTGCAAGACTAATCTATTTTAGCTAATGTCACTGACTACTACAAGAGGAGACACAATCCAAACCACAAAAGCAGCAGGAAAGGGCATATGTATGTCATATACTAAAAATAAATATAAAGCCATATGAAATGCTGAAAGCAAGTTCCAATTGCACTGTTTTCTCATTACTTCTGTTCCACAGCAACCTGATCTAGTTGAATATGTCCCTGCTTATTGCAGGGAAGGTTGGATTAGATGACTTTTAAAGGTCCTTTCTAACCCAAGCTATTCTATGATAATTTTGCGTTTTTCCATCTAGGAAGTAGATATTCAGGGCCCACTCTTATTAAACCTCATTATTCATTATCTAAAATACTTGCAGACTTAGACACCAAGTTTTGTGCTTTCCGTTCTTGTCTTTGATATTATTTTATGCATTAGAGACATGAATAAAAATGGAAATTTCTCAGGTTAAATATATACTGTGTATCATGACTACCTTCCTACATACAGGCTTTTGGTGAGGAACCAAATAGTTTGGAACTTGTAGAGCACTAATCACAGTGAGTTCCTAGACAACATAACCAGCCATAATGTTAACTTATATTATATAATAACTAGGGCTTTAATCTAGGCAAATCAAAAGATACATGGTAAAATATTTGGAGTTGTTCCTTTTAAGCCCTAGCGAAAGATGCACCCTTTCTTAATATTGAATATTTGTCTAATAAAGCCTCTTGTGGCAAAGCAGATCTTCATAGCAGTGCCCTTCAGTATCTTAAAAATACTGTTCTTTGAAGTAACGCTGAGAACCTCAGGACTGAGCTTAGTTCAAATGGCAATACTGGCAATAGTCTGTCTGAAGGAAATAATCTTCTTGTATGTGCCATAGCTGCTGATACTCATTCTGATACTCCTCCTCACCTGACATGGCCAGGTATAGGTGATGGAAAAGGAGAAACATTCATGTTGGCAGCTGTGTCCCAGGCAGAACAGCAACAGCCAGAGAGCTCACAAGGGGAAGCTGGGCAGGCTTTGCGGCGCTGCCTGCCCACTGGGTGAACCACCTTTAGCAGAGTCAGACTTCACAAAGCGTTTTGCTTCTGCTGGGTGAGCAAATTAAAATACAATAGCCTTGTCTGACCTTTTCCTACCAACTCTGTTCTCCACTATAAATCATGTGAAACTGAATTTCTTTTTTGTTGGGGCATGTTTTAGTGCACTGATGTGGCTGTTTTGATGAACAATGTGAATATCCCAATTTCTGATATCCTGTGACGGGTATCTCAAACGTTAGGTCAAAATTGTGTTTCCATGGAGGTACTGAAACTGTTGGTGCCACTTGAACTAATGACAAAGTTTGGACTTCCATGCCATGATTAACAAATCTCAGAACTCTCCACACTCATGATTTTGAGCAGCATATAACACAAATATGTAACAAAAATACATAGAGAAAAAGAAGTATGATAAAACTGAGACCCTGATTGAAACACAAGTGCCTTCCTTTTTTTTTTTTTTTTTTCCTGAGGCTCAACATATATATTTTATAAGTATATATTACTAACAATATTGAGAAAAAAATTAGTTGGAAAATTTACTCATGGACAGCCCTTTATAGTGTTTGTTGTTCTCCTTGCTGTGGAAAGAAATACAGATATCCAGGAGAAGGACAACATGGAGAATAAAACACATTTATAGAAATAGTAGCTATTTATGCCACTAACGTGTAAGTGAGTCAAAAATCTTCCTCAAACCATAAATTCTCAGAGTACAAAAATTATAGGCTTAAGAAATATGGTTACGAATCATGGTAATCTAGTACAATGCTATACTAATATTTGTTGACCTCCTGTATTTCTTCAATAGCTTGAATAATTGTCCACAAGTCACCTGGTAGATGGCTCCTGTGGCTGTAAGGGGTGGAGACGAATTTATAGCTCGTCTTCTGTCTTTACCACATCACAGGCTGGAAGTGTGGTTCTAGCAGAGAGGAAAACAGATTGGGAATAGGGAGAGTTGGCATCTTTGTTACTAACCTGCTGTGCACCCAGTTCAAGTCACTGCAGCTCCTGAGCCCTTCAACTCTGTCTGGATTGTCTGTCTGTACTGTGATCTCATCAGAGGAAGGGCTGCCTTATCCCGTGTCTTTTAAATGTACATAGTATAATAATTTTCTATCTTGTGTGGTCCTATTGCCATACAAACACTAATAAAAATTATATTTCTTAGGTCTAGCTGAAAAAAGTTACACAAGTTAATCACCAGGTAAATCGGGTACATCTTCAGGGTTTCTAAGTTGTCTCCTTTTACAAGCAGATGCTGACTTCCTAGGCGAAAGAGCAGAGCTTGTGTCCTTTTGCATAAGCTAGTTGTCTGGTTATGCATCTTTGAACTAGGGAAATGTCCATTCTTCAGGTTTTTTAAGTAAAAGAAATCCCAGAATACTGGTGTGAAAGCAACTCGAAGTGACCGTGATATAACAGTTATAAGCCTTGAGTTCAAAGTGCACAGCAAACAACTTCTGAACAGGCAGGTATCTCTCACCTGTGTTATTTGCAAAGATGAAGCCCAATTGCTAATGACTGGAGGAAAAGAAAAAGGCTTGGAGATTCTGTGGGTAAGAATATTGGAGGGAGGGACAATGAGAGAGAAGTTAATAATGAAATAGATGTTCTGTAAAGGTAAACTATTCCTTTAGGCGTATTAAAGCCATAGGAGTAGGTGGTTATGAAGGTGAAATGCAGAAAAGAATATAAGTACAGGTCCAATTAATATTGTCAAAACATGGTAATTGTGTTCATTAACTAAATTAAGTGATCTATACGTGAATCACTTCAGTGACACATGGCAAGAGACTTTAAACAGCTGAAACTTAAATCTGGCTCAGTTGGCTTGTTTTACACAAACCAGTTTGCAAAACATACTTAGAAATGCCATTGCACGTGCTTTGCAAACAGGCTTGTGTAAACTGGAGTAATAGGTCTGGATTTGCTTTTACCTTAAACTTGTCTGTTAAATTAAGCTAAATACCCTATTTACTTTGTACCACTGTTTTTGGCAAATCATGTAGGTAAACACTTGGAGCAAGGTGACAAGATACAGGATCATAAAACAGCTTTTAAGGCTTAATATTCTAGGAATGGAGTGTATTGTGGAGAAACTCTGATGATATAAGCTTATATATCATCTTGGAAAACACTTGTTCCTTCGTATTTACCAAAACTAAGGTAAAAGTGAAGGAAAAAAGCAACTTGAGAAGGATATTTCATCCTCAAATTCTCAGCACACTAGCCCATTGCAAATTCTGCAGTCACTGGCCTTTACAGCCGAGCTAGCAAGATTAGGAAAATCACAAGATTTTCATTGATCTCTCTTTCCTCCTGTTCACCTGGCTACAGTGCTGATGCGCTGTGAAAATCCCGTGGCATGGACTCCTGTCCCTCCCAGGCTGCTGTCTGACGGATGGTTGTGCAAAACAGCTTGAAGCACAAGATGCCCAGTGGTTATTGCAGACTCTGAGTTTTCTCCCTTGTTACAATGCAGGAGCTGATTCCTGCTGCTTCTCTATTGTCCAGGTTTCTTGCTGGATTTTGTCTCTCCTTGTTTGTTCCCTTCAGCTACATCCTCTCTGCTTTGTGTCTTGGGCTCTGCTCTTCTCTTCTGACACTGCTTCATTCTCCAAACTCCTGTCCCTGTCCATCCCCAATTCACCTAGACAGTGCAGAGGCAGGAAAGTTTTCCATTCCCACCAGAGCAGAAAGCAGCAAGATCCATGCTCATTGCTGCCCTGACCGGTTTATAAATCCCCTTAAGCCAGAATGCTGTTTTCTTACCTAACTGTACACCTGGCAGGCAGGGAGCAGGGGATACTGTTTTTAAAAATCCACACCCTGAAGTCAGTAAATACGTAAAAATTAATTAAAAATAATTAGATGGTCAGGTTATTCAGTTTCACATTGGAATAATCTGCTGGAGATCATTAGTTATCTGTATCAGGGCTAAGAGTAAGCAATTTACAATATACTAGCTTTAACTTGCCGCTTCCCATATTAGCCTAGGGAAGATATTTCTCATCAGCTCTCTTCTGTGGATGGTGCATTGTATGTGCATTGTATGTCTCTGTGTTACAGACACAGGACACCTGGAGTTGTGTGTGCTCTATCTTCCTTTGAAGGATGGCAAAATCAGAGTGCCTGACCCTCTATTATCTGGTCAGAGTAATTTTTTTATTTTTTTTTTTTTTGTGAAACCAAGCAGGGAAGGTAGGAGATATAGACAGAAAATGTGCAGGGACAGGATTATAGAAAAATATTATAATCCTGGCTATAAGATTTTAACTCACTGGTGAGTCATCCGTCATCCGGTCACTCCAAAAAGGAAACCTGTAGCAGAATTACAGACAGACCTTACTGTAAAAAAGTGAAGAGCAACTGTGAGAGAAAAGGAAACGTAAAAAAGCTAGAAGTTTGCAGCTGAAAGTGCGTAATTTGCTTCTGTGCTACTGGTAGGAAGAAGAAACACCAACATTTTCAAAAGGTGATTCGTGTCTCTTAATTTCCAAAATCACTTTTTGTCTACTCTTAAGGTATGTCTATCAAGTGGAGATTCAGTAGAAGACAGGAGAAAAAAAACCTACTCAGCTATTATCCTATAATGATAATTAAAGACATAAACTAATAGCCTGATTACATGTTAAAAAAAAAAAATACACTGTAAGAGATTAAAACAAGGGGATTACAATAAATTGGAGCAGGGATTAAATATTTTTCCTAACGGCTTTTAGCACATTTTCCAAAGACTTACTTATGAGCACAATTTGACTGATGAAAAGTATTTCTTTTAGAGATAATAGACTAAATAATAACATAATTAAACCATGTGAAGTGCAGTGCAAGTAAGCTGATGATAGTATGTTTCAGTATGTGAGAGGTCTTGTTGGGTTTTTGTTGGGTTTTGGGGTTTTTTTCCCCCAGTAAACTCTATAAAATCCCAAGACTGACCTAGCAAGATTGTTTTCTGAAATCATTCTGTAGTGGTTTCACTGAGCTATTAAATGGGAAAGGTGATTTGAAACCATCCAGAAAAGGGAAGCACACACACTTCAACACTAGGAGAAGTGAGGCACAGATGAGTGAAGCTGTGTAACGTACCTAGAAGGCCTCAAGTAGGTTAGGCCTCCTTCTGTCAGATGGTGTACAATCACACAATAAATATCTTCATCAAAAGCTTACACTCCAAGGGAAATGAGACACCACACATTACTCAAGTTATTCTTCAAACCAGGAACAGAAACTATATCTCCCTATCCCACTGCTCCACAGTAAATGTTCCCCCCAGAATATCATGTGTGGTGATGTGCTCCCTCCCAATGTGAGCAGTACTTGCCTCAAATTAGGAGAACGGGAAAATTCAGAAGGTAAGTTGGAAATATTTTTATTTACATAAAAATAAAACCAAACACAAAAGGCAGGCAAAGAGTTGAGCAACAGTGGCATAAAATAGCTGGTGAGAGTACGTCCTTAATCCATATGACATGTTATTACATAAAGAACTACAAAAGTATTGCTGAGATTGCCATGTACTACACAAATAATAAGTTTTTCCCAAGATGTAGAAAGAAACACACTTTCTTGAGATTTCTTACTAAGTAGGATCCTGAAGCTGAATCCATGGAGTCCCACCAATTTGAACAAGACTGTTAATTAGATTCACAGTAGGAGAGGTTGGCAGGAAAGAAGAAAAAAGTTATTAGGAAGGAAACTTTTCTGTGGAACATCAGTGGGTTTCTGGAACACTTGCAAAACTGAGGCAAGGGGATTTTAATAAAACTTCCCGAATAAAGCTTAAAATCTAAACAAACTAATAGGTAGGTGTTGTGTAAAACCTTGCAGAAGTCATATCTTTAAGAGTGTATGCTAATGCCCTCCTAGAGTTTGCAGTGTACGCTCTAAGAAATCAATAGCCAACTCAGTAGTGTTATTTAGCGTGTGAAAGGGTGTGACAATCCACCCTGCATGGAAGGATCTGCTCTGATGCATTTGCACCAGCAATGTATTAAATTATGCAAGCAGTATTTTTTAAAATACTATTTGACAATTCTGCTTGAAGATATTTGGCTGATTTGCATTTAGAGCCCAATTTTGCTTTGAATTTATTAAGTTTTCCCTTTTTGTTTGGCTTCCAAGTTCATTTAGCAATGTGGGTTTGTGTAAAAGAAGTAACGTGCGTGTAGACTCCCTGCACTTTGCGATGCTCGTTTCTTTAAACTTTGTATGCCAGCTCAGGAGCAATAATATCAAGTGACTTCAAAGGACAACTGCTTCCAACAATCCACAATGGCTTGTATTTCAACTCGGTAACCAGCATAGCTCACCAGACCTGTTATTTTATTTCAAGGCCTGTGCTGCTCTTTTCATGTATTGAGCTACAGTCCCAGCTCAGTGCAAATGAAAGGGGAAGGGAGAAATCCCAAAGTAGTGTAGAATTTGGGAGGAGGGGAGATCTGTATGCGTGTCTCTCCAGACACAGGCACACAAACTATTTTTAAATGGAAAATATGTTTCATGCAAGCAGTCAATAATAAAGCTTGATGACATGTTTTCCTTCTCTCACACCCACTTACTTGCCTCCCTCCTTCAGCTCTATCTTGTCTGACACTATAGACTGTTGGTTCTTTGGAAAAGAATCTGCCAGTGTAAATCAACCAGACTGATTTGGCTAGCGATGTGCTGCTTCAGAATAAGTGGCAATAATTAATAGGTCGTTCATTTTGCATGTCAGCGGTGTTCATTACAGTAAATGTATTTGCCTCCCTTCCTCCCTCCCCATTTAAGGCATCAAATGATATGCCTACAAAGTGCTTATTCGAACTGGCAGATCTCTTACAAGTGCTAAGGACTAGAAATATATTGAATTTGACACAGAGTCTTCATTCTGATAATATTGCTTGATAGTGGGTTTCTGAAGTAAGGTCAAGGCTAGAAGCTAGACTATCTGTCTCATTTTGGGTTTAATACTGGTGAGTGTAATTGACGTCAATGAAGCTTCAGCTCCAGCCTTAGTCTTCCACTAAAAACCTTCTCTTTATTCTGTGAGGGGATGTTTAAAATCTGAACTAAGCTTTTTCCAACAGGAAGTCAGCATTGCCTTCAATTTCTCGTTTTTACCACTGTTCCTTGTCCTTGGTATAAGCCTTTGTGCAACTGTCCACTGAGCCACACCAGGGACTTGTCTAAATTAAAGCACATCAGTTTTTTCCTGATCTGGTTCACTATCTCGTCTCACAGATTCTTGTACGGGCACAAAAGAAAGTGCCCTGTAGGGTCGGAAAAAATGTGCCCAAGGGCAGCAAACAGACAGGACTTGTGTAGTAGTGCTTGATAACGCATGTTTAAAGGGTGCCTGAAACTGAAGCCTGATTCAACTCTGATTATGTCTCCTGGACAAAACTCCTTTTGATTTCTGCAGGTATTGTGCCTGGTGGCCTTGGTCCTTGACAATTCCTTTGAGAAGCACATCGGTTGTTAAATAAATAGAGTATTGTGCTACTGTAGATAGATTTATCTTAAATAGTTCATAATTCTGTTAATTTTTCATTTGATTTATGGCTATCTAAATCTGCTTGTCTGGGTTTAGGATGAGACAAAGATTAGACTGGACTTGACTCTGGAAGGTAGAAGAGAAAGGTATTTGGGAAAGAAAAAAACAGTACGAAGAAAAGCAGGTGTTGGTTAGAGCTTTCACCTCTCTCTTGGCAGTGGCAGAAGTTAGACTTCTGTCATGATGTTGGTTGGGTTTTTTCTGCTGCTTTTTCTCTTCCATTCTTTTAGAACTGGAAAGGAGATAAAAATCCTGCCTTTCTACCTGTGGTTCAGAATCAGCTTTCCTAACCCTTGGTTCTCTGCCCGGCAAAACCCCAGAGCCAAATTCCCCATCAAGCCAAGTTTCTCGTGGCTTGTCTCTATTATGTGAGGATAGCAAGTTCAGAAAATGGGAAGGGAGAAACACCTGACCAATGCAAACAGTTATTTCCTCTTGTATACTAGTGTTTTAATAATGGTTTGAGAGAGAGAGGGATTTGTGAAGATGATTGAATACAGTCTGTGTACAGGAACAAAAACTGAGCCTGTTGCAATTGCATTTGTAACCTACCAAATATCAAATAAAGACACCCAATTTCACCTGTACGATATAGGAACACATTCAAATATGTGCTTGTAGGAAATCACTGCAGCTCCCACAAAAACCTTGAGACTGCAGTGTTCCTGAGTTCTTGAGACTGCAGCTCAGCAGTGTCATGATCTACCACATCAGTATCTGTGGTACTGAGAGGCAAAGGGCAAGCGTTGCATGGCACCCTTCAAGTGTGTCCCTCAACTACTTAGACCAAAAGTGGTTTTGTCCTGGTTTTAAGGATTTTCCTAGCTGAGGATGAGTAGACAGACTTTCCTTCGCAACTTTTAATTTCCTGGCCTCCTTCACCTCACGCTTCACAGAACACCTGACGCCTATATCAATAGTCTAATGATGTACGGCCTGTTGCGGCTTATTTCTATAATGTGCTTGCTTTTTATTTGCTCGGTGTGGCTAATGGGAGAACTTACGTAAAGCAGTTTCAGGTTTATTGCTTACATCAGTCACTGGAGAAGCTATCAACAGATGCTTGCATCACCCACCCATTGCATCCACACTGGCAAATATAATGCAGGGCAACAACACAACTCCCCCACCCCTTAACTGACTCTTCAGCTCTACTTCCATATAAATAATTTTAATTGCAGAGTGGGGCGAAATTCTTCACTCTGCACATGTGCCAACACTTCTAAATGCTACTACACTGTCCCTGCAGTGACTAGATCTGAGGAACACACACTTTGTAACATGTACCGGAGAGAACACCTGGTGCCATCAGAAAGTGAGGGGACAGTTCTGTCATGAGACAGGCTGGAGAGCTCTGACTTGATGTATCTTTCTACTCACTCTGCAAGAGGATAAATGACACCACAAGAAAACACAACATCCCAGACCTGAGAAATATATATACATATTTATGTATTTTTAATGACACTCAATTGGGAACGATTATTGAGTCTTAATAAGAGTTTTATTAGTTCTAAAAATAGGTTCTTAAATATTTTCCAAGGTTGACTAAAATACAAAGAAAAAGTATATAATCAGTGTTTAAAATAAACCAGTTTGTTATAACCGAGAGCAATTCAGTGAAACATTTATCAAGAATGATAGTGTTTAGGGAATTGTACAGCCTCAACAAACCCACAGATGGTCCTTGTCTTTTTTCAAACTGCGGAGTCTAGTTATCTGTTGTCCAACAGAATTCCTACCAGCAAGAACACTGCAAAAGAGTGGAACCTGGTCTTCAGGCGAGGAAGCTGTGAGGTTTATACTGAAAATAAAGAACTGGTCTATTGGTATACCCTTCTTTTATACTTATCATTTAATGAAAACTTTCATAAATAGCCTTACATAAATAATAATCTCCGAAGTTTTAAAAAGTTCACAATGTCAGTCGGACCTGACTAAACATTCTCTAGTCTCTAACTGCTTAAACTGTTTCTGCAATTATTTTGGAACACAAGAATCCTTAATGTCTCTTATTGTAAGAGCAGATCGTATCTTTTTGGTAAGAGTTAAGCTGCAGAGGAAGATTTGGCAGTTAAATGAAATGCATGTTACAGCTGATGCTGTATTTTTTTTTATTGGAATAACTGAAAAGATTAAGCTGTAGTGCAGGTAGGGCTTGAGTCATGCTTTTATCCTTGTGTCTCTTGGCCTGATATGAACTATGTTATTAAAAACGGTAGCTCAAGCTGATTCTGTACTTTGTTTATCTACAGCCAAGCTCAGCCAAATATCTGCTAGCCTAGTGCAAAAAATGTAGTTGAAGGCTGTGTACGTACAGGCGCTGCTAATTACTTTCAGTGACTGTCAAATGAACGTTGATAGTGATATATTTCTTTAGTATGCCTTAAACAAAGCACTTTTATCTATGCATAAGGAAAAGCACTATGCAGAGCAGAGTTAATACATGTTACTCTGTATTTTGATTTAGTTTGTTCTTTTTCTTTAAAAAGAAAAAAAAAGTAAAAAAGTGTTTTATCACCCCTTTTGTGTTGCCAAAAGGAACTGCAGTACCTTCCAAAAGCTTCTGCCCTGGGAGATCCCAGTGTCAGTTTCAGTAGTATTGACAACTCTTTTCCTCCGGAGTTTTTAAACGACCAGCAGCTTTAGTCTCAGTGACTTTTGGCATGTAAAGGCGGCGGGCGTGTTTGTCAATGACAGCCAGTACAACCCACCATCTGACTTTGCAATGCTGAGAAACTGTTCAAGAGATAACTGCTTTACCCTGCGGAGCCTGCATCCCGGCGATTTACTCGCCAAGAGATTCTCCGAAGTAGCCCCTGCTACGGCGGGGACGTCGCAGGGAACCATAGGGTTACAAGATCTAGCAAGAAAACCTTCGGAGGGAAGGAGGCGGCAGCATTTAAGGAGCGAGCGACGCCAGACGTGAACGAAACAAACACGCTGTGGGTTTCTCTTCCTTAGATAAAAGCACCGGCGAGCCAGCCTAAGCGCTGCCCGCGGATGACTAGTTAGAACAAGTTTAAACTCAGGAGCTGAAATTAAAATGTTTCCTCCGTGTGGCTACCTCCTGCACCGGGAGTTCTCTCGCCTGCCCCAGCCCTGCATCCCCCTCCGCCCCGGCGGCGAGTTTGTCCCGCGACGGTACCGGGGGCACCGGGCAGAGCCCGCACCGCGCCCG
>VXBW01004351.1:233788-252794 GCA_013400375.1 Thinocorus orbignyianus
GCTCCGCGCAGAAATCCGCCGGCGCGGAAACTTCGGGGCGGGTTGGCTGTCGTCTCCGCGTCTTTCCTCTCTGCCCTGCCTCTGCCGCGGAGCGGCGGCGTCGAGGGATCTTCCAAAACTGCCGAGGGGACCAGAGCGAATCCTGGAGCTTCAAAGTGAAAGCCAGAAGTAGTGAGGAATTTCCAGTTTTAGTAAATCACCCGCCTGTAATTAGGAAGTTCATGTTTGTAAAGCAATTCGCAGATGAAATATGCAAAGGACAGGAATGTCTAAGTGTTATTAAAATACTAGCTGAGCCAGATTTTAATGGGAGCTTGCAGTGTACTTTGATGGGAACAGGATCAGTCTCCAAGCAGGGATTAAAATGAGATGTCAAAAGTGGTTGTGCCACTGATTTTCATAGGGACGATTGAATTGCGAGGGTTCATGGACCTATGCTTTTCTACATGGTTAAAAGGTATTATAATGGGTAAAGAGAGTAAACGCTCTAAAACCTGAAAGCTGATCTGTACCTTCTCAGGGATTTTTAGAGCCAATGAAATTGGTGTGCCGTGTGAAGAGGATTTTTGTGTGAATAAGGCTTGTGTTCCAGTCAGTGGAACTGAACAGTTATGGTATTTCAGGCTAACTGCTGTAATTCTGCTGTTTGAAACAGTGAAGTTAGGGCACACAAAATAGCGAGTTAACAGTTTTGCAGCCTAATATCCTCCTTTCCCCTAAAGTGCACAGGCTTGGTGTGGGCAGCTGCTGCTCTAGCTATTCCTGTGTTTACCCAGCAGGAATAGTCCTAAAGAAGACAGCTCGCCTTCTGCTCTAGCTGTGTAAAGCAGCTAATTATTGCAGTGGTTTCTGCCATGCAGCCTCCTGTCCCGTGAGGAAGTGGGCTGAGGGACCACCAAATGTCAGCATTCCTGAAGCTGAAGATCACGCAGATCATATGCCTGCTGCTAACATCCCTTTCCTGTATTATTGCAGGTTAAACAATTCCACACTGATGTGACCATTGCACATTGCAATAATGGCATGCAATGCACGGGTGTTGGTAACAGGCTGAATTTTGCTTCCTGACCCCAGCTGCCTTGCGTTAAGTTGCCTATCCCTGTCCAGTGGTAAAGTCTGTCACTGCTAAAGTCATTTTGCTCTCCTTGTGCGTCAGAAGCACTAGATCACTGTGCTCTCTTTGTATAGAACTGTTTGCTGATGGAAGGTTATTCCTGAGGTGTGCAGCCTTTTTGTTCAGTGTGTCAATTATGCCTAAACTCATCATTCACTCCAGGGCAGAGGAAGGTGAACCCAGCAGTGGCGGTCCTGTAAGAGAACAAAATGACCTTGACAAAGGTGGTTGTAGGGACTCTGGGACATACCCGACAGCTCACACTGCTTCAGAATGATAGGGTGTTGAAGAGGAATGGGATGTACGATTGAGCTTTGCCCCTGAAATGCCCAGGATAAAATAACTCCAGGAAGGTAGTAATAGAAAAGCCTTGTTGCTCTCACCAGGCTGGCAGCAACTGAGAAATTCCTTGTTGTCTTCTGCAGAATCGAGTGCAGCAGAAGGGTTAACAAGGCAGTGAGAAATTGTCTGACTCCTTTACTGGTGGTTCCTTGCCTTTCCCATTTAGTTTTGATCTCATTTTATGTGTGTTTATTATGGGAATGTCTGTACCTACTTTGTTCTGGCAAAGAAAATACAGGAAGAGCAGGGTGTGATGTGAAGAGACATCTTATGCTCCCCACAGGTCAAGCTGCTCCAACTTGTCTGACTGCCTGTATCTATCCAGCATCCAAGCCTGGCTTTGTGCAATGAAATTGGAGGGTGATCGTTCCATCTTTCCTTGACCACATCTCTGTGTATGGAAAACTGGCTCTGCCACTCCAGTGAAGCCCCTGAGGCAGCATTGCCAGAGAGAGAACAAAGATACTGGCCTTTTGGTTGGAGGCGGTAGGATTAAGATTAAGGAGACAAACCCTGCTTTGGTAGGGTAAGCCTATCAGATGAGTATGCATATAATCTGTGGTTTAAAAGCTGGCATTAGAAATTTACATTGTTAGATCTCAGGTTTAGCCCTCGGGATTTTTGTTTCAGGTTGTCTGCAGACTCAGGGAGCTGCCACCAAGGCTTCAAAAGTTTGAGAGTTTAAGCACAGAAGCACCTATCTGAAGCAAAGTTTGGGCCCTGATGAATCCCAAAAGGCAACTGAATGCATGCAACCCTTTGCCTTTCCTCAAAGGGTCTTAAAGCGTCCTGTAAAGGGAGGTAGTGTTATTGTCTTATTTTTACAGATAAGAACGCTATGGCATAAAGGAGTCAAGTGCCCTGCCTAAGGTTATATAGCAAGACAGTAGCAGTGTCACAAGGTAAATCAGGTTCCTTCACTCTGGTGCCATTAGTCACTGAATTTAGCTGCCTAGTGCTCTGCTTCCTTCATCTCCTTCTTTTAATTATTCCATGAGAAAGGCAGATGAGGAAGTATGCATTATTTCAACAACTATAGAGGGTGATAAACTGAAGGCGCAAACTCAGCAGACAATATATTCTGTATCTCCATGAGGCAATAGGAGGCACGGGCATTACAGCCTGCTTTAGACATCTCCTGCCTGATGAAGGCAAATCTCTTCCTTCAGTTGACTATGCCTGCAGACCTGCAAGCCCCAACAGTGATGTGCAGGGCTGTGTTATTAAAATATCAAATTGGAAGGAAAGACAGTTGTTCCTCTCTTCACTCCCTTCCCACCAGAGCAGTGATATATGAGGTCTTCTATAATTTCTGGAACAAGCATATCACAAAATTTAAAGCTTAAAATGTAATAAACATAATTTTCTGTAATCTAGAGGCTGTTTCTATACTGCTGTATCAATGCACAGCTGTCAGCAGGCTCTGCTGCTGAAGCACAAACTTCCTTGACAAGATGTTATCCAGAACATCACTGCATGACATCTGTTTCTTTGATTTGTTTTATTAATTGCAAAAACTCAAAGTTGATGTTGACTCAAACCCTTAACAGCCGCATAACTTTTAAGAGAAGATTTGTGAGCTTAACATTTTAGGCTGTATTGAAAAGTCCAAGCTCAGGTATAAGGTGGTTTATTTTTACCCACTGCAGAAGAATTACAAGGCCGAGCTTGGGAAATCAGCTGTATTCTGACATTTCAGATGAAGTTCTTTCTCTTCCTTCTTCTTCTCCTTTTTATTGAGGTATGCAAGTAAATTACCAGGTCTTTTGTGACAAGAACAGCATTTCCCATTTTAGGGTTTGATAGCGGTCTGTTTCTTTTCTCTCTTTTTTTTTTCTTTTTTGAAGTGAGCCACCAGAATGAAATTGCATCCCTGATATTTTTAATAAATAAAATTATGCAAGGCTTTATCTTGAATACTTTGAATCTAAAACAGATAAATGGAAATTTATTTCCTGCTTTCATAATTCATACAGCAGGAAAGTGGAGGAAGTCTGAGAAACCTGTATTTGACACACAGAATTAATTTATTTCAAAAGTATTTAAATGGAAAAAGTGTGGGGATTCGAATTCAAGGTATTTTTCTGTTTTTCCACAGTGAAGTTGCTTTTACTTTTTAGATCACTCTCAGGACAATTTATTTATTTTTCCTGAGGTTACAGTTCAAAAGAATACAGTCTAAGTGAGATGAGTAAAGACAGGCTGTAACTGGTAATCTGTTGAGCCATCACCGTCGGGAGAAGTTTCTCTTTGTTGTGATGCTGAACACCAACGCCGCTTTCCTGACTCCTCTTCCTGTGTTCCTGTTAATCTTATTTTGTGAGGCTTAGCTGTTGGTCACTTACACTTGTTGCTTTCTAACATTTTGCCTCAACAAACATAGATGAAGTTCTACAACATAATTTGACTGCTAGTAGTACAGAATTCTGGAATGTGTGCTTGTCTTTATGGATATGTGAATAGCGGAAGGGGTATTGAACCTACAGGTCACCCTCTCACAGATGCTTTTTTTTCTTTTGTACCTTTTTTTTTTTTGAAAGTATAAAGCTGAATAACCAAATCATGTTGTGAATAACCAAATCATCCCTAGTTAGCATGCATAGAATGAAGTGCTTGAAAAACTACCTGTTAGCAGGAGTATTCAGACTTTAGTCAAAATAGTACACTTAGACTTTAATTTGAAAGGAAGTTTTTCAGTTTGTATCTGAAGAGCTTTAGACATGACAGAAAGCTTTTTGCTTTCAGGTTTTCTGTTGAAACCACTGAAGGAACTGGCACTTTTGATAAAGATGACTTGTAAGAAGAGTAATGAACTCTTAATCTGCTTCTGGAAGCTAGAAGCTCTGTGAACTCTTGATCTGCTTCCTTCCATTTCTTGCGTCTGATGCCCACTATGCAACTGGTACAGCTGACATATGCAATCTGTTGTGGTTCTTTGCTTCACATCTCTGATGATACTGTGAGAAATGGGTTTATAAGTTTTGCTTCAGCTACTTTGTATATTTAGGTCAGTATGTGTGTACTGAAAGGGGCCTAGTGATAGTAGAGTCTCATAAATTAGACTAACTTAATTAATCGTCAGAAATGTCCTTGCTCTGTTGAATGATGTTCTTGTTCTGCAGAATGTTATCTACGCAAAGGAAACGTAGGCGGGAAAGCAGTCTTCAACACAGGAGCTCAAAGGAGAGGGGAGTATCATCAAGGCCAAAGAAACCAGGCTCAGAGAGCTAAGCTGCCAAGGGGGCTGTAAAGGCTGCCAAATGGGCTAGGTTCGTCTAGAGGACAACTAATGAAGAGGAAGATATGACCACCTCATGAAGTAAACGACCACCAGAGTCCCTGTAATTACTAACAATGGACAGTAGAAGGGAGCAAAAGACTATGGGATATCTTGTAGTCTAATCAACTAATCAAAGGCGTGTTTAGGATAATGTCTTCTTGGAGTAGCCGTGTTAAGACCTTACAAGGTAAGAAGGTGTAAATTCAATGTCTAATAGGTTAAGCAGTCAGGAAGAATGTAAGCTCGAACTTCCCAACCAATGAGAGGGGAAACAGACACATAAGCAGCCGGGATAAAATATATAAACCTAAAATTGAAAAGATAATTCGTGCATTTGCCTGGAGATGTACCCGATTCAGAGCTGTTTCATAAATTTTTAATAAACCTCTTTTATACTTTGTTTTTAACCTTTGCTTTGATGGCTTTGTCCTCTCTTACATTCTATGTGTGAGCTGGCATTTCTCACAATACTAACGTGCTTGTGTGATCCATGTGGGAAGACTGTGGTGTGGTCTGTTTGAATAATAGCTGCCGATGCTGGGTTATGCTGCTTTGACTACTTTATCCAACTTCTTTTTTTAATGTGCACACACCCACACTACAAATGGCTATGTCAGGAGGAAACGGTGTTCCAGTGAAATCAGTGGGGGCTGCATGGGTAAATCCCTTTGCAGTGCTTTGAAAGTGCAGGTATGTCTATAGACTGCTATTAAAGAAAATTATGATGACGTATATTTATATTACAGTACAGCCTGGAAGTCTTGATGTGCTAGATGTGATGTAAATGCATGGGAAGAGACTATCCCTGCCTGGAAGGCTAACCAATGTCATGCAGCAGGTTAGGGGCACAGAAAAAGGTGAGCACTAAGAATACTGATTTCCAACTTCTCATCTTTGAACCCAGCTTTTAACAACTTGGTTTTGTTTGTTTGTTATGTGCCTACAACTCTTAGGATGAAAAAGAATTCCTCTCCCTTTACACCTTATGTTTCATATTTTATTTTCTGACTATTTAGCATAAATGAAGAAAAGCAAAAATAATTGAACAGAGCAGAAAACACCTTTTTTCCGTAAAATGTACATAATAGATGTACGAAGCTTTGATTCTAAGTAAGTCAGTGGAGATGCACTAGTATGCTTTGGGGGGAAATATGAGAAAGATCAGACTCAAATGATAGCTGTAACCTTCCTTCTCCAAGTGTTAAATGTCTTTGAAATTGTTTTTTTCTACTGTAATAGCTTCATCTTAGCTTGAATACTTAGTCTTCATTAATCAAAAAAGGAATCAAGAATTAGGTATAGTGACATTCCTTTCCTCAGCAAACATCCTCAGTGCAAATATGCCAATTTTACTTATTTAGCACTTGTAGATTCTTTGCTTTTACATTAAACAGTTCTCTTATCCCTTGAGAAAATGCCTGAGGCTCTCACAATGATTGTTTCTTCAGTTTTGACCACCAAGCTCAAAACAGATATACTAGGCTAGTCATTATCTTATTGGGATTTATCAGGAAGGCTTTTAACTTCTTTGAGGCCAAATTATTCTTGCTGATTTTTTCCCCCTACTAACTTGTGAATATGCATTATAATATACCTTCTCCCTGAGTAAGCAAGCACTGTGGCCTCAGGAACACCGATGATATAGAGTTTCCCATATAGACACTCTTTTGCAGGTCAGTTTTATATGTATAGAAGGGGCTTGAGCTTTTTGGCCATAATGAGGAGGATGATGAGTGAAAAGTTCTCCTGTTGTTCTTTCTGTACAGGTCAGGAAGAGGAGCTGCTCTCTCTCTGGTGGGATCAGTGACAAAACTCTTGACAGGTTTCACTGGGAGGCAGCCCTAGAGTGCTGATGGTTGGAAATGTTAGTTAGGCATGAAGCAAACATCTGTTTTCATGCTGGCAATGTGAGTAATAAGGTTCCTCAACATAACTGCCATGAAGAAAGGCCCCCGATCAAGCTTGGCATTGCATTTTGGCAAGCATGTCCAACTCGCGTGTGCTCACAGGTATACTGCATGCACTGCATTCTGTAAGGCAATTCTTGCAGGTACAAAGAGAGGGTTTTAATTTAATGATATATTATTTGAGCTGGAGAACAGTTAGTGACGTACATTCCTGTCTGTGACTCTGAAGTGTGTATTCTCACTTTACCACCCTACAAATACATTTACTCAGAAATTTGTATCATGGAATCACGGAATTGCCAGAGTTGGAAAGGACCTCTAGAGATCATCTAGTCCACCTCCCCTGCTAGAGCAAGAATGCCTAGAGCACATTACCAGGACTGCATCCAAGTGAATCCTGAAAATCTCCAGAGAAGGGGATTCCACAACCTCCTTGGGCAGCCTCTTTCAATACTCTGTCACCCTCACCATAAAGAAGTTTTTCCTTATATTTGAATGGAACTGGAACTGGAACATCCAGAACTAGATGCAGTATTCCAGTTCTGGCCTCACCAGTGCAGAGTAGAGGGGGAGAATGACCTCTCTTGACCTACTGGTCACAATCTTCCACACACAGCCCAGGATTCTATTGGCCCTCTTGACGACAAGGGCACACTGCTGGCTCATGGGTAGTTTACTGTCTACCAGGACCCACAGATTCCTCTCCTCAGAAGTGCTTTCCAGCAGATCCTCCCATAACCTATATCAGTGCCCGGAATTCTTCCTTCCCAGGTGCGGACTCTACACTTGCCTTTGTTGAACCTCATTCAGTTCTTCTCTGCCCAGCTCTCCAGCCTGTCCAGGTCATGCTGGATGGCAGCACAGCCCTCTGGAGTGTCAGCCAGCCCTCCCAGTTTGGTATCATCGGCGAGCTTGCTGAGGATATATTCGGTCCCCTCATCCAGGTCATTGCTGAATACTTCGAACAAGACTGGACTGAGTATTGACCCTTGGGGGACACCACTGGTGACAGGCCTCCAACTTGACCCTGCTCCATTAATTACAACCCTCTGAGTTCTGTCACACAGTCAGTTCTCAATCTACCTCACTGCCCCCTCATCTAGCCCACACTTCCTCAGTTTCCTAATGAGGATGCTATGGGACACAGTGTCAAAAGCCTTGCTGAAGTCAAGGTAGATGACATCTGCTGCTCTCCCCTCATCCAGCCATCCAGTTATAACATCACAGAGGGCTATCAGATTGGTCAAGTATGATTTACCCTTGGTAAATCCGTGTTGACCACTTCTAGTAACTTCCTGTTCTTCAACATGTTTGGAGATGACAACTAAACTTTTGTTTATGATGTATATGAATCTAAACTTTTGTGTGCAAACATAGGCTTTGTCTATATATTACGTGTGGGTCTCTTTTGTGTTTAGAGACATCCTTTTCTTCAGGGAAATACATTGCAGGGAGCTTTCTAAAAGTGTCAGAAACCACCCTGATGTGAGACATGGTAAATCAGGATGTGTTTTTGCAGTAAGATGTTTTGGCACGTTAGAATGAGGATAAAGGAATTCTCAATGTTGGAATGAATAGAAATTTCTGTATCTCCACTATTACCATGGATTTTTTTTTATTATTTTACATCCTGTCCTACAAATGAATTTAACTATAAATGTATTTAAATCCATTTTACCTGTTCTGTTTGTATGATCAATAATTGACATCAGCTTTCATAGCATGGACTTATATTCAGATAAGGGCTTAAATATGTAGCTATGAATCCGTATGTAAGAAGTGCAATTTACTTTTCATGTATAATGAAATTCTTAATGAGTTAAAACTGTAAGATTATTGCATTCTCTGGCCTCATTCTGTCCAGTTGTGATCTTTCTAACTCTTTGCAGAAAACGTTCCCAAAACCTTGCTTCTGAACTTTTGTATTATTACCTCAAGACATTTGTATCTATGGCCCATTTCTAAAAATTCTTACTTTGTACTCTTGACAGATCAGCATAATACTAACCTAACTTGAATAAAACCTTTGTGAGTAGTTCAAGTAAGTATATAAAATTCATAGATAACTAAATAAGAATGCTTTACAAATTATTTTAACGGAAGATAATGCAAAAGGACTTAAAGAGAATATGAAGCTGGATATAGACTGTGTATATTTACGTGGCCCCTGACGCCATTCTGACATTAGCAGTGCCAGCTGGATTAGGTCCAGAAGCCAGAAGTCTCTTTAGAAATATTATTTCAGTCATGCTGTTCTTTCCCTTGAGCAGATATGGATGCAGATGGATGAGTTCCATCAACAGAAAATAAAATTAGATGCATCTTAAGCTGGTGGAAAAATTTGAGTGGTAATACACAATGTGAGAAAGGAACCTAGGTTAAAGTAATGTGGAAAAAGCCCTGGAGTTGTGTGCACGCAGCAGGGAAATAGTGTGTTACTCTTTGAAGCATGGCTTCGCTGAGAGTCCTGGGTGATATGATCTGAGGCAATGCTCTGTTTCTCTCAGGATGGCCGAGCACAGCCCTGAAAAGTAACTTGTAGGAAACACCTGAATTGTTTAGCATTTGTTACATTGCTATAAAAAATATTTTCTTTATATTTTTCCTCAGTTTAATAAATTAACATGATTCCTAGTTAATCCATAAGTATTAAATCATAATGAAAGCAATGGAGAAATGACAGCAAGTACAGTGCAAGGAAAATAAGAAAGATTCAAGGGATATCAAGAAAATGAGTTGGATCAGTCTTGTTTTAAAGGAAGTGAAAGCAACATTGATAAAAACAAGAATTGACAGAGCACTGTAAAATAGAGTAAATGATCCTGGCAGAAATAGGGACTGTATCTAAAGCCTGTGTCCGTTTAGTGGCAGCTAAGTTTTCAGAAGGCCTAAATCCTTGCAAAACCATGCAGGTATTATGTGCAACAAGTGAAAAGACTTGTTATTAATGTGCTTGCCCTTCTCTATAATGCTGTGCTTTTTGCACAAGAGATTTTTTCAGGTTAGCTTACAAATTGACAACTGTATTAAAAGTGAGATTGTATCTGCCTCATTTACTTGTCACTCAGGAAAGAATGATACTCCATCTATCATCAGCTCCTTGTGATGCAGTGGGCTGCTGCATTGTAATTCTCTTGTTATTGTAAAGAGCCTCCAGTCTTATCCTTTACTTTATAAACAATTCTCAGGGAGCCTCATGGGGCTTCTGAGGTGGGTGTAGATTCTGTTGGCAGCTGATTACTCTGGATGCCTTGCATGCATTTCTACTAAGTGCTTGTAAAGTCAGTTGTCAAAAGCTGACTATTCAGTGAGAAAAATAACACCAGCAGGCCACATTTACAGTGTTTCCCGTTGACCGGCCATTAATGACTGAAGAGTCATAATTTTTTAATGATTTAATATTTCCCAACTGAAAAGACTGTTCTTGTAGTGGAGCATATGTATTTTACATGTAGTGAGGACTTGAGACTTGTGTATCTCTAATTAGTACATACAAGAATAAATAAAGTTAATTTGGATGGATTTTATATGCAGAAAACAAATGAGTCTGTTACTTCTACTAGGAATATTAATCATAAATCAGATTTTTAGTAGCTTAAAGTAAATTAATTTCTTAAAGCTATGCTGACTTACGTCAGCTTAAGATTTGGCCCAGATGCCTTTTTGAAGGTATATTACCTACAGTTTCTTCTTATTGTAGTTCACAGCAACCTTTGAACACTATGTACTTTGTTTTAGCAAGGAAACTTAACTTCATTTATCATGATAAATAGAACTTTCAACTCTAAAACTTTGTCAGCTACTTGTTTTTAAGTAGAAGGCACTGTATAAACTGATACTATTTGAACTGAAAAAAAATCTTAACTACAGATTTTAAATCCCACATTGTTATGACAAGTCCTCTGTTATTTTCACTCTTTTATTCCTCCATTTAATTTCTACCCTGCTTGTACCAGCATCAGTCATTGGTTTTGGCAGTGTTTCTTAACACAGATAGGAGGAAGGAAAGACAGCCTTTGAGCATGAAAAATTAAGTGACTTCTCCATCTTAAAGTTTTAGCACTCTTGACAGCTTAAGCTCTGCTTTTCCTAAGGAACTTGCCAGTATTCAATGTACTGCTCCTAGACAGAGCCTCAGACTTGTAGAGTTGCTTACTTCTTACAGCTCTGTGCTTTCAGTATCCAGTCATGATCTAGCTCCACTCAGCCACTCCTACTGCGGACCATGACAGTTGCTATATAAACATAACAAGGCAACCCAATCAATTAAAAAAAAAGGGGGTGGGGAGGAACTGAACCCATCACTGTGGATTTGTTGGGGTTTTTTAGAGAAAAATAAAAGAGAAAAAGAGGACAGGAAGGAAGCCTCACATATTTGGCAGAAACCCTAACATTAGTAACATAGAAGCAGTGTCAAGAGTGAAAAATAGACCTTTTTGAAAACCCCAGGAGAATTACCTTCTGAATGGCTGAAGGCTTGATCCAGAGAGATCCTGGGTTGCTGCCACAGGCTTCAAGGGAAGCTGGAGATGCCCAGAGCTATATGGCACAATCCTCCAATCTTCATAGCCTAGGAGAAGTTCAGGTCTCATCTCTCCCGTATTACAGTACATGCTTACTCATACTGCAGCCCAAGTTAGTGATATGAAGCCTTTTGGCTAAAAGTTGAAAGGAAGCTGAAATCCTATACTGAGGTGTTTGACAGCAAGGTTCTTAAAATAGAGCAGATTAATCCTGACAGATGGACCCTACCTGCAGCTCAGGTGCCTTGGTATAGAACAATGATCAGTGATAGAAATGCCCAGATGTCTACAGAGCTCTCACCATCTTTAATGAGAGTGAATTTGCATGAAAAATTTTAATCCAGGAACTGAAATGAAACCTGAGTGCAAAATTTTTTTAATAATTCTCCCAACATTTCTGTTATATGTAGTTTTCTTTATTCATAGAGCTAATTGTGGTTTCCAAATGGCGGGCTGGAGGCCTTAAGGTAAGTAAAGCTCTAGAAAGGTCACAAGCCAAGGCCAGGGTCTGGTAGGCTAGTTACTGTAAAGGCACTTAGTTAGAGATGTATGCCCCTTAGGAGTGGGACTAGCTAAGGGTATGCTGCAGGAGGAGAGCAACTACACTTCTGTTTTACTGAGAGAGAATGAGGATGCAAAAAGAGACCAGGTAAGTCTGAAGATGTACTGGCTCTGGACTTCTAAGTCTCACGTGTGCCTTTGAAAGCCAACTCTTCAGTGGTGGACTTGCCTGAGTCGGGGAGTGTTGAGCTGGCAGCCCCAGGCCAGGACACAGAGGGTCAGCTTTTTGTCCTAAAGCCAGCGATGCCATCACCTTCCCTACTTCTGGCCTCACTGCACCACTGTCAGCTGTGACACACGGATGTGGGCCAACAAATAACGAGGCAGTGACTCCCACAACTATTCCTTTGGGGATTACTGCCCTTTAGTGGCCTGTTTCTATGGCACTGTAGCATCTTCCATAGCTGATGTGCTGCAGTTGTCCAGCCTGCAGCCAGGTCTTTGAAGCCTGAGTTTGTTTGATGAGCAGAGTGTGGTGTGAGCAGGATGCAGGATGAATATGGATGTGTAATGGAATTGACTTGAATTCTCTCTAGCATTATTTGGCTTCTGCCTCTCTTTTCCTTTTCAATCAGTACAGTAGAAAATTCTTTTGAAGGGAGATAATTTTACAAAGTGCTAAGTTCAGTGTTCCAGAGCCTCTGGCATTCAGCAGGAGTCTTGCATGCTTTTAATCTATCTCCTGTGTTCCCATATTAAAGGAAATGTTTTCAAAGTGATTTGAGCAAGTTACTTGTGTGAAACCTGTTAACACATAATAGGATATATGCATGTAACAGTTATTTCACTTTCAAAGTTTGCCCTTAGGAGCAGAAAAGATTTCTTATTGCTAGAAACACTTTTTTTTTCTTTAAAAAAAAAATAAAAAATAAAAAAAGAGAAACAGTTTCCATTGTGATTTTTCATTCCTGTCTCTCTTCTGCTGGCTTTAATCACGCAAACCTCCCACTAAGGTCAAGGGGAGTTCTGGATGATTTACAGACTACAGGAACTGGGAAGTTGATGCAGATTTAGTGGCTATCTCTGTAGGAGTGAGGGACACAGTGGAGGCAAGAAGAAAATCTTGAACTCAGAAACCTCCTCGATCATTTCCTCTTCACCAGTGTTTCACTCATTGAGAGAGAAGGTGCTCACTATTTGAAGGGAGAATTCTTTAAGAGATCCTGCCCTCACAATTGCAGCATTTTCCTGTCAAAGAGCCAAGCTTGTAATCATGTGTTTGGGCTGGTGAATGCCCTCATTTCCCAATGGGCTGGAGAATGCTGAAATGACAAAGTCCCACAGAGAGTTTTGATAGGCTGTAGTCAAGGTGGAAAGTGTATCATAACCATGCAGATATGATGTTGCTTCTTACAATTTCAGTTTTGCTAAGAAATGGGATTTCCTCAACATTTTATATTATACTGAAAATAGACAAAATTGCAGCTATGACAGATTTTAAAACCAGCTGTGGAATGGCATCTATCCATGTGGTGTGTTGTGACAAACCCAAGGTTGTAACTCTTTCACAGAAAGGTTAATCACCTCCTGTTACTGAAAAGCAGCTGGTATGCACTGATTTGTCCCTATGTGAAGCGGCAGTTCACAGTTTCCATGCTTTGTGGTGTCCAAGACCACACTAGGGCCTGCATTTCAAGGTGGAAATGCAGGGCATGAGTGGGCCAGGGTATCTGGAGAGAGAAAAGAGCAAAATGGGCTGGGAGTAAGGTGGGTAATACGAATTTTGGGAGGAAAGGATTCCTGGCATATTAGCTGAAATGAGAGGCATGGATGTCTTGATACTGCCCTGGTTTCCAGCAGGGACAGGGCTGATTCTCCCCTGTCTCTATACGGCACAGCCATCCCTCCCCACGTGCACCAGACCCACAGGCAGCAGGGAGCTGGCCGGGGAGGGGAGGGGCCACAACCAGAAGTGGGCGTGGTGACGTCACGGCATAGGCGTATATATGGGCGGGCGGCACCGGGGTGCATCTCAGCGGTGTCGGCGGCGGTCGGGGGTGCGCCGGGTGCGGTCGGTATGGTACTCGTGTTTGTCTCCTCCGTCTGTGTTACTGTTTCCCTGCAATACCTGTTGTTCTGGGAAACAGTTTGTATCTCTACCCACGAGTCTGCCTTTTCTTTCTCATCCTCTCCCCGCCGCTGGGGGGTGGAGCCAAGGGACTGCCACGTGGCCCTTTTGTTGCTGCCGAGGCTAAACCACAACAGGTATAATCATAAGAGAAAAGTGAAGGGTGTACAGAGAAAAAGGTAAAAAAACTCAAAAAACAAAACATACCAAAACAGGAGAGAAAGGAATGCTATTTGCAACATTCCTCCTTGGGAACTCAGACTATGATTTTTTGCTGTGTAGGTTATGTGCACTGTTGTTTAACTACTTTGCATGACTTTTTTGATGTTTCCAGCTGGATTTGCCTGAATATATTTCTAGCAATAAGTTGTGGCAATGTAACTTAACCAGTTCTCTGTCCCGGAAAGAAAAGCCCACTGCTGATTTTCTTATTTCACATTCCATCAGTACCTTTGCTACTGCACTGTTCCGTGTCGCAGAAATTTTTCTGTGAATGTTTTTCATCATTAGAGCTCCTTCTTAAATTGAACAGCTGATCACAGGGATTGGATGAAGATTTAGGCCCACTGTGAAGCAATAGGATTTCCTTCCTAAAAGGGTACTGGGGGGAAGGATTTTCTCCTTCCTCCCTTTTATGCTGTTTGACCTGGTACCTGCGTCCCGCGTTGCTCTGCTCTGCATTGTTCAGCTCCTTCTGCAATACACCAGTATGCCTGCTCTTCTTTTATTGACTTGGTTTTTTCCTCATTCACTTACTATGAGTTAAAAATAGGCAGCAATTTGTTCCATTTCAGGAGTCAAAAAGAGTTCACACAATGTGGAAGAGAGCAATGTCACTCCATGACTTCTAGAAGGTAGACAGCTTCCCCGGTCTCTGGCGGCCCCTGCCGGCGCGCGGCGGCGGCCGTTGGGGAGCGGTTGGAGGGCAGTTGGGGTGGGAGGGGACGCGCGCCGGGCCGCGGCTGCCCGAGGGCCGGGAGCCCGAGGGGCGCGGGGCGGCGGCCGCCTGAGCGCCGCCAGGGCTTGCCCTGGACTTCCCTGAAGGAAACGGGGAGCCGCTGAAGCCGTCATTAAGAGCGGGTTTGCGTTGGTTTGGGGTTCGGGCGCCTGCCGGGAAGCCCTTGGCAGCCCGAGTGCAAAGGAGCCTCGGTCTTCAGCAGTGCTTCTAGCGCTTGGGTGCAAAGCAGTCGGTCTCCTCCTTAAAATCAGGGAGCTACGTTTCGACCTGTCCAGCTGGAAAACTTCCTGCGTATCCTCTACCCCACCTGTGGCACTAACGGAATCACGGAATTGTCAGAGATCGAGTCCAACTTCCCTGCTAGAGCAGGGTTGCCTGGAGCACATCACTCAGGACGGCATCCAAGCGCATCTTGAAAGTCTCTGGAGAAGGGGACTCCACACCCTCCCTGGGCAGCCTGTTCCAGGGCTCTGTCACCCGCACTGTAAAGAATTTTTTCCTCATATTTGAATGGAACTTCCTATGTTCCAGGTCCTGCCTGTTGCCCCTCGTCCTGTCACTGGGAACCACTGAAAAGAGTCTGGATCCATCCTCCTTCAGCCCACCCTTCAGATACCTATAAGCATTAATAAGGTCTCCCCTCAGCCTTCTCTTCTCCAGGCTAGAAAGTCCCAGCACTCTCAGCCTTTTCCTAACATTTTCCTGTTAGGAAGATGCTCCAATCCCTTTATCCCCTTTGTTGCCCTACGCTGGACTCTCTCCAGTAGTTCCCTGTCTCCCTTGAACTAGAGAGCCCAGAACTGGGCGCAGTATTCCAGTTGTGGCCTCTATAAATCTGAATCTTTACAACAATTGCGGATTGTTTAAAAACAACAGGAAAAATAGTTTCCTGATGTGATGTTCCCCCCACCCCGAATACTTTTCTCTAATAGATTCCCCAGATATTCAGTGGATCCTCAGTTTCATTTTTGTAGGCTGAGAAAGGCAGAGAATCAGGTGATACACAGGGAAAGAGAAGAGTGGACAAGAATGGCTCCTGCTCGTGCTGTGAGGTCACAGAAGAGTTCCAGAGCCAGTCTCTCCTCACAGGGCCCCGTCAGGGATGATGCTGGCTTGGGAGGCTCTTTGTTATGGTATTTTCCTCTGTATCTTTCCTCTCAAGAAAGCAAGGGTAGTTGAAAGCTATGTTTTGTCTTCAGTGTATCTTCACATTACTGAAAAGAAACCTTTAGCACAAACCGTATCATCTTCTGGCATTAGATAATAGTTTGGTAAGCTAGCACAAGAGTTAACTAAAAAGGCACAGTCTGCACCGTTTGACCTGAACTCTTGTCTCTTTACCAGAGAAATTTACTTTGAGACCTTGTGAAGTGGGTAACTGGCTACAGGGCTGCTTGTAACAAGGAAAGGTCAAGACAGTCATTACAGTATATTACAGAGCCAGTTCTGCCAGATCTCAGCACCAGTGTCCACCCACCTGCAGCAAATCTGCTGCAGGTTCCCACTGCTCCACAGTACCCATATCACACACACTGGCAGTGGATAGATTTGCCTAAGTTTTACTGGTAGTGAAATTAAATTAAATGGTATGTAAAAAGAGGAAAACTAATGAAGTGTTGTAAATACAATTGCAAGAGAGAATTCATTCATGAAAGCACTGAGAAGTGAGGCAAATTCATTTCTCATTTACAGTAATTTACCTTGTGAAGATGATATGTTCAGTTGCAGACTGCTTTGGTGGTGAGCTGATTCGTATTTAGTGAGGTGTCACCTTTAAATCAAAGTGGGCTCTTGAAATTACATATTTACAATTTAGGGTATTTTGACAGAAAGCCATTTTTTCAGTTCCCTAAATCATCCTTCTGACCCTTCTTGTGGATGGGTGTCACATTTACTAGATGGCGGTCAGCTGGGCCCTCCCCATTTTGCCAGGGCTGCTGATACAATGGAAAGTGGCTGAGCAAGCATTTCCGCCAGCTTTCTCAGTACCTCTGGGCTGATCCCATCTGGCCCCATAGACTTGTTTATATCCAGGCATTGGAGCAGGTCCCTCACCACCTCCCTTTGAATTACAGGGGCTTCATTCTGCTCCCCACCCCTATCTGCTGGCTTAGGGGTCTGGGTACTCCGAGAACAACCTACTCTATTACTAAAGACTGAGGCAAAGAAGGCATTAAATACCTCAGCTTTCTCATCCTTTGTCAGCATGTTACCTCCTGTATCCAACAGAGGATGGAGACTCTCCTGAGTCCATCTCTTGTTAATAATATATTTATAGACATTATTTTTATTGTTTTTAACATCCAAGGCCAGGTTAAGTTCTGGTTGGGCTTTGGCCTTTCTAATCTTTTCCCCACATAGCCTTATAACACCTTTGTAATCTTCTTAAAAAAGGGGCCTGCCCTTTTTTCCAAAGGCCAAAAGCTCTCATTTTCTCCCTGAGTTGGGACCGTATCTATTTGCTCAGACAGGCCAGACTTTTGCCCCAACAACTTGCTTTACAGTGCACAGGGATGGCCTGCTCCTGCACTTTAAGACTTCTTCCTTGAGAAACATCAAGCTTTCTTGAACTCCTTTGCCCTTCAGAGCTGCCTCCCAAGGGACTCTCTCAAGCAGACTGTTGAAGAGACCAAAATCTGCTCTNGGGTCTGGGTACTCCGAGAACAACCTACTCTATTACTAAAGACTGAGGCAAAGAAGGCATTAAATACCTCAGCTTTCTCATCCTTTGTCAGCATGTTACCTCCTGTATCCAACAGAGGATGGAGACTCTCCTGAGTCCATCTCTTGTTAATAATATATTTATAGACATTATTTTTATTGTTTTTAACATCCAAGGCCAGGTTAAGTTCTGGTTGGGCTTTGGCCTTTCTAATCTTTTCCCCACATAGCCTTATAACACCTTTGTAATCTTCTTAAAAAAGGGGCCTGCCCTTTTTTCCAAAGGCCAAAAGCTCTCATTTTCTCCCTGAGTTGGGACCGTATCTATTTGCGCAGACAGGCCAGACTTTTGCCCCAACAACTTGCTTTACAGTGCACAGGGATGGCCTGCTCCTGCACTTTAAGACTTCTTCCTTGAGAAACATCAAGCTTTCTTGAACTCCTTTGCCCTTCAGAGCTGCCTCCCAAGGGACTCTCTCAAGCAGACTGTTGAAGAGACCAAAATCTGCTCTCTGAAAGTCCACGATGGCAGTCCTCTTGGCTCTGCTCTTTCCTTCTCTGAGAATTGAGAACTCTGTCAATTCATGGTCACTGTGCCCAAGATAGCCTGCAACCATCACATCCCCCACAAGTCCTTCTCTGTTCACAAACAGCAGATCCAGAAGTGCTCTCTCCTTAGTCAGCTCGCTCACTAGCTATGTCAGGAAGTTATCCCGGACAGACTCCAGGAACCTCCTGGACTATTCCCTTTCAGCCATATTGTGTGCCCAGCTGATATCTGTGTGGTAGGTTGAAGTCTCCCACCAGGACAAGGGCAAGTGATACTGAGACCTCTCCCAGCTGCTTATAGAATATTTCATCTACCTCTACATCCTGGTTGGGTGGTCTGTAATAGACAATATCAACCTTGCTGGCCCTTCCCCTGATTCTTACCTGTATGCACTCAGCTCTGCTATCTCCCTCAAATAGTTCCTGACATTCATAATCCTCCCTAACACACAGGGCCACCCCTCCTCCTCTCCTTGTTTGTCTGTCCTTTCTGAAGAGTTTGTAGCCATCCATTGCAGCACTACAGTCATGCAAGTCTTCCCACCACGTTTCCATGATGGCAACTATGTCATAACTTTCCTGCTGCACAAGGGCTTCCAGTTGCTCCTGTTTGTGCCCATGCTACATGCATTAGTGTAAAAGCACTTCAGCTGGGCTACTACTCCCACCACCCTTTAGGTGTAGGAAGGTCTAACTTCTAGCTGACCATTCCTAGGCTCAGCTGTAGTTCCTAATACATCAATGAGTCTTGCATCTCTGCTGATCCCTGCCCCCGTTCCCCCTTCAAACTTAGTTTCAGCTGCGCTAATTGTACTGCCACTTTTTGAGAGGGACAAGCCCTATTTCCCACCTGCTCAGACCCCTCTGTAATTGCCAACCTATTACTACCCTTCTTGTCTTTGCTACCATCCACTGCCTCTACTGAGACAAGGGACTGTAAGACCTTGCTAGTACTTTTACCCACAAGCACTGGCATGCTGTTCCCAGGCTCCACTTTAATAATCCCAGTTTCTTCCCCATCCCCCTTCAGAGATATATATATA
>VXBW01004351.1:253446-333656 GCA_013400375.1 Thinocorus orbignyianus
ACATTATTTTTATTGTTTTTAACATCCAAGGCCAGGTTAAGTTCTGGTTGGGCTTTGGCCTTTCTAATCTTTTCCCCACATAGCCTTATAACACCTTTGTAATCTTCTTAAAAAAGGGGCCTGCCCTTTTTTCCAAAGGCCAAAAGCTCTCATTTTCTCCCTGAGTTGGGACCGTATCTATTTGCTCAGACAGGCCAGACTTTTGCCCCAACAACTTGCTTTACAGTGCACAGGGATGGCCTGCTCCTGCACTTTAAGACTTCTTCCTTGAGAAACATCAAGCTTTCTTGAACTCCTTTGCCCTTCAGAGCTGCCTCCCAAGGGACTCTCTCAAGCAGACTGTTGAAGAGACCAAAATCTGCTCTCTGAAAGTCCACGATGGCAGTCCTCTTGGCTCTGCTCTTTCCTTCTCTGAGAATTGAGAACTCTGTCAATTCATGGTCACTGTGCCCAAGATAGCCTGCAACCATCACATCCCCCACAAGTCCTTCTCTGTTCACAAACAGCAGATCCAGAAGTGCTCTCTCCCTAGTCAGCTCGCTCACTAGCTATGTCAGGAAGTTATCCCGGACAGACTCCAGGAACCTCCTGGACTATTCCCTTTCAGCCATATTGTGTGCCCAGCTGATATCTGTGTGGTAGGTTGAAGTCTCCCACCAGGACAAGGGCAAGTGATACTGAGACCTCTCCCAGCTGCTTATAGAATATTTCATCTACCTCTACATCCTGGTTGGGTGGTCTGTAATAGACAATATCAACCTTGCTGGCCCTTCCCCTGATTCTTACCTGTATGCACTCAGCTCTGCTATCTCCCTCAAATAGTTCCTGACATTCATAATCCTCCCTAACACACAGGGCCACCCCTCCTCCTCTCCTTGTTTGTCTGTCCTTTCTGAAGAGTTTGTAGCCATCCATTGCAGCACTACAGTCATGCAAGTCTTCCCACCACGTTTCCATGATGGCAACTATGTCATAACTTTCCTGCTGCACAAGGGCTTCCAGTTGCTCCTGTTTGTGCCCATGCTACATGCATTAGTGTAAAAGCACTTCAGCTGGGCTACTACTCCCACCACCCTTTAGGTGTAGGAAGGTCTAACTTCTAGCTGACCATTCCTAGGCTCAGCTGTAGTTCCTAATACATCAATGAGTCTTGCATCTCTGCTGATCCCTGCCCCCGTTCCCCCTTCAAACTTAGTTTCAGCTGCGCTAATTGTACTGCCACTTTTTGAGAGGGACAAGCCCTATTTCCCACCTGCTCAGACCCCTCTGTAATTGCCAACCTATTACTACCCTTCTTGTCTTTGCTACCATCCACTGCCTCTACTGAGACAAGGGACTGTAAGACCTTGCTAGTACTTTTACCCACAAGCACTGGCATGCTGTTCCCAGGCTCCACTTTAATAATCCCAGTTTCTTCCCCATCCCCCTTCAGAGATATATATATATATACACGTATAACACTTTCTGATGTACTTACCACCAAATAAAATTTAGTTCTTATATTTTATATGTTGTGGAGAAACACAGAACTCAGCAAATGTTGTGGTAACTACTTAGGTGTAGTACTCTACATGGTCATGGAGTGACCCTTCCTTTAACTGGCCCTTTTACTGCTTGATACTTAATTTTATTTAGTTTTTCTAAACGAGACAGAAGCTAGTCATCCCTGCAGTGTTCCATTAGAATCTCACCTCCTTTAAGACTTTGCTGCTGATCTCTATCCTTTGTTTATAGAGCTTCTGCCAATTTTCCATCCTGCGACTGCTTATGTCTGAGGCAGCTTGAACTGAGTACCACAGGGAGCTGCTGTAGCAAATGCCTTAATAAAAACCCCACAGCAAATGCTTGTTGTACTCATTACATCCACTAATTTTGCAATTCAGTAGAAATGAAGTTTGTGCAACATCTTCTTTGTGAGTGCACATTGTTTATTGCTCAGAGCTGCAGTCTTTGCTAGATGATTTGTAAGTTTTGGCTCTAGGTATTGTTGATATTTTGCAGGTGTCTGAAGTAATTGCGAGGCCTACTGGTGCTGTACTTCTGTGGCATGTACTGCATTGTTGGTAATTTCTTTAGTGAATGTTCCAACAAGATTCACAGTGATGTATTTCAGGGCTGGTGGCATTTTTAGGAACAGACATTCATGTGAGGTCAGAATTCCAACTCCTGTTGCATGAGTATTTATTTCCTGTGTATTTTACAGTGTATGTGACCTGAAAGAGTTTTGTATCTGAGGCAAAACTCCCACACTGTTATGCCTGCAGTCTTAACAACAGTTCTGATTCACTGGTTTTGTTGGTTACTCTGTTGGGTATTTTGTCATGACTATTTCAGATAAAAGCAAAACAAGCTTAATAGTCAGACACACAGACAGCAAAAATCCCTGCTGTTATTCTGTGAACCCCCCCACTTGAAGAGCTTCAGTTATTTAATAGTATTTAGGCTCATGTGCTGCTTTTCATCTCAAAGTGCTTTATAAACATTAACTAATTCCTAGTACTGGTAAGCAATTTATATTTTTTCCTATTTCAAGCCCTTTCTTCTCTCCACCTGCCAAGACATGCAGATCAATCTCTAGACCTTTCACTAGGACTGAAGCTGGAGTGACTAAATAGTCAAAATATTTGCATCAGAGGTTTACCAATCTGCTAAGAGCCACCCATTCTTTTCTTGGTATCTAAGGCACAAAGGTTACAAGACTGAATATAAGTTACATTGACTCAGTGTCACTGGAGAAAAGTCTGAGAAGCACAGCCTTGGGGGCTGGTTATCTCTTTTTAATGACAAAGCAGCAGAGGTTTCAGCGTCAATTTTAGAAGTTACAGCTTCCATTAAGAATGTGCGTATTTTAAAATATTGAAAAATGTAGTAGTCAAGAATGTACACAGAGGCATCTTGTAAAAGTCTGGTCATCTTCTGCTAGATTGATTCATTTGGTTGGTTATGGTGTTTGTTTGTTTTGGGAAGACATTGATATGTTGAATATATTGTATCCCCATAGCAAACACACCTGTATGAAATATACACGTCCGTCATCTCTTCAGTTCCCTGAGCTAGGTAGTACAAAAGCAGAGCTTCCCCTTTCAAAGCAATCACATCTTTGGCCTCAGTTCAGACAATAGCGACCGGCATTATGACCAGCAGGGGGAGGATAACTGGCTGAGGGTGCTGCCTCCAGGTACCAGCTGGGTGTCTGCGGTGTCAGTGCAGTGCTTGTTGATGGGTTTCCATCACATTAGACATCACACTGGGTAAGAATATAAGCATATAGAACATAGTGGGATACTAAGAACTGAACAGTGCTATGCAGTGTGTGTGTTTGTGTAGATTTCTGTTTTGCAACATGTATTTGATCACGCTGAGTAAATTATAGTATAGAAAGTAGAATTAGATGAAGCTTTATTTTACGTAAAAAATCCTAATGCAGCGAAATATTAACTTGAGAACCAAATTCTGCCTTCATGCAGGCAATCATAATTCCATGAAAGTGAGTGGTTCAAAGTTGTGTGTTAAGGCAGATGCAGTTTCACACTGTACATGAATGTAGAACTCTCTTTTCTGGTTTGGTTTTGTTTTGCTTTTTTAAGTAGAAATTTGGCATTGCCAAATTAAACTTGCATAGCCAAAACTTTCTTAATAAAAAGGTCAATTTTGTCATAAAAGAGCTAACTATCATAGAGGAAAGTATTTTCTATGGGTTTATTCTGATATTGTATCTCATCAGAGCTGGAGCTGGAGATGTCGGTTTTCTGCTCTCTGTTCATTGTAAGATGACATCAGCAGTATGTCAAAGCTAGGGATGCCTGTGATGCAACTGTTTTTGTGCACCATGAGGAGTCACCTGGGTAGTGCAGGTTCGGGAAGAGAGTAGGAGTACTCTTGCTATGAGGTGCAGTGGGAATCTTTCCTGGAATATTTCAGAATTCTTTATTTCCCCCACTGGTGTCAAACAAGCTAACTTCTTCTCTGTGCCAACTTTTGCCTTAAAATAAAATATTCTTTATGAGATCTTTCTGAAAACCTTTTGAAAATCCTGATTTCAAGCCCAGGAAAGCAGTGATATTTTTGCATGACACTTCTGTATGTGAGGAAGCAAATTACATATTAATTGTTTTAACTCTTTGTGAGTATCCTTGTGCTCCCAACAAAATTATGAACTAATGCTAAAACAACCATGCATGTACCTGCATGTATTTTTGTTACAGAATCTATCTAGTCTAGATAATTAGTTACATGACTAGTCTTTACCTTTAGAAACAAACTTTTAGGTCATCAGTACTGCAATTGGCATGTATTAAAGTAACATACGAAATACTCTTTTTCTGCATGGGTATTCAGCTGATAGATTTTAAAAATTATGACTAAAATGTGAGCAGCTGTTCTATGCGAGGCCAGAAGTAATTCAGTGTTAATACTGAAATAAATAGGACAGCCTTCCCCCTCACCTGCCATGCAGTGCCAATATGTTAAGTAAATGTTTGACAGTAGAGTGATTTTATGTCATTTAACCTTCAGGACAACAGTAAACAGCATTTAACTGGTCTTCATGTAAGTCTTGTTACAAAACCCATCAGTGGCAGGAGTGTGGCTTTTCCCACTAGAAAGGAGTTAAACACAGCAGTGGCATTTGTGCTCTTGCCATGCCCTCCTGAGGGGCAGTGCTCCATATCCACATAACATCCAGAGCAGGGCTAAGGCTAAGAGCCTGCTAAAAGGGAAGGAGGAATTTCCTTCAGCAGTTTCCTGTATGTAGGTGTGAAAAGCCATGGGGGACATGATCCTTTTACCCCTTAATTCAAAATTATCAAAGTAAAAGGTGGTGAAGAGGCTGTCCAGATTTCAGCATCATCAAGATCCTTCAGAAAAGACTTAGGTAGCAAGAGTAGCAGATGGAGGCAGTTACTAAACCTGCTGTGGAGTTTGGAGCTCTATCTTGTAGCTGCCTTTGAGGTATGAGTGGTGGCCCTAGAGCAAGGAGGCATCTTTGCCCTTCGAACTAGCATCTTCTGCTCTGCTTTTCCACCAGCTGCCACACAAACATTCAGCTTCTTACCAGATATCTCTCTTTTCTGTCAGCATTTGCTGCTTCGCTGATAGGACATTCCAGTTTATCTTGGCAAATCACCTTATTTCCCCTTCTCTTGAGGTACAGATAACCTGAGAGAGTCCTGATCTCCTTGGTGGTACAGTATTCTATCCTGTTGCAGTCCAAGTGAGATATCAAACCAGTGGGACTGATCCAATATAGCAGTCCTAAGTAAATTAGGGGAGAGATTAGCTATTAGAATTATTGAATGAGGGTGATGGGGGGAATTAAAGGGTACCATCTCCAAAACTAAGTACTGTTATTTTTTTTTTTTTTTTTTGTCAGAGATACTGCTGGTAATCTCTAAACTGTTTTGAAATATAATCTTCTTCCTTGGGAGATGAATATTGGCATAAAATAATGGGCTTTGATTTTTTGTTTTCTATCAGTTTGGGGGCTTTTTGGGGGGGAGAAGGGGTGTTAAGCAAAATCTCAATTATTTCAGCTACAAGTTTGGAGACTCACCTTGGTTGCATCTGAAAAACATAGCAGAATTAGGAATGGGAGGTTCAAAACCAACCCAAATTACAAAAAAGGCTGTGTTCGTAGATCAGACCAGAAGAGACAATTCTGACCATAGATTTCAGCTTCCCATTTAAGCAGATCATCAGAGTTCAATATTTTAATTTATTTGAACCAGAGCATCTGTATTAGAAAATGCAACCAATTTCGAATTTAAAATTTGTAAATGAAGTAAAATCCGTCATAGATCTTGGTATGCTTTTCCAGTGTTTATACTTGGTTTTGAAAAATGTAGCATTTCTATTGTGAATATGGTAGGGTTTAGGTTCTCATCAGTGGATCTCTTTGTATTTCTTGTTATCTTCATGTGAGAAACTAAAGAATTTCTTCTCAGCCCTTTTAATCATTCTCATAGCTCTCCACCGTCTTTTCATCAGTATATCAGCTGATCTTTCTTCACTTTTAGCACTGGAACTAGGTACCATACAGTTGCTATAGTAATGCCAAATGTAGTAGTAATATACTTCTAGGCAAGATTCCTCTGTTTCAACATCCAGGCATTGCATTCACTCTTTTGCCCCACTGTAACAGCTTGTATTTAACTAATTGCCCATCACACTCTAAGTCATTTTGAATTTCACTGCTTCTTAGAATGAAATCTTCTGTCTGTAAGTCCTGGACTTAACCAGTAAGAGTCTTGGGTGGTACAACCATGTTCCAACACCTAATATTGTTACATTTAACCCTGAGCCAAATTTTCCTCTGTAATACCTCAGGCATGCTGACTGCAAAGCTTTTGGAAGTTCTGAGTGCAGTGCCTCTACAGTCCCAGGCAGGCAAATTGCTCATGAATGGGTCACCTGTGCAGAGCTGTTCAGATGAGCCAGAAACCCAAGACAGACATCATCTGACCAGTCTGTCTCTGTACTTTATCCCTGCATGTGTGTGTTTGCAATGGCCACTTTGCCAGATGCCTGGCAAGCCAGGAAACCGAGTATCCAGAAAAGCAGAGGGTTACTATGAAAACAAGAGAAGAATGTGTCCTGTTTGAAATTTCAGGTCAGATTTAGGATTTCACATTAAAGTAAGAAAATGCAATACCATGTGAGATGTCCAGCAAACCATACAGTGGGCCATATAGTAATTTTAAACTGAGGGTCCAGCATGTACAAGTACGCATGTTGTGCTCACTGCTTTGTGCCATGGACACTTGTCCTCAATACCTCAGGAAAAAATAGCACTGCGTCATAGTCATTAAGCAAGAACTTCTTCTGACATATTTTTTTTACTATTAATTCCAGGAAAAGAGCAATGACTAGCTAATACATTCTTTCAACGCCCCCACTTGACAAGCAGGAGTCATTTCCATTATAGAAACAGACTCTGAGGTAGATAGGCAGGCTGCAGCATGCCAAAGGATGTAACCCACCAAAACCTGCAGCATCTCAGCTTTAGAAACCAGAAATGTCCCTTTAACCATTCTTCTCTTTCTGTGCTCCTGCAGACAATTTCTGGAGGGGACAGGGTATTTTACCATGGGGCCAAATCTGAGGAGTTAATTGCGTCTAAGCAGACATATGAAAGGAATATGCATAAGTGTTGCTGGAGAGGCAACAGTTGCAGTCACATCGGACTGAATTGTAGTGTTGCACAGAACTTTGACAGTATTTTAGTAGACTTTCTGTTCCCAACTTGATTGATTCCTGTGTGCATAAATAGAGGGAGGACAGACAGACCTCAGGCATTTGAAGAGTTTAGTAAAAGAAAGTATTAACTTTGTTTTGAACATTAGGCGTTATTGTATGTGGGTGTTGTGAACTCTTCATGTCTTCTTAACTCCTCTGAAGTTCTATGTCAGTAAATTTTGGTGAGTGCAGAGAATTTCCCATCTTTCAGCACAGAGAAAAAGGTGAGAAACTTTTATCTAAAAATCATTAAAGCACAATCTTGGGACAGCGCCTTCATCAAGTCCTGAAGTAACCATGGGGCTCAGTCGAGTTCCCCTCACTGTCCTCCCCTCTATGGTTCAAGGCTTTTCACAAACTCTGCTGTATCAGAAATGTTGCTGGAGGTGGGATGGGAGAACTCTCAGTTCCAGCACTTCGACTGAAGAGCCTCCAAAGAGTTTTCAGAGGATGACAGCTAATAAGGCAAACTTTGAACCTAAATGCAGACATTTGCCACACGGCTCCTGCTGAGTACAGACTCTGGAATTTGGCATTGCTGCCTTGGGCTCTCCAGGATTTCAACAGATGTAGTGCATTGATTTAATGTTTAAAAGGGAACCCTGCTGTGGCTTCCACAGCTTGTTTCATCGCTTTAGAAATCAAGCAGTAACATACAAACAATACAAGCAATTTTGTGTTATAAACAACATCCAATGTTTAGGGAATTGGGATTAAAATACAACATCTTCAAGATTTTGGCATTCCCCTGTCCTCCATCTGGAGATAATTTTCTTTTTCCAGACTCTTCCCATTTTTGTTTGTTTCTGAATGTTTAGTATTTTCTTTGTAACTTGGAAATATTTTCACTTTGGACTTTTTGTTTTTAACCACACGCTTACCTTGACAGAGTTTCTTGCTTCCCCCAAATTATTCAGAGCTAATAAAAAGGCTGGCTTCATACATATGACAATGCAATGTTTGTGCAATGAGCACTCCACAGTGCTCACTGTATTGTACAATACTCACTGTATTGTACAATATTCATATGCAGAAAGACACAGAGCCCACAATAAGATCATTTTTGTGTTAACATCCATGCTGTTGTTTATACATTCTTGGGACTTGGTGCTTATACTAGGCTCTCTCAGTTTGTCTGTGGTGTGGAGAGAAGGTCATCATGCCTCTGAAAACACTTCTAGAAACATAAAGGAGCAGAGATTTGCTAAGTCTTTTACCATTTGCTTTCAGAAGCATTCAAACAGATTAGGAGAAATAAATCTAGTTTCTTTTGCCTCTACCACTGTGTCATTGATATGATTAGAGCTCCAAAGAAAAATAGTAGAGCTAGAAAAGAGAAAGGCAGAAAGGGTAGTAAAAGATACAGACCACCTTCTGTGTTGAGCATGAGGTCTTATTGAGTATTACATGAGGTTTTCAGCTTAGAAAGACAACTGAGTGGAGATAAGAGAGAAAAGTATAAGAATTGTGCATGGAATAGAGAACATGACTAGAAAGGCATAATTTAAGTTTAAGTCTCATAGTTTAAGAAATAGGTGGTAAATCTGGAAGTAGTTAAGAAATACTTCTTTAAACACAATGTACATACAGGGAGCCTTACTGCCAGAAGGTGTTGTGAATGCCAGAAATCTATCTGCGTTCAGTCTAGAGCCATGCACAGGAGTAAACTCCATTAAAAGCTATTAAACACAAATGTTACCATCTCTGGTTCTAGAAATTATTACCCTGTGTATCTCTGAAAGCGGAAGGTTTTCCAGGGAAAAAAGACAATATGCTGCTTCTATTCTCCTACTCTTCCATCTGCCATTTAGCACTGTAGAGACAGGATACTGGGCTGTATCCTGATGTGAAATCCAGCAATTTTTATGTTTCTACTCCAAAGCTTAATTTCCTTCAACTTAGCTTCTTTTCTCTTTGTTTTCTGCAGTTTATATCACTCTTCAGTTTTTCCATCTATCAAGCCATGTTTTTTGCCATCTTCACCACCTCTGCTATTTTCTACTTTCTTTAGATCATCTTCAACAGATTTTTTGCCTTCAGAACTAGAAAAGACTTAGAAAATAGATTAGCAGCTTGACACCCAGCTACATTTTCTAGTTAATAGTGATTTGGGGATCTAAGAATGAAATACCTTAAAAAGCAGTTGAAGTACTCACTCCCTGAAAAAAGTAGATTTGTTTAAGGAGTCTCTATCAGCAATTACCAAAGAATTGTGACATGAAGAATTTTGTTGTCACTACTACTTTACTTTTTCAAGTGCTTGTTAAATTTTTGTGCCTTTAGCTGAGGAGGGATTTTCAAAAAGCGAGGTGTTGTGACTGCAATATTGGGCACAGTGGGGATCATGAAAAATGCCAGATGGAACAAAATTATTCTGATTTTTGATCCACAAAGAACCTAACTGTCAGTCCTGCTGAGCATCCAGCAGCTCCTATTGAAATCAGTGGCCCCAGGCCAATCCTGCTAGAACTGCTTAGTTTAGTTCACTGGATTGACATTACTGCTGAATCTCCCTCATACCACAGCTGAGCTTTAAGAACACAGAAAGAGATGATAGTGTCAATAAAATAAGGAGATGCAAAGAAGGCCTAGGGAGAGACAAGAGATTGATGCCCAATTGTTCCTTCCTTTTTTCTTTTGAAGCTCTTTTGCATTTTTCATTCAAAAGCTGAGTGTCTTTTCTGTTTACCACTGCTCTACTCTGTCAGTTCTATTTTGATTTGGTAGGACCTGGCAGGAAACATAACTGTTTTGAAAGATCATAAATTTGTGTCTCAGGTATCAGTCTGGAGTCATACTTACTGAATCCTTTGCCTGTTTTGTAGCACATTTTTATGTCAGATTATGGGGGGGAGATCCTTGTGATCATACTTGGCTGTAGTACACTGTAAGGCATGGCTGCAAGCAGCAAAGCAGTTCCTAAAAATACACTTAAGATTCACACATGAAGTTTATTCAGTGGATTGTTCAGTCTTCTGTTTTGTTTTAGAGTGTTTTTCAGCTGGCAGTTCAGTTTTACTCTGAAGCATATCAAAGCTCCAAATCAAAACACACCTGACATTGAAATAGCAAACTTCAGACCTAAATATAGGATTATTTGGATGCTTGTATCTGGGTCTGCATTTAGCCCACTCTTGAGATCAGTGAATCTATGATGCAGATTCAAAGTCCAAGACTAATGATTTTATTTGAATCTATCTCTGTATTAAAATAGCAAAATAATTACTGATACGTTTAGAAAAATAAGCACACATAACCTGTTTACAGTGGCCTGTTGCACTGTCTCTGTGAAGATAAACAGAAGGATCCCTTCAAAAGGTTCACGAGCAATAGAGGATACATAAACTTCAAAGAACGAGGCTGGGATAATAAAGAAGGAAATAAATAAAATAGCAAAAGAACTTTGGTCACTCTGACTTCTGGATGTAATTCTGTTTCTATTTCAGGAATGCACCCCAAAGTATTAACAGGTTCAGAACTCTTTTAACAGAAAAGTTATCAAATGCTCACCTGCGAATAGGGAGGGACCTAAGTCTACAATTCACTTGAAGAACATCAGGAACAGAATACTTTCCTTGAAAACTGTTTTTTTAGCATTAGCTGGTTAGAATTCTGCCATCTACATGGCAAGACCCATATCTGAGATGATACCATAATTCCATGGAAATCTCGCAAAAGCATTTAAGTGGTGGATTACACTTTCATAATATTAGATCATGCCTTTCCATATTTAAATTGCTTACAAACATGGTTTTTTAAGCTTTTAGCAATATCTTTCAGAATGGACCACAGTGCACTTAGGTTTATGACGTATTAGTTTCCTGTTCTGTGTATCACAGAATGATGATAGTTATGAGAAAAGAAAAATGGTAGGAGAAGTAGGAATGGGAAGTTGGAAGTAAGCACTAGGAGCATTGCAGGTGTTTTCCCATGTGGAGTTTATTAGTCTGCAGGAGAGGCCAAGGCTGTTAATAATATCTGTGGATAGTTCATTAAAGATATGCCATTAAGGTGCTTGGAGTACCCAGCATCTTGGCCCCAAATATATACATGGTATTTGGAGGTCCAAGAGGTTTAATTGCTGCTTTGCACCATATCCATAGATGTCAATTCCATGCCTCATGCCATATGGCAGGGCTGCATGGTAGCACACCGAAGATTTACAAATGTGTTGCCAGTCCAGGTGTGTGTTTTCTGTATTCTAGAGATGAGGCAGTTGTGGCAGGAGAAGGCTGGCCACCAAAGCCAGCAGATGGGTTTGTCCTTGGAGCAAATCAAGCAATGGTGCCAGGTGGCTGAGAACCCCCAGCTGGCCGCTTGCAGCTAGGCATGTCCTGCCTGGCAGAGCCAAACTTGAAGCTTTATCCTGAAGTTTTTGAAGGCTTATATGCAGCTCCACAGGAGACAAAAGGGAAAACAAATGGGAATTCACATGATAGCAAGCTAATATTTTGCCAGGCTGTTTGGTTTGCTTTTTGATGTCACAGAACATCAGGAACAATCTCTCCAGGTGGTTAGGCCTCCTCCCAGCTGTCCTTTGAGGGTGGACTATAGGAGAATAGGATCTTCTGGCAAGTGGTTGCAGCATGGGAAGCCTATACTGGAATCTCCTAACAGTCCATTTGCAGGTTTTAACTGTCAGTCTTGGACAAATTACTTTGAGTTTGCTTGTGCCAGTTTGTAGCTTGGTGGTCAAGTTCAGCTTGGTCTTTAGCTAGTGGTTACCCTAGGCTAGCTGTCTGTCTTACCCTTTTGGCAGCCTTCCTCTGTGCCTGGAAAAGGTAGTCTCTGCAAACCGTTATTGTCACAAGTTGTTAATGAGCTTTTACTTCAGTGGGAGACACTGAAAAGGTGTGTTTTCACCTAGCTTTAATATGAGTGCCTACTGATAAAAAACAGATGAGAGAAGATCTATGAGGTATGGTTGCTTAAGCCAATTTACAACAATGATAGCTGGCAGCAGATAAAGAGATGGTGTGTTCAGGACTAGTTTTTCTATTATACCAGTTTGGAACTTATTTTTTGAAAGCATACAAGCAATTTATGCTAGCAGGTAGTTGTTCCTTGTGAGGGAGACATGATGCAGCCTTTTCACTAGGTGAACTGTGTTTTGAACATTCAGAACAACTTCTCGATTTATTTTTTTTCTGACTCTTATTTGCAACCTAAAGGTTTCTATATACAATAACAGTCCACCCCTCCAGTCTCCAGGAGTGGCTGTTGAAATTGCCAGGCACAAATCCTGAAGAGAGTAAACAAACTAAAATAAGACCACTATATTGTATGCATATATGAGCCTTGAACTCTGCAAGTGGTGTGCGCTTTTCACATAGTTCAGTAAGTGTGCTATCTCCTTTTAAATGCTCTAGCTGTACTGGTTGCATTCAGGTGCTATACTTTGACTGTTGCTCTGGACTGGTGCTTGCTTTGGCTCTCAACACTGAGTCTAGAGCTTGGAAGAGGCACTCACAAATAAACTGGCTGCTATCCAGCAAAGAAAGGGGGTTATTTGTGTCTGCCTGCGTGGGGTTATTTGCCTCTGTAAATGTGTGCTCTATTCAGTGCTGACAATTCCCACAGTTTTATGATATGGCTCAATATTTAATGCTGGCTTAAGAGCCAGACCAGGAGCATTGTGTGAGATATATAGAGGTCTTATGATTATAAATATAAAAAGGAATGTTTTCCATTTTCTTGAGTACAGCGGATTAGAAACACTAAAAGGTAAAAGCAAAATTCCTTGAAACTGTTTTTAAAAAAGATTCTATCATATGCTTTTTGGGTGCGTGACATGGTTTCTGGCTGGCTAAAGTTAGTGCTAGGGCTATATACTGAATTCATCTGTTTCCAGTGGAACTGTGGTAAAGTCGGAGTCTGCCTTGGCAATGCCTGCAGCTCTGAGCTCCATTGTGTGCTGATGCATCACAGATTTAGCAGCACAATGTTACTTCACTCTGCTTTCTGCTCGCCGGCTCGGCAAATGGCTTGTACCAACCCGATCCCACATCGGTGTGCAACTCATGCTAAGCACAAGTGATGCTACCGGATGCGGTGGCTTTTGGGGCAGAAAAGCTCTGATACAGGGAGATGCCTCCCGCCTGTTGGCCTGGCTGATGAAGCACAAGCACACTCTAGGGAGTTTGTTAACTGCCTCTCGGAGCAGTGTAATTTGTACCAGGTGCCAGGCAGATGAGAACTGGGGAAGGTGGCCAGCGGGTACGGTGTCTTGTGTAATAAAGATAGCGAGCACTTAAAAACAGGTCTTTCAGCCACACAGAGAGGTTTTTACTCTCATGAGGAGAGAGAGAGAGAAGCTATTAACCTGCCAGCAGATTCACAGGTTTAAGCCCTGAAGGATCCTCAGCGATAATCTAATCTGACTTCCTGTATAATATAAATTGTGGAATTTCCCTGGCTTAATTCCTGCTTTGTGCTCACCCTGTATGTCAATGAGAACATGTTTATTAGAGACACGTCTGATGGCAATTTAAACCTTTCCAGAGATGGCAGCTCTCTCTTGCAGACCTTGACAAACGCTCGTAGAGCAGAGCAGAGCGCCGTGGGAAGGAGCTGGGGATGGATGACCGGCTCCTTCCCTCAGCAGTCCCGCAGTATCCCCGCGCTGTTTGCGGGGCTGTTTGCCGGCTCCGGTGCCCGTCCGCAGCTGAAGCGGTACGGGGAGCCGCCCGGGAGCGGGGCCGCTGGGTGTCGCTGCGGGGCTGCGCGGCTGCCGGCGTTCCGCTCCGCTCCCCTCCGCGCTGCACGGCTCGCTCGCTGCGCTGGAGCAGTGCCTGCCGAAAGGGGTTTTACCCGCTAGAAGTAAAACGGGAAAGCTGCAGGCAGTTTGCACCGCCCGTTTGTTGGGAACAGATCCCGTTCTTCGCTATTCCAGGAAATTTAGAAATTGCCTCTTTCTTTGCCACCTTAACAGAAGCTTTTGATGTGGCATTTCTTACAGTGACATAATTTTAAATTGCTTTTCGGCCTGGATCACTGGTGTGTTTATCCACCAGCCCTATGATACTGGAAAGCATGAAACAAGCTACTAACCTGATGAGGATAGGCAGCACAGGTTTCCCAGGCTGACTCCATTCATTCCCAGAAGGGTTTTTCCCGGCTGTGAGTAGCAGTTAAAACAAATGTTTGTCTAAAAAGATGTGCCGTGTTCTGGGTGCTGAAAATCAGTCTGCAGAGGGAGCTAGTCTCAAGGTAAATCTCTTCTTCGGTATTCCATGTCGGTTGATACGATCCCTTCAGGTTGTTCTCAATGCCACGGAGATAGGACTGTTGAAAATCAATTTTTCCCTGAATATATCTTGTGTCGTTACCCAACATGACTGTTTTCTAGGCCGAGTTTGAGGATTGAAGTTGTTTGTCTGGGAGTTCATTACGACAGAGTGGTTAAAACAGTAGTTTTGAGTGATGGGCCAGTCCGACAGAGGTATTGGCTGAGCCCTGCAAATATGTGCACCAACACCACAGAATAGGTCCAGAGGGTCTGAGGCATCCTTGGTTATATTGGGCAGTGCTGCACAGATGGTTTGTGCTTGCAGAGCAAATATGATGCAGTCAGAACTAGTCAGAGTTGCTGTACGTGCACTAAGGCCCACAGTGGCAAATTAGCTTGAGGGTCGTAGAGCCAGCACAGCACATCCCTCTGGTGATCTCTGGGCAGCTTGAGCACGTTGGAGATTTGCAGTAATAAAGCCAGAGTTCTCACAACTCATGGTTGATGCTTTGCCTCTAGCAACTCATGTTATGTCCCTTGACTTAGAATATGGCTATTCCATACATCCAGATTGAAGCAACATTTCCTTCACAGGCTCTTAAAAACAGAAGAAGCATAAAGTGATGAAAACTGCTCTGAGCTGGGCAGCTCTGAAACTGCTCTTGTATGGAAGGTGCCAGCGGCTGCCAACTCCATGTCCTAGTCTGGTTCCACATCCCATGGTCTGGTCAACTAGAATCTGGGGAGGACAGCTTCTATATCAATTCCCATCCCATTGTAAGAGGTGGCTTTGGTTGCTTGGCCTCTGACTGTGTCTATATACAAAGTGTTTTAAATCTATGTAGATTTGGATTCCTTTTCAGCATAGAAGCACATAAAATGACAAGTGAGCGAGCAAAGACTGATCATGCTAGCAGGAGGGAATAAGGTGCAATGATTTTGATCCCAATGTCCTCACTTTAGTGAATGCTGTTACTGTGTGATGAGTTTTCTGTGGTCCGTATGAAATGATTCAGCCTTGCAAGGTGAGCTTCTACCTCATCTTCCACTCTGCAGCCAGCAGGCCATTGCAAAGTAGTGCATTGGGGTGTCTTTATTTCTGAGGCATGTTGAGCTGAAGTGATTTGTCTGTGGTTGCACAGGCTGTCAGTGGCAGAGATGAGAGCGAATCTCTGTATCTCAGCCCTAGCCTAGTGGTGTAGTTACCAGATTGTGCTCTTCTCATGGCTCTGCACAGATGAGCACAGCCACAGGCTGTGCCAGGATTTCAAAATCTTCTTCCTTATTTCTCCTGTATGAACAAGCTGATAGAACCCCTTTTCCTTTTTGTCTCAGTGTCTGGCCATAATTTTGCTTTGTTCTTTTTAACCTCAATTTAAACTTTTGTTTAACAATTGGGAAAAAAATAATCATAATCCTAGTTACTGTTTATATCATTAATAGAGAGAAACTGTTGAAAACAAAGGTTCTAATGAAAAAGTAAACACTTTTAGAAATAGTTTGTTTCAGGCCGCGATATTATATATATATCTGTGAATAGAAATTCAAATGCAGAGGGCACTAGTCGAAATGGGAATCCATCCCTGTCATGATTTTACTTTAAACATATTTCTCAGTGTGCCCCAGGCTTTGGCTGATGGATAGGATTTCAGTAACAGAAAGTCTGGTTGGCACAGCCAGGAGCACTCACGGCACCAGGAGGCTGTGGTGCCTGGAGGTGGGAGAGAGTGCTGCTGGCACTCAGACTGCTCCCCACCAAAGGGGAAACGCTGTGCTGGATCTGCACCACACACTGTATCAAAACAAAGCCTTTCAGCATCTGTGGCAGGAAAGTCACCAATTGCCATATGTCACTCTGCTGTGCATATGTTAAGTGAGCCCAACCAATCGCATTTGCACATTCCCTGTGTGACTTGTTGTCCCACACAATGAGTGCCCTGTTGTCACCAGTGCTAATGCTATGCAATCTGCTTTGCCGTAGTACAGCAGGCAGCTCGCCTCTTCATATCGTAGCACATTTTGCCACATAAGTGTGGCCCCGGTATCACCGGATGCTTTGCAATCTGTTGCTCTGCTGAGCACAAGCCCTGCTGTCACGTTTGCTGCAGCCTGTTGGGCTACAAAGGAGCAAGCAGGCTTAGGGCAGGGATGTGCTCTGCTCAGAAGTCGTCTCGGAGCCCTGCGGCCCCTGTACCGTGCCTGGGCTGCTTGGCAGGAATCACTCACATAGCAGGAGTGACGGGTGCTGGTAACAAGCTTCACAGCTCTGTTGTCCATAACTAATTATTCCATTCCTTAATGATATTTTATTTGTATTTTCTTCATGCATAACAACCACATCCCAGACTAAGAGTCAGTGTGACTTTCACAAAGGGAAGAAATGGTAGGCTTGAAGCATTTCTTACACAAACAGCTGATAATAGGCAAGGTCGAATAGTGATCCAATACTTTACTGGGAAACAGAGCTTACTGCAGGAGTTTCTTCAGAAACGCTTTGTGCACCACCCTTTAATTCAAGTCTAGGAGACATTTAAGGCTTTCGTGCTGTGAACTTCACTGAAACAAACTTTTAAGTGGCACAGCCTTGCTGAGGATTGCAGGCAGAACTTCAGCTCAGTGGAGATCCAGAAAATAAATACATGCTACTGAAGTATTCACATACCATAAAGGCCTTCTCCATGATACAGTTAAACCTATTGACCAGTGAAGATGAGATGAAGTATTGAAGAGCTTGTGCTTTCAGATGTACCATACAACACACTAGCATCCATTTGGAGATTGTACTCTATAGAATAATGTGTATATACTTCGAACCTAAATTAGGGCTGGGAGGACAGTTTTGATTTAGGCATGCCCTAAGACTAGGTGCTTGCTTCCCAGAGTATAGTTCCTTATTGTAGCTTTGCTCACTGCAGTACAGTTGGCCCTCTTGTCTGTAGTATCTTTTGGCATACATCTTCCATAAGGTCAAAAAAAAGCCCTGATTTAGCAATGTAATTTTATAACATTCACACATCTGTTTTCCACTGAGAGCTTTGAAGCCCAGTAAAATGGATGATAGAAAAGAGGCAAAGATAAAAAATCCTGCTTGTAGAAATATGACTAATGCCTAGACCTGTCTGTACTTGTTAAGATGTGCTAGAATGACAATGTTAGCAGCTTGGCCAAACATCAGAAAATCACTGCTTCATCTGATGCTATTAGGTGAGTTATTCAGTAAAGGCAGAGTTGGAAAACTAGTGATGCCTCCCTGGGCCTCAGGGTGGAGTGGCTGAGAGATTTTACACATGTGACTAAGAGATGCTACTGAGATTCTGGCCCCTTATGCAAGCAGCCCCACTCTGCTGCCACCCTGTCTTGAGTGTTCTGGTACCACTGGACCTGGAAAGCCTGTAACCACTCACCAGTTTGGAAGGTGATTTAACATGGGGGACATTCCTAGACAGCACTTCAGAAAGACAGATGTCTCACTTTGTAAGGCTATGGTCAGGGTGCAGAAAAGGTACCCAGGGTGAGTCACCAGCCACCTTGAGAATGAACCGTATTCCTGACAATCACTTTCAAATGTCCCACTTCCCCGAGGGTGGGACTTTTTAACCAAAAGACAAATCCCCATCAGCTTTTGGGGTATAACTTGAACAGATATATTTCTAGAGCATTGACACCAACAGGGGGATCTGTCTCTGGTGTTTATCTATGCCTGTTCAAAGGTACACCTCTGGGAAATGAAGGAGTTGGTCTTTGGATTTGTGCCTCACAATTCTCCTAAAATGCTGTGCTCTGCCTTAATGTTACAGGCCCTGTCATGTCTGCCTTCCAGTGAAGCACGACTCTCACCTGCCTGGCTGAGAGAGGGGGAGATCTGCTCGGTTGTGTTCAGGCTAAGTCCTGCCTAGTCAAGTGTCATCCCCTGAGCAAAAAGTGACACAGAAGAGGGGCTCTGGTAAAGCCAGAGGTGCTTTACACTGCAGCTTTGCATTTCCTGGATTGTCTCTAGGAATAAAGGACAGTGCTTTAAACAGCACTTGATCTTCATGCAAGGACACACTGAAATTCAGTTCAAAGAGAGAAGGAAAAGCATTTAAGCAGTAAACGGAGATCAGATTATTTGGTAAGCACAAAAACCTTTTGAGTAATAACTTCTCTGTGGAGACTCAGATGGTTTCTATATGCTCAGTTTCCCTTGACCTGCATAATTCAATCCAGGTGCCTCACTCAGCTTTTACAACATCTCATGCCAATGTATCGCAGCACAGCTCTATTCCCAGACTGGCAAAGCCACTGAGCATCTCCTGGAAGGCCAGTATCTGCAGTGTTTAGCCTTGATCTTCTTGGGAGGAATACAAAGATAGTCTGAGTGACTAAAATCCAAGTCTGTCTCCTACAGTGGCCTACCTGCAACAGTAGATGGAAGCAAGGCTGGAAGTAAATTGGTGCTTTAAATTTCTGTTTGTACTACTCCAGCAGTACATAGAGGTCTCCAGGAGAGATAGGGCTTCTGTTATTTTATGTGCCATGTGACGACCAGATATCACATAGGCCAGGTGGTAGAGAATTCAGATCCAAGCCAAGAGAATACCTGGCTAACTGTATTGGCAGTGATACAAAGAAATACAGAGAAACGAGCAATCGACCTGAAGGAGAAATAAAAGTTAGGGTTGGTTTTTTTTTTAAACATTAACTTTGTTGTCTCAGCAGAAGCCAATATGCTATGGTAGCTGGTACAGTTTCCTTCCTTTCAGCAGAGCTGAATGTTTAAATTGTTTAGCAACTGGAAGTGACAGGTAGGATGCTACTGTTACGGAGGAAACTTTGGAAGAGAATGGAAAGACAATGTATTACATTTGCTTATACATTAGTATTCCCTAAAAATACATACAGACTGAGGTAGTAGATGATACAAATTACTCCCAAGTACCAAACTGTGTTGCTGAACCATACCATAATGAGAAAAGGGAGGAGGACAAACAAGTATGTTTTTGTAGTAGTTGTTTAGGTGGATCAAATCTTTCCAGCCTGAGTGCCTAATTTATGTTGATGGACAAATTTTTACATTATGTATTCCAATTCTGTGCTACAGAAAACTGAGAAAAGCAAATATCTTACCAAATCCTGCTCACCTTGTGCTGAGGGTCCCACTCAATATTCTGTTAATTAGGCAGGAAGGGATCAGCCCATCACCAAAGGAGACTCAGAAGGAGTTGCTGTTCACAGTTGTTCATGATGAATGCTGCAGCTGTTCTTTCTGAACACAGACCCAGAAAGTAGAAGGGAGATGACCTTCAAGATTTACAGCAGATCAAAGGAAGGTCAGCAGCTAGCAGGAATATGGGAGGGGGGGAAAAGGTGGAAGTTTCGGTTAAAGAAACAACAGTGAACCCCTCTGCCTGCAGGTCACTGGCATTTTTAAATTGCTAGTTCTTTTCTCTTGTGTTAATTAGTGGGACCTACAGTCACAATGCATATTCTGTCAGCTTAAATTCAGTTATTCAGGAAAGCAGACTGTGCCTTTTAGGTATTCTTTTAGGGAAAACTCTTCCTATTAGGCACAAGGTATTATCCAGGGATCCATCCTTCACTCGAGATTGTGGAAAAATTCCTATGTCCCAGCTGGAATCCCAAGTGCATCCAGAAAGATGAACAGAGGCCTATTGCTTTGCAGGATATCCTAGCATTGAGTACACACATTAACAGAGCACACCGGACAGATGGGTCATGATTAGTGTGCACTGCCTATGTGTCCTATATATCTCTATGTTTCTTATTTATCTTTATATATATTTATTAATTCAAAGACCATTTACAATGATTCCCTTTATTTAAACATCCTCTAGATTCTACCTGCTTGTTTGTGCCTCCAGGAAAATCAATCTGTGTAGGGTACTAAGCACAGCTGTAATAAAGGAGAAAGAAATAAAATAGACAGTGAAATACGATGTGCTCTCTCCAGAAGGGAAAGTAGGAGCCTCAAGCCAAAGTCCAAAGGTTACGTGCCATGGTAATGGTCTTATCTAACCTGATTATACCTAGTACTTGCAGGTAAACAGATTGAGACATGCTGCAGTCATGAAATGACTACAGCAAAGCCCAATGAGGCTCACTGCCGCCCCATGCTCTACATTAGACTGCATTGCAGAAGCAAGCATCAGAATCCTTCATGATCTAGCTGTTGTCTTAGGTCCATATCCTTCACTTGGACACCCCCCGCTTCATTGTGGGATCCAAGGAGAAGATTTAGACCATGCCTAAGCCTCCAGGGCTTCTGGTTTAGGGACTTTGTCAGATGTTCAGAACACAGTGATACTTTGTATAAGCACAAAACCCAACTTCATTGTCATATGGAGTTTAAATCCAGTTAATGATTGATACAATCCTGAAATGAAAGGAAGAATGAATGTTTCTTTTAAAGACAGTTTGGGTTGTATCTTGAGTTGTATCTTGGTTGTTCTTTCAAGCTTTTTTGTTCACTTGCTGGCAGAGAAGTTTCTACTCTTTTGCCTCTTAACACGGCCTCTCTGTGGTAAGAGAAAATGCCCTAATGCCTGGCATTTCCTTTATGATACGGTACAGTGCACACTTGGTACTGAGGCTGTTTCCTAGTTTTCAGCAGAGCTGAGCAGTATATACTCTGAGCCTGGTGCTCCGGCTTCTCATCAGGTACGATTCTAATGGCTGAACAGCATCTTTGTGTTTAACCTTCGAAGACAAAGCTTAAATATTATACAGGATTCCTCTTTTTCTGTTTGTTAAAGAAATGGGATGCTGAGCCATTAACATGGTTACGTGTTTGTTTTGGGGGGACTATGAGGGTAGCAAACCATTCACACTACAGAAATTTCTAAATTATATTGTGCAGATATTGTGCAGTCCATAGATCTCCTTTGTAATCACATCTCTTACGCATAGATACTTGTCTGTCTTGTCATTAGGCAGCCAAAAAGGAGCTCCAGATGACGTGTTGTTTTTTCAGCCATAAGTGTGTGTTTGGAGAGCTGTTGGTCTCACCACTTCCCTGTTCACCCTGTTTTGAAAGCACAAGCACAACACGCTGCCTCCTACCACCACACACTCTTCTAGTAAGGAAAAGCTGGTTGCTGGAGATGACAGACCATTTCACAGGTCCATACCGTGAAGTTCTGTCTCCACGGCTCTTATCTTCTTGCTCCCTTTGACCTCCTATCTGCCTCCCTCGCAGGGAACCTGCGGCCCTGATCTTGAACTCTCTACCCACTCCCAGAACTTTCTTATCTGTAAATCTGTCTATTGCTGCATCCCCAGCTTTTCCATGTGTCTCACAGACACACCCTAGAAAGCCTAATGCGTATAGTAGCGTCTGACGTCGGCAGTGGTCACTCGCAACTATCCAGCCATGTGAACACACAAAGTTCTGCACCTGTTCTCTCAGTATTTCATGGATTGTCTGATGTTCTTCTCCCCTTCCACCTTTCAGTGGTTCCCTATCAGGTTATTTGACATATTAATATGAATTCATATTAATAAGCACACTGTATGCTTTCCTCAGTCCAGCCCTCTGGGTTCTTTTCTCTATCTTGGATGCTTTTCCATCTGCTTCCAGTTAATTAACACCGAATTTTGCCTCTGCTCGTTTATGTGTCTGACCAGAGACGGTAGAAAATCATTATCCTTTGCAGTTCTCTCAGCCTTTACCCTATCTCCTGCTTCATCGGCTTCATCTTCAAATCATGGCTAATCCCCATGGTCATTGCTTCCTTTCCATTAGTATTCAGGTATCTTCAAGTGAACTTTCTCCACTGTGCTTGTACCTATTCCCTTGGTGTTAGAGTTTGCAGGGGTAGTTGCAGGTCCAGTTGCAGCTGCTCCTGAGCTGAGAAAACACACTGGCATAGAGCAGGGCAAATGGAGAGATCCTGCCTGACCACCCGTGGCTGCCCAGTTTGTGTCCTCTCAGTGGTTCTTGAGCCCTTAGACTTGCTCTCTCAGGGCAGCCATTACCTCTGTACCACTTCCAGCACTGATGTTCTTAATGGGAAGACATTTTCTTTGCATGGAAAAAAGCTGCTAAGCTGATACCATAGTTGTGTCTGAGTGCTCTGCCGTGCCCTGAGATGCCTCATCCAGAGCAAAAAGGAATTGTGTGCCTGGTGAGCCTAGTCTCCAGTAATAGTCTTTGTCAGAAGGGAGCAGTCGGAGAGAAATTTTGCAAAAACGGAGGTCTCAGATCTTGAGACTCTCCATTCAGGCGTTAGAGTTCACTGCCCACATGACACTGTGTCCTTTGGTTGGCTGGGAGACAGGTGAAAGTGGGCAGGAAAGCCAAAAGGTTTGGAGCTTGCTTGTTACTGTACCATGTCTTCCTCCTCTGTTGTGCTTATCCAGAGCCTATCGCTGGGGATTCTCGGGACACCTCCCAAACATTACTCACCACCACCTCCCTCAAAATAGGAGATCATTGCAGGAGATAAGGGAGCTCGAGCCTTGCTGAGACTAGTGTTCTGTCTCCCACATTATTGCTGTAAATTTTGTAGGTGAACTGCACTGTTGAGTTTCCACCCATCATGGTGTTCTGACGATAAAGCTTAGATTAAAACCTATTAAAAATACAATATAGTCGCAGTAGAGCCAATACAGATATTTTACAATGAAGCCATCAAATTTTCTGTGCTATGGAATGGTGTAATATGTGCACAATGTGGTTGATTCTAGTACATCATTGTCTGAGTGTTGGTTCAGTTTAAAACTGAAAGGCCAACCATCATGAAGTCACAGGTATCCTTCCCTCATCCCCTCCCTTTAATGTAGAGCTGCATCAAAAAGGAAGTGTTCTTGTAGTGTACTGAGGGGAATGGTTATTATCTGAATGCTGTTCTTCTGCATTTTGCCAAGTATAATGCTCGCTAGGAAATTCAACATCACAGGCAAAGACAAGACAATCTTGAAAAGAAATAAATTCTCTGACAACACTGAGAAGAACATATGATCTTAGCAGAAAGGAATTTTTAAAAGTCTGGAAAAAAATCTTATTCTTTAGGCTTTGCCAACAAAAAAAAAATAATTGAGAAGGATCTTTAAATACGGCTAATAAACTTACATGCTTCGGGCAGGAAAAAAGAGATCAGGTTATAGTTCATTAATCTACTGGCAAAGTCAGCTGCACACACAGCTCAGTGCTCTGTTCAAACAGAGAGCATGTCTGAAAGCTGCTGTCTCTGCTGGAGGTCCAGAAAGCAAAGCATTAAGGTACATTGCAAGGTAAGTATGAGTAGTGTACTAATCCTCTCTGTGACCTGCATAAGTGAGAGGAATGAAAAGGGACATTTACATATTAATCACGGCTCCTGCACCATTTGCTCTGATGGCCCCAACCTCCATCCTTAGTGGGACATCCACTTTACCAGAGTTCAGGAAAAGCTATAATGCCGAAGACTCCAAAACTGCTCCCTGCATGTGGACATATCTAACAGCTGATAAAGATGCTTGGAAACAGAACAATGAAAAATATTTTTTTTTTTTAATTTTTTTTCATTCTTTCTTTCTTTTTGCTCCAGTTCAGTAACATCAAGGTTACATGTTTCTGCTCTCACCTCTGTCATCTCTAGGATAGAATGAGGGGCATGGAAAGCGACACTGGAAATTCAACCTAAACCTAAAATGGACTCTGCGCATGCATACAAAAGCACACATACAGAAGGAAGATGGCTTGAGAAGTCACCAGGTGGATGTTTGTCTGTTCTGTTGTAGACTTTTTTCTTAGTCTTAGCTCTCATTTGCTCTTATGATGGACTTTGGTGATGGTGGTCTTCAAATAATCCTTTTCCTTCTTTCTTCCTGTTTTCTCCTGCACTCAGCTTTTCATTATCTTTGAAAAGCAATGCCCTGCTAGTAACTTTTTCATAGTCCCTTGCACTCCGGGTTTATACAATTTTCCTTTTCCCTCAACTCCTAGTATAATCGCTCTACCTACCCCCTCTTGCCCTTCCCACCTTCACCAACTTTCTACTCTCTCCAGCACAGCTCTCACAAAACAATGGCAATCACATAACCATTTCCTACTATTAACCAATTGTCACACCTCTCTACAAGGTAGGTAATTATTTATGGACATTGCTAAGCTATGCCTGGTGTAACAGATTGTTCAGCTGTTTCTGCTCAAAGAAACAACAATATGTCTTTCTACCCAGACAACAATAGTAAGGCTGCAAAAGGTCAGGGTTGGGATGAACAGCTAGGGCTGTATGGGGGAACTACAGACATCTGCTAACACACTGCTTAGCTCTGAACCCTCCTTTTACACTTAGGTTTGTGAGCATCAAATGTGTTGTGTGTTTGTCTTGTCAAGTGGGTGCATCTTTAAAAAAAAGGAAAAATCCACAGACAAGCCCACAGACCACGCAGAGCTCATTGCCCTACACTTCATAAAATGGCACAGAGTGACTGGTCTGTCTTCTTCAGTCCCTGCCTGTGCTCCCGTGTTCACGTAAACCAAGCTGTGCTTAGTCAGGGAGAGGCTGCTGCTTCTGCTGAATGCAGCTTGTTAAACTAATGGTGTGACGTTACATGGGGCCTCCCAGCCTGAAATGCTGCATGACATTTTTCCCAAAGGTGGAAGATTTATGTTTTTTTTAACCTAAATTAATTAAGAAGCAGAACCTTAATTAAGAAGCAGGTTGCTTCTGAAACAGCTAACCCACTTCAAAGGGCTGAGGCCGTCTACTTAATGGGGAACAAAGAAGAGAAAACTGGATCAAAACAGACGATGCCTGTGCGTTGTTCTCAACCCATTCATCTTGCGCATGGGGGGTGCTCTGCTGGCATTTTAAAAATGGCAGTGGAACATCTGCCACCCAAAAGGAGAACTGGGGTGTGTGGGAGGTGCATGTGGTTTATTCAAAAGCCACTGCTCTCCTTTTGAAGCAGAAGATGAGCCAGATGTACTTTTTTTTTTTTTCTCTGCCAAGTCTTGTTCATGTTCCCATTGCTATCAGTCAATCCAGGATATCTCCCTTTTTCTCTCCTTTTTTTTCTTTTTTTTTTTAATTTTTTTTTTATACTAGCTAGGTGGTTTCACTTTGTGAATGCAGCAGATGAGTTGATCCTGTTTCATCCTCCCAATCGTATCAGGCACAGCTGCTAGCTGAGGGGCAAGTGGTTTAAGAAAAACTAGAAATCAATCTCTTAAAAATGCCACATTTTCAGGACCTCAGTTCCACAGAGCACAGTTTCCTTCTGGAAAAAAACAACTCAGTCTCAGATAACTGTAAGTGTTCATCATTCAGTCCTAAATGCCAAGTTAGTGATGTATTTGATACCATTCATTGTGTAAGATTTTGACTAGGTCATTCCTGCTTCTGGAATAAAGTGGGATGGGTGACTTTTGCCATTAGAATAGTATGGTTTAAATAATGTATCAAAAGAAATCCACCACCTCTCCTTTAGGAAGACACACAAGCTGGAGGTAGTCACTTTTCTTGCTGATAAAATGTCAGGAAGCATATGGACTCTTTGTTGAACAAGGCTTCCATATATGCCAGCCTTCAGTGCCGTCCCTACCGGTTTCTGTAAGTCCTACTGGATGTCCATTGCACCTTTAGGGAGGCACACAGCTACTCCTGCAAGTCTGGCCTTGTGCTTCTTTGGAAACTGCTTTTGAAAGTTGCACCCAATATTAAAAGGAGATTGAAGTAAGAGATTAAGATAAATGCACAAAACACTTTCATTTTCTTTATTTTCAATCGATACTGTATGAATACAAAGTTTCTAGAAAGCTACAAAAATTCTACCACTTTATCAAGAAGGCATCAAAATGTGTCACTTTGCAAAGACATGAAAACACCTGCAGTAACCGACACAAAAATAGCATTTTTAGAGTGATGAAATAATTGCACTTAACTGTCATGGATATTAAAGTTATCACACATATGTACCGCGAAAGCTAGAATACATTTTTTTTTTTTTTACAAAGCACTTTATAAAAAAATTCTCTGCACACAAAACCTATAATTTTCATATTACTATCATACTAAAGATAAATTCACTTTAAAGCCAACACTTAAAACATTTTAAACAAAAAAAGGTACCAGTACCTACACACAGACAATAACAAATACAAGAATACTGTACTGCCAAGAGGTTTGACTGAAACTCCTTTTGAAAGCTTCTGCAAATATGTTAAGAAAACATTGGAGAACATTCACTTTTTTCAAAGAGCCTTCCCTCCCTGTCTAACCTAGAGGTACTTTATCATCAAAAGGCAAGTTCTACATCAAAAGTTACCAGCAGCAGTACAATATTAAAGTAACCACTGACCATATATGAATATGCTTAAGTCACAAACCCATTTTATACACATTACACAAATAAACATAAAGTGAGAATTCCATTAAGTCATTTACAAATGTGAACAAATGCACATGGCAAAAAAACCCCAAAACAAAACAAAAACCCAACCTGTTTTACATAAAATGTACTGAAGAATTAAAGGCTATTCAGGCTTTCAATGTTATAAAATTCTTTTGTCTTTTTTTTTTTTTCAGGCACATATTGTATTTTTTGTCTGCAGTCATGAGCCTGAATCAGAGGCCCATAAAACAAAACATAACAATAACAAAAACACATATTCTGTAAGGAGGTAACAGGGATCCATCTCCTTTTAGTCAACTGAGTGCATTTAAGATTTAATTTACACACTAAAACTAATTACATGATCTCAGCAAGAATGACCTGAAAAGGTAAAAGATGAAGATGTCCAAAGTGTTTCTTGTACTTCGACTTATCCAGCCTCAATCTTTTTTAGGGGGCTAAACATCTTGTTATGAAAAATAAGAGGGGGAGAAGAGATCATCCTGAGAAAAGTACAAAACTGGACTCTATTATACACATCCGTTGTGTGACTGGGTACGTCTATCAGTATGGGTCAAGGAAAGGGTAGACAAAAGGTTTCTCAGTATAAGTGATTGAGTGATCTGGGAAAACTCTAAGGGGAACTCTTTCGGAAAGAAAGCACGCCCTAGGACTTGCAGTGGAAAAATAAATAGATACGGATTAGTACGTCAAATGCTGTATCTGCCTTGAACTGGCCAGCTACTTACATTCAACATTAATGTACACCCTTCATTATTCCAAATAGCCTACACCATGGAGGTTTTAACGGAAGAAGCTACTCCCAAACTTAATGAGCTGTAGCTGCAGTAGAAAGGGAAAGTGAGAAACAGGCATTATATCTGCAATTCCTTCAAAATAGTGGTGCAGTACCTAAATAAAATGATTTTGGAATTCAAGTAAGTACAACTACATTTGTTAGCAGTAATTTTTAACAGCCCCAAATGGTACCATTATGCTTATTTTAATGAGACAGAAGTGTAGTCTATCACAGATACTGACTAGTACAGCTGAAACGTTTGGTAATGACTGAAAATATATGCTCTACTTGTGGGGCAAAAGTGTCTTTTCCCTACCTCAGTCTCATTGAGTTCAACAGGATTGCTTGTCTTACAGAGGTGAGATTTAGACCTTGAAGGAATAACAAAAATAATATTTTAGAGACAGGGAACTTGGATTATGACAATATTTACCACACAGTGTCACAATATTTCTATATATAAAAAGTTAATCTTAAGTTTTCATCAAATACTTTAAAAATCAAGTTAAAATTGTATTCACAACTATATTATCCCTCTGACAGCTTTTGGTTTTGCTGATATTTGTTCTTTCTAACATCATTTTCTTAAAATCTTGCTCCTCTGCCCATCAATTTTAGTTGTAGTGTACAGTATGGCCCCCGTTCACAGAAGGTATCAAATACAGACACATTAGTAAGAGGAGCTGATTTCTTTTTTTCCAAAACATCATCTGGGAGATAAACAAAACAAAACAACCCTGTGTTTTGAATAGTGCTTGCCAGAGTTTCTCTAACAGCACCTTCATCCACAACGCTCACACTCAACATTTCAATGCTTAAAAACACACAATTGCATTTACCCTACCTATTGTCTGTTCTCCATTTTCATCTTGGTTTATGCATCTGACGTTCAGCATGCACAACTTTGTAAACAAAATTTTCTGTCTAAACAAAAAAATCTTCACAGATACCGAAATATTATTAGAGGAGAACAATAAAGTCACATTTGTCCACTGTCTGAAATTCTGCAGTGTATGGATCTCTCATTATGGATGAAGAGAATATAAATGTGAATCATTTTCATTTTCATAACACAGAAAAATCAGTTGCTGGTTTGCAGTGCTGTCAGAAATGGCAAACAGTAGATTATTCTTCAGCAGGTTGATCATTAGCAAAATTACTTTGCTATAAATGGTGCTCTTTTGTGAATGGAGGCCTGTAGATTCAACTTATTCCAATAAACCAAAGGCATTACGGTGATAACTAAATATTTTTGGTCTCTCTACAAATTGTCATTATTATGGCAGCACTTTTCTAAGCTGGAATTTCAAACCAAAGGCACTTTCATGCTGGAGTGCAGAAGAGTCACAATTAATTATTTGGTCATGAAATTTAAAAAGGCAGCATTTATTAATACAATTCACTTTTCACGGAGAACTAAGAATCTGTAACCTTTTCTTTTGGTATAGACATTTAACTGTGTAGTAATGGGACTGACTCGTACAGAGGTTGGTTTAGACCAAGCAGTCAAAGAGCGTTTCTGTGGGAAAAAATACAGATATTTTAAAAAATGGAACCAATTAATAAAACAATATATAAAATTTATGTTAAGAGGCTAAAGGTACTTCTAATATAATGCTAAGGCACTGCATATTGTAATGCTTTGGCAGCTCTCAATTAAAAGGTTCCTACAAAAAAGTAACAGTAACAAGATAAGTACTTCCAGCTTACAAAAGAGCTCACAGTTTACAGGCAGCCTGTTGGACTACACACCCCACACTGAACAGTTGAAGGATTAAGGCTTTTAAGAATTAACATATACAGGGAATGGACCATTTACAGAAGTGTAAAGAAAAGACAATGGAAATAGCTTCCCTAATATTACATATGTGACCACCAATAAACACTGTGACTTTTTATACCCTATAGTTATGGCATATGTAGTGTGCCAGATTCTATTTTAAAAAATGTACCTGGTTTTGCAATTGGACTTACATACTTTATATGCCTCAACAAGTTTGCTTGTTATTAAAAAAAAAATAATAAAATCACCAAAACCACAATTCAAACCCTAAATAAAAGACAACTTTAGAACAAAATAAACCAAAAAAAGTAGTTTTTGACTTGTAACACCAAGTGCTTAGAATAAAGGGCTACCGTTAGGCTGTTACAATGCAGTGCTTTTCCTGATGTGATTATTAGTGTTAAAAATGAGTGTTAAAAGAGACCTTACCATGGACATATTTCTTTGTTCCATTCATGGAATATAAACTGAAAGATCATCAGCCCTAATATCCACAAGCAGGTAACAGCTAGCCATCACAGCAATCATCCACCTACTAGAGTTAGATCAGAAGCAGGCTAAGGAATTTAAACAGTCTCCCTTCCCCTTGGAGATCTTTGTGTTGTCCTCTAACTGAGTCCTCTCCAGTGTTAGGGATGAACCTCATCTGATGCAGATGTACAGTGACCCACTACCTCGTCTAGGCTATATTCTAGTCCAGAAAATTCAACAATGGGCAATTCTAACAGAGGGTACTATGCAGAAATATAAAAAAAAAATTAAGACTGACTGTTGTGAAGACTACAGCACTGCGCCTGGAAGTAAATTCCAGACTTAACTTGTGCATGGGCACACATCTGCAAAGGGTTGGGGCGGCGGGGGGGAGGAGGAATCTGCTAATCGTTAACTTCTCGGATTCAGGACTGCAAAAGACCTTCCCAAGAACCCTCTTTGCTGATACCTCAATGACTGATGTTCAAGGTGGCTCGTGCTTGGCTGGGCAGCCCTCTGCCTTTCAGACAAATGTTTGGCGTGAGAACCCGCTGCTGGCCCAGCACCTGCTGAAACAACTGCTGCTTGAGCAACTGCGGGGCAGTGCTGGGGGTGCGGCAGAAAAAAAGAAACTGAGCAATATCCCCCGGTGTAGTCAGGAGAGACACTACTTCTCTCACATGTGCGTACCTCAGACTATCACTCACAGCCACAGCCATGGTTTGAATCCTTACAGTATTAAAATATCTCCAGCTGTATACTTCCTGGAGTCTTCCCTGAATATATCAGAAGGATGAATGCTACCACATCTGGATGCAAAAGGACATCAGACCCCACGTGGTCCGTACGTGTTTGTTTCAGAAAAACGTCTTCACCAGTCAGAACTGGAGAGACAACTGGGAGAGATCTAAGAGCACCATGATAAAGAGGAAAAGGAGAAAAGGGAATCTCCACTTTCCAATTTTCTTTGCCTGATGTTGGTTGTGATTTTCTAGAGCCTCATAGATATTAAAGCTGTTGATCCTTTCAGAGTTGTACGTGTTCTTCTTTCAAACACATTAGTGTTTTGCTTTCAGTTTACAAATTACTCAATGCTGTTGCAATGTCAGTTGTTTCCGTTCATGTTAATTTCAGAGTTGAAAGTTTTTCGCTCAACTTATTAGAAAACATAGTTGTCCATATAAAATATAACTGCACACACAAGACTACATATAATGCAAGTCTAAATCTTCAGTATTTACCTACTTATTGCAAAATGAGCCATCTTTTTCATTAAATAATCAGATTTTCATATTAGTACAATACAACTTTATACTCTTTTAAAATACACTAGATATGTTAGGGATAAGGGATGATGTTTTCTTTCTCTGCAATACCTGTTTGAAGGTTTAATGGATTAGAAGATTAGTTTTAGCATTGAGAAAAAAATACAAAATTTGCCTAATTTTAGGACCTGTTTCTAGCAGGCATTTCTTAAGGCTATATTTTTCATTTGGTTTCAAACAGAAAAATGCTTTCATTTTAAAAAATAATTTAGTGAATTACATTCGTCCATATCTTCCACCCTAATTAGTTACAAAGATAATTCTATAAAGATTATTAACTTTGTGTACTCATTTACAGTTATAGCTAAAGGTTCATTTCAATTTCACTTGCATCGTAAAACAAGTATTTCATGTTGGAAAAAAACCCAAAATAAATTCTTATAAATGCTGTCAGTTTTTTCCCATGGCAAATGCTCTGTCATACATTTTTCTATCAGAATTAAAAATAGGCCTCCACAGACAGAGGCGTTAGGTTCTTAAATACAGTCTTCCCAAAGAACTGTGGTTTACAAATTTGAAGAACACTTAGTTTTAGAAATAATTTTTACAACTGTACCAGAATTTCACAGCTACAATTATATATGAACACATTAAAAATGACTTCACTGAAACAGGATTTAGAAAAATGTGGGTGAAAGTTGGGCCAGAGGCACTGCCACTTAAGTGTTGAGGTTTACAGTCTGTGTTTTGATAAAGAAGTGAAATGAAGTGTATATATAAATAACTGCTCAGTCCTTTACAAGCCTGTAGATGTGATGCTGTGCTCCATGCTCGCTGTTCGACACTTCAAATACACAAGCCATGCAGAGCAGGGTTTCTTGTGTATCCCTGTTTGTTACCACCTGTTTGAGGAGAAGGAAGAGGTAGACAGTTTATTACAAACTTGGAAACACCAGGGTCAGAACAAGAAATGACTGGCTTAATTGAAGGCAATCTTTAGATGTGGCTGGCTGAAATCCGTGTTCTTCTTCCTCCCTCTTTGGCAATTTAGGCTGGCCGGGGTGACTGCACTCAGATGCAGTGCTGTGGGGCTGGGCTGCAGCCCTCAGTGGAGGGTGCTGCGATTCATCCCACCCTGGCTGCTTGACCATGAGCCCCCAAGCACGGGGTCTTGGCTCAGCCCTCCTCTGCCTGAGCCCTGCTTCAGCGAAGGGAAACCAGGGAATGCTTGTCACCTTGTGCGCACCGAGCGGGGTGGATGTTGCTCTGTGCTCACAGCCCTACCTCTTCTGCATGCCACCAGCCTTGGTCCTGCCCAAACCCTATGGGAGCAGCAGCTGAGCATGGCTCTAAGTGCTCTGCTGAGGTGCCACTGCAAAGCCAGTGAAAGCAAGCGGGGAAACTGGACGAAACTGGCTTGAAGGCTACTATTTGGACCATTCTTGGTGGTTTAGATCACCTGTTGGGTGTACCCATTACTGCCTGCTGTCCTGGCCCAAGAACTAATTAACACCACTGACATTTGCAGTATTATAACTGGCATCTCAGTAAGAACACATTAGATGAATGGGGCTGTTCAAAGTTACTGCCTCGGGCTTGCTACAAACACCAAATAGAGACTTGCATTAAAAAAAAAGAGAGAGGTAAGCTGAATTCTTGGAAAGTAGCAAAGGTGTTTGTTCATGTTCTCAGACAGCTTAGCCTTTTCATCCTTAGCGTCTATAGTGCACCATTCCAAGAGTATTACTCTGAAGTCAATGGGATGATTTGTTTAGTAAGCAACACGACTAAAGGTTTCGGAAACTGGTTCTAGAGATTACAAGTTAAGCAAATCGTACTAACCCTGGGAGCATTTTCTAAACAGAAAAATAAAAAGTGAGTCCATACCAATAAAATCGTAAAATTTTCCAACACGCTGTTCATCATGTATTTCTCTGGTAAATGCTTCAGCTTGTGTATGAAGTTGATCATGTATTCACACATTGGAGAGCGATTTATCCTGTACACAAATCGGCCATTCTCAAACCTTGCATATTCAGTCTAAAAAAATAAAAAGCATTTAGAATAAGAAAAATAATTCACAAATAGCAAAAAAGTGAATACTATTTTTTTTCCTTTGTGTAGACAGAAAAAAAAAAAGAGAAAGTGGCTCTCAGACACACACACATGCACGCCTGCTTGCTAACTCCCTGCCTGAGCTATGCGGTGCCTTGCTAAAAATTCAAGGACCCTAAAGTTATGATATCGCTATTTGTTCTCTAACCTGTGAATTAAAAACCTGAGCAGATGAGGATTACACAAAGGTAAATGCAAGTCAAGTAAAAACGAATTAAGGAGAAAACTTTGCTGTAAAGTGATTTTAGTTTCGAGGCAACTGTCTGCAATGAGAACACCAAAAATAAGCTTATGTATTTATGCATAAAGATACACTTATAAACATAGCTATATTGTTGCATGACTTAATAGGTAATTTATGAATACAGAAAGATACAAGTCTACAGTCGGAAGAAAATCAGGCTTATTTAGGTTGCAGGAGCTCCCCAGGGGGTAAGGAGGGTAAGACCGTGATTCCTGGGACTCCTGCTGCCCAGCTGCCTCAGGCACACTCACCAGCACGTGAGGTTTTTTGACTTTCTCTAAACTTGGAATAATGGAAATGATGGAAAACTTATTTATGGTCACCATGCACAAGAAGGACATGAACAGTGACCAAGACACCTATAAAGGCTCAACCTGCAGCTCTAGGCTAAAATTCTTGTACAAAAACTGTATTGCAGATAATAGCTGTGGAGGTTAGTACACAGAAGACAATATAAATAGCTGCAGCAGAATAAATCAGCCTGCTCAAGTCATACAGTTCTGTGCTTAGAAAAAGTGAAAAATAACTAAAGGACCCTGAGTGTTAAGAAAATATGCAACTTTGTGTTCAAGAGCTGCTGGTGACTGAGGAAAGCATGCCTTTATGTGCATAAAAGAAAATTAAAAAAGCACGGGTGTAGATGAAACATAGTACACCATCCATGGCTTTAAAACATCTAAGAAATCCATATGATAGAGTGGTAGCTTGTTGCTGTAGTATGGTTCCAAAAAGGCTATGTGGCTGGCCACGTGTTTGGAAATGGGAACAAAAGCATTTTTCAGCTCTTTTCTTCCAGGTGATGAAGGAGGTGGCACTGATGTCAGCTGCATGTTCCCCACCAAAGGGTGCCACAGGCAGGGTGGACTGTCTCCAAAGCCACAGGTATACTTAACTAAAGTGTCACCATTTACATGGTGATTTAAAATGAACCCAAGCATGTCTGGGAAGGAAAATGCTGTTTCAGGAAGGATTAGAGAGAGGAAGGAAAAGACAGATAAAAGCAAAATAAAGACAAGAGAGAGAAAAACCTAATGCAAATGAAAGGGAACCAGAGTCATCCCACACATCCCATCACAACACCCACCTCTACTTTTTCTACTACTTGCTTTCCAAATGAGCAGACTTTGGTGGAACAGGTGATTGTCATGTTTTCTGAGCTCTCGTACTGACTTGTGACTCCATAAAATGCTCCTGTATCATCTTGAATGTTGCAGTTTAAGTCAGCCTGTTGGGAAAATGTTGAAGATTTTATTTTTCATTTGACAATGTCAGTAGCATACGCTGTAATTAGCTCACCAGCCTTGTTCAGAAATAAGAAAGGGAGGGAGTTTTGTAGTGACAACAGTGACAGTGAGAAAAGTCTGTCAGGAAAATACCTGCCTAATCGTTGCAGTAGAAACCTTCAACAACAAAAAATTACCCAGTATTTTTCTGGGCTACAGGTGACATTCTTGTCTGGCAGATAGCTGATGAAGTCCCTGGAGCAAAGGGAATGATCCCCTGTGAGGATCCTGGCTCCAAGCTGGCGCCTCTGGAGGGAACCTGCCCCGCAGCTTCCAGTGCAGCTGAGCCATCCCGCGCCCGAGGGGCCATAGTTCACTCGCTTTTCCTTTCTTAAAGCAATGAAATCCTCACAGCAACGGGAGACAGCTGCGCAATACGGGAATCGATCCCTGATAAGACTCTGTCAATCCATATGGCCCTGATTCAGCAAAATACTGGACTTGGTGGAGCTGGATGATGCAACTCACAGGCTTCACGTGAGCCGTGTGCACACTGAGCCGTGCCTACCTCCCCACAAAATATTACTGGAAGTATTTGATTTCTTTCAGCATTTCTCTGCAGCCTGAACAGCCACCCAGCTGCCTTCTAGTATGTAGCCACAGACATTGAGACTTGCAAGATCAAGTGAGGAACCGTGCTACCTTTAATTATTTATATCCAGATCCAAGTCCTGTGCACAGCGTGATTAATTTGGCTACAAAGCAGCAGCACAGGTCACACGCTGAATCTGGCCTCCCCAGCAGCACTGAAGCTGTCCTGCCACTGTGCTCTTTGTCATCACAAATCCGTTTTCAAAAGCCTGCAAATTAAAAGAGCACTAATATGGACACAGGCAGAGTCTAGGGAAGTCCACAGCTGGATTTGTTGATTCAGCCATTAGTTCTGCTGACATCTTTGGTGCCCAAGGAGAGAGAGGGCAGGGCTTGCTTTGTACGTGGAAAGAGCCAGTCAGCCACAGCAGCGTAACATCTAAGAGTCGTCTGAATTTTTAACGTTGAGATGAGCGTTTTAGCAGGGAAATGCACTTTTGCAGCTGTGTCACTTGCAAGTCTAGCTCTGCTTGTTTTTATTGCCAATGTAGAAATGTAACACATTTTGTCAGATACTTTCCTGTCTGCCTTGAGACTTTTTAAAAACTCAGTTTACAGGTATGTTTATTTACTAGTTAGTGTGGAACATTTATAATCCTGCCTCCACTACAGTTCAGGTCATTTGTAACTGCTATTTAATTTTTAACTAGGCAACAACTCATTAATTCTACTCAGTGTCTGAAGCCCTTATTTGTGGTGCAACATTGTGAGGCAATATGCTGATAATAGCACACACTGAGCTAGTTTGTGGTAGGGAGAAGACACAGGTCTAAGATTACTTCAGGCTGGCTTTGGTAAATTAATCAGTGGAGAAGTCTCCTGAGGTTTACACACAGTAACGCAAACAGCCCTATAGTCACATATTTTGCATAACAGAAAGAAATCCTATCGCTGTTACACCTTGTTTCTTGCACATGTTTTGCATGAGGTCAGCAGTTAATGTTTAATGTACATCTAAAGCAGTGTGTTCGCACTGAGCTGTAAGAAATTTTTCCGAGCTAATAGTTAATAAGCAATTTGCCATGGCAGCTGGCTTGCAATCGGAACATGATGAACAGCTAAACATGACAAACAGTGGCGCAGCCATCAGCCATGCCACAGCTGCTCCACTGGAATTTCTGATTAGGCATTTCTGATAAACCAATTGCATTAATAATAATAATAAAAATAATAATAATAATAATAAAAATCATCATCATAATAATAATACTCATAGCAGTAGTACTAATCTCTTCAAAAGCAGTTATTCCTCCTGCTACCACAAGTACAATTTTACTATGAAAACAGTTTCTTTTTTTCCTTTCAGACATGAGCAAAATAGTTAAGAATTCATAAGTGAAATGCTCCTCACAATTTCATGTTGTCAAAAGCGTCAACTGCATATACCTTACATTTTAAGCTATAATAATAACACAGAGTTAAAAAATAAGAATAACTTTTTATCTGCTGCCTTCTGATACTGAAGCCCACTGAAAAAAAATATCTAATTGTTGTATTTATATGCTGACATTTAACCTGGAAAAGTAACACATGTGGCCATCTGGCACCCTGTTGATCACTCCCACAGCTCTTCCAACTCTTGCTGAAATCACCCGAAGTCCTGTGTACACAAAAAATACAGGCTGGGGTCCTAATGTTTGAGTAAGGAATCCTTGAATTTATCACTCAAATGTCATGATTTACCGTTATGCAATCATGACATGGTTGCACAAGTCCCATGATGATAATATAGATGTGAATTATCTTTATTTGCTTAATTTGCTCTGATTTTTTTTTTTTTTGAGTCTAGCACACAACAAATGTGTTTACAAGGAAAGACAGAATTTTCCTTTTAAACAACAGTTTTTATGTTCAACTAATTACAAACTGCCGAGGGCTGAAGCTTTAAGGCTCCCCCAAAAAGTGTAACACCAACATAAAAATCATAAGAGTTGGCAACAGCGAATACCCTTAGCTGAAGACTTCACCAAAGCCTCTTTTAATACTGGAAGAATTTTGTCTGTTCTCACATAGTGAAACAAATCTTGCCCCAGTCTTCATTCAAACTTTTTCCCCAGAGGCCGAGTCCATGAGCACTAGGAAGGAGCGGGTGTCATTGCAAAGAGGGGATTGTCATGTCAAGAAGTATTCTGAACCAGGGGCCAAAAGCTTTGTGCCACACTGAATTCTTTTTGAAAAGAAGGAAAGATGATCACTTCTGGTAAAATACAGAACTTTAGTTAAAAAACGATAGTGAAGCACTTGCTAATTATATTATTGTGGCTTTACATAGTAAGACACACATACACCTGAAAGATTGTATTTCTTGAACTGATGCAAGTGGGCCTCAACTAAAATTCAGAGGATTCTCCTCCCTCCCCCCCCCCCCCACAAAAAAAAAAAATACTAAGAATTAACAAAAAAAAAAAAAGTTTATGAGACTATCTAAAAAGAAAAAAACCCACAAACCAAAAAAAACCTGTGCTAAAAGTGGGCACTGCTGTGGCTATGAGAGCTGTAGATGTACCTTTGAGCAGGAGTAAGGTGATGTGCTATGCTGGTATTCAGTTTTAGCAGGATCCTTACTACAACGTTGATTGCAGTTTTTGTGTCTACATTTCAGAAAGGATGTTGGAAAATTGGAAATTGTTCAGAAAAGAGTTACAAGAATGATTTCAGGTCTGGAAAACATCCTTTGTAGTGAGTGACTAATGAAACTCCATCTACTTACTTTTTCCAAGGGAAGTTTTTCCACGACTTTGTCATAACCTACAAGTTGCTACATGGGGAAGAGTCTTCTGATAGATTAAATCTCGCAGAAAAGGACATTAAAAGACAGAAAGCTAAAGCTACGCAAAAGCTAAATGAGAAACAAAACAAAGGTTGGCAACCCTGATGGCAATTAAATGCTGGCATAATTTTCAAATATGGTGGAATCGCTATTACTTGGGGTCTTTTTTAACCAAGCTAAATATCTAACTAACAGGGATGCTCCGGTTCAAGTTGGCTTCCGGACATAGATATTACTTAGTGAGACTCACTGCCCATATTACATGAGAGGCAAGGCCAGTTAAATATCCTAACAGCATAGCTGAAATATAGGAATTTATCTTATTAACCTCAATTAACCCTCTCTTTATAATTTCTTTTTTCAATGATCCCCGTGAAAAAAAAGTGACAACAGTCAAAAAGCTTTTGGAGTGCTGTGCTTCCAGCCTCTCATGCTGCAACCAGCTTTGTCTCATTATTTCCTTGGTGCTCTGGCTTGAGCTGTTCTCCTGCATTTTAGACTTAGACTGCAAGTCTTCCTGGGCTGTAAAACAGCTTCTCGTGCAACGATGCTCTGACCAGGAATTAGGGTTGATGAGCACTGTTGTAGCATATACAGATAAATGACCTTTTGAATGGAGGCACGATGACATGTGGTGAACAGGAGTCCATTTACTCATTGAATTTTAAAATACAAGACCAATACAATTTAAGAGGAAAAAAACCCCTAACTTAAAAACACAAATGCAATTATTTTAATTTTTTTTTTTACTTTTGAGAGTAAAAATTAATTTTGATTTATTCCTAAGAGCTGAGTTTTCTATTAGCTGAACACATTTGGAGGTGGGAGAGGCACTCAGCTTTCTGGCATGTTATCTACAGTGGTTGTGTAAGAGCATGATTAATTCATTAATAAAGCCTATCCTGTCAATGGGTAGCACTGAAAATATTACATATTAAGAGCACCAAGTGTCTGACATGCTGCATGGAGAAGCCTCTGCCAGTGTGCCAGAGCAGGCACCAAGCCAGAGCTGACTGAAAGCAAAATAAATATAAAAGAAAATCTTCACATTCACTTCAGAAGAGCTCTCAGGCTCTGTGTTAAAGGTGGGGGGCAGAGGGTAGAGCGCTTGTGTAATAATAACAGCCTTGGCTAAGAAAAAAGCAACTCCAGCAAAAATTGCTGAGAAGCGCCTAAATCCTTCCTGCTGAGTAGAAGGAAAACAGCACCTACTGGACGCAGTGGGATCTGGGGAGGGCCAGGACAATTTACACTGGCATTCAGTAGTTAACATTAAGCACATAAGGTCACTTATTAACAACATATAGGCTTTAACAACTGCTGACTGCAGGGAGGTGTGTTACTCATATGACTGCATCATGCCTCCCCTCCTCCTCTCCAAAGAGTGATCAAAGAGCGGAGATTCCAAATTGTGAAGCAATTTTTTCCAAGGGGAGCATCTGGGCTGTTGGCATGTTTTGCCGTGCGTTACGCCGCAGCTCAGGAATTGTGTCCAGCTCTGCCACATGGTTGGGCTTGTGATGGACAGGCCAAGCTGCTCCGGCTTCCCAGCTGCTCGGCCCCTTCCACTCATTATCCAGCCTCAAGCGCTAATGCCCTCGCATCAATTTGCGGAGGGGTCCTCCACAAGCACTGCGTGAGCTCTGGGCGCCAAGAGGGTTGTGGTGGGGAAAAGAAAATGGATGTCTGCTTTCTTCCATATCTAATTTGTTTTGCATACATTTGCATGCTGGCCATAGACCCATTCACATTTCAGATCCCATTTGCGAGTTGCAGATCATTTGCCAGTCAAAGCTGGTGAGTGTGCATGTGTGTCTGTGTGTATGTGGAGGGAAATCCAAAATTCTAGATTATGCAATAGAAATTACATGTAAAAATAGACAGAAAAAACATAAAGGCAGTAGCCACAATTGTGTGTGTGTGAATGAAGGGCACAAAGAATCTCTGCACCTTTTAAGACGGCTGGAGACACATGGGGATAAATTCAGGAGGGGGTGGGAGGAGACCACAGGCGCAAGCCATTTCTGAACACTGATTACATGGGTAAATTGTTTGTTCCAGTGTATCACAAAGAGAAGGAGCATTATTTTTCATGCCACAGCTGTTTTGAATAAGAATAGGAATAAACTTAACCATCCTCCTCATGTTACTTACCACTAATTATGGCATATATTTACATCTATAAAACAGTGAAATTTTGGGAGACATAATTTAATGCCCCTTTATTGTGTAGATTCCTTTATTTCCATCCCACATTTGAATTTCAAAAATGTTTAGGACTTCAAAGCATCTTTAAAAGCTTGCCCTAATTACAATATGCATTACTTTCTAAAACTCCTAGTTTGCATTGCAGATTCCTGCAAATAGAAGCATTCATTTTAAACATTAATTAATATCATCCATGCATCTTCAGATGAGTTTGGGTCTTTATTTCAGAATTGCACTGAGCTCTGAGTAAGCTTTCCTCTGTTTGAAGAATAGCTCAAGCTACTGTAAACATTTAATATTAAGGCAGTGGATCAGATCAGTAGAAAGCCTGACAGCCCAATATTAATTTATATCGGCTGGTTTTTCCCTGTGTCACTAGTCAGAAAATATCCCTCCTCTCAGATACATTTGCTTCCCATATCTGTTCCTGTAGCTGCAGAAGTCAGAGTTCAGGCTTTTGAGTCTTTTTGAGCTTTTTTTCAGAGCATTTGGCAGTGTCAGAGACACAAAACCCACGGCCACGTTATTGCAAGGTGTGCTTACACCAGCACTCAGGATCCCAACGGAGGCATGGACTCACTGCACGATACTGCAGGCTACATGAAGAAGTCATGCAAAAAGAGAATCCCTGCCCCAGAATTTGCTAGCGGGGGTTGAGGCAAACAGACACGCACTGCTGAATTAATGTTAAAGGTGCTCTTAGTAGTGAAAAGCTGTTGCCAGATGAACTAGTGCTAGATAGGGGCAAGGTCCAGAGCTATCAAAGCTAGCAGGGGCATGAAGGGAGCTGATGTCTTGTGCCTTCCAAGAGCGATTCCCTTGCCAGAGTCAATGGAGATGTATGTGCTCATCACAGCAGAGTCAAAATGAAGGTATTGATGACGCAGCTGAGAAGCACTGGATTCAAAAGAGAGGTGGTGTGAGTGGGACAGATGTACTGTCAGCTTCCCACAAGAGAAAGGAGAGAGCAAGGGGAGGCAGAGTGCTGGGCAGCCGGTACCAGGGGCCAAGAAGACACGGGCAGCTATAATGTTTTAGACAGACATTTTGGAGTAAAGCTGGAGGTGTGATCTATCATTTAGCTTGAACTCTTTCAAGAGGTTTAAGCATATAATTTAGTATTAGATAATTTAAGAATAGTAGCAAGTAGTCAGTGGTGGTAGCATTAGATATCAGTATGAGCGGAACTTCAACCAATAAAAGAAACCAACAGAGGCAACATGTTGACTTAGCTTTTAGATAAGCTAATCAGAACTTCAAAGACCAGAAAACTTCAGTGCTTTTCTCAAGTCACAAAAACAGCTCAAGTACAAACTAACCAACAGGTATATTGACCTTACTCAGATTAGGATTAGATGGTATGAATCATACCTGTTTTACACAGATTGGGTTTATTTTGTTAGTGACTGAGCTAACAGAAGCAGGATTGTGCACTCAGCCTGCACAATCCAGGGAAAGGTTTCATCTGCAGATATTCTCCAGCCTTGCTTGAATTCCTCAATGCTGTTCTAGTAAATAAGTTTTACATTTATTTAAGAACCTTTATTTTTGTTTTCATTTTACATCCCTGTAATCTCCAGTGTTCGTATCACTGTCACACAAATTTCCTGTGTCTTATCATTGGTACGTTGTTCCTTATCTACTCATTGTACTGAGCGCACAACATACCAAGTAAAAACCTTTCTATCTATTACTGTAAAAGCCTGTCTCTGGGTGACTTCCCTGAAGTCTCTGGTTCCCACTGACTACTTGGGATAAGAGTCACTGCATTCATGGAAATCGCTTTGCAGGGCTGTAAGGTTGCATGGTGAGGTAGAAAGAGGCCCAAAAGTGTGTGATGTCCAGATGTGTCACTAGGACTGAGGCCAGAAGCCGATCCATTCCCAGCATCAGGCTGTATTTCACAGGAGATACAATCTGTATGAACCAATAAACTTCTGCAAAGCAAAGCAACACTTTGTTTTGTACTCCATATCTGTGATGCTTTGCGAAGTCAACTCCACAATTGCTAAATGTCTTCTCACAAAATGTCAGACCTTTCCCTCCCACTTTTTTGCAATCAACCCATATTATCTTTATCACAGGGAAAACCATGCTGCCGAGAAGTCTCAAGCAGAACTAAATAGGAAAGGGCAAGAAGAGTACTCTTTCTGGCTACCAGAGCTAAGCCCCTTTCTGCCTTAGTCATTCTCAATGTAAGTGCTTGGCTCTAGTCTTTCCATTTCCCATCTTTCCTTTCCACACTGGATTTAACATCTAAACAAAATACCCTTTTTGCTGCCTCCAGCGACATGCTGGCTTCTCTTTAAATCCATTTACAGGCTCACCATCCCTTCTGGCATCAAATCCTCACCTTCACTTTCAAGCTCCCACATGCCACAACATCCGCCTTCTTTCCTTCACTGGTTTCCCTTGACTCCTTTCACTCATAGCTCCCATTTTACTTTTGTCGATTCTCCTTGCAGTGCTTTCTCACCTGCACTTACTTGCCTACCACAAATCCATATTCTTCTTTTACTCATGTTGCAATAAATTTTCACCAAAAGGTGGACTGTCACTGGACACTGATGCTAGGGTGCACTCAGTAGCTTACAGCCCCGAGCAAACTATCGATGGCTGAATGATAATGAAGGGAGAAAACAAGAGAAAGGATGGGAAGGGTAATGGTTAAGGGGTGAAATTACTGTAAGTAAGCAACAACCATACAACATGAACAGAACCTGGGAGAAGCTGAACTGTTAGAGTAGGAGGAGGTGGTGGATGATAGGGAGAGAGTGGATACTGGTTCAGACATGGATACCTAATTTGAAAGAAAAGGACAAGAATATAAAATTTAATCTATTTTCACACTAATAAACTAGAAGTTACTAGTAGGGTCCAAAAGATTGTCAGCAACCTTTGCCAGCTTCACACTGCTAATATATGACTGTTTAGAACAGATTCTCAATATCCCCTCTAAAAATGGGAACAATGTCCTTTTTTTCTGAAGACATGTCCTATTGTGGTGAAATAAATAAAGGACAGCAAGCTGACAGTTTAGGATCTAATTCTCATGACTAATTACATAGCCACGTTTCATTTTTCCTACATGTATTTCTAGCTGAGGGCCACTGGTGTGAAGTTTATTACCAGAAGGGCATTCATTGTGATTCTTGCTACAGCCAGACACTGCCCCTGCCACCTTCTCTCCGCGGCACTCACTCAATGAGAGAGAAAATACACTGGCTTCTTTTAAGGTCATGGCTCAGGAAGGCATTCTCATCACATTTTAAATATGTAACTCAGAAGGATGTTAGCACTGTATATTTTTAATCTCTAAGTTAATACAACACAAAATTGTATTAAAAGACCATTATGTTGGAAGGCACAGTGAGGTTAAGAAATGTTGGATTGAAGTTGCCTGCACATCCTGACTGCTGAACTGCATCATGATACAGTCTCTAGCCACACGGCACTTGCCCTCTGAGTATCTACACAATGCTTCTTTGTCTTCCTTATTCAGTGTGGCCAAAGTCCATGTTTCCTGAACACTACTCAAAACCTGTACTGAGGACAGAATTATTAATTTTATAAAGTTGTTTTTTTTTCATGGCAGTATATGTTTTTTTATAAACTGCCATGAATTTGATTCCTCAATGATCACCTGAGGTGAAGAGATCATATCACCTGCTCTATTACACATGGGGAACTGAAGCAAGAGCGTTACAGGTGTGCACTGCCTGTAGAAGATCAAGCAGAGAAGGCTGGCACTTGAATTTTTGAAGTCATGAATACAATACAGACCTTAATAATACAAAGAGATCTATACTAGCTTTAGATACACCTTTGAGCACTCAGCATGCCTGAAAATCAGTTTCCACATGGAGAAAAAGCAGAATATACAACACATCAATGACTGTATCACAAATCTCTGCTGCTTACATGTCTAATATAAAGTCTGAAGCTTGTCAGTCTCTGTGGGAACTGAGAACAGGCAAGTGAGGTGACATTCATTTTGCCAGCAGGTTTTGCAAGTATTTGTTATGCAAAATGGGTTGGTGAGATGACAGTCCTCAGTTCACTCCCAAATTTTGCAAGATGTATTCAGTGGTCACAGACCCTTAACCTCCAAGCCCTATTTCTCTGTAGCCAGATCTGTTCTGCCCTTCCACTTGTCCTGTTCCCACCTCTCACATACCTGTCTCTGCTCTGTGTCTTCATCCCCATGTTTCCCTGCAGCCTCTTTATCCGACTGCTGCTCCTTTTTGACACTCCATTCTCACCTCCCTTTTCCAGGCTCCTGGTGCCTGCTGTATTTCAGTTCCCAGTTCTCTGCTGCTTCCTGTTCCTGGCCTCTTTGTTCAACCAGCCCTCAAATGTTTGGTCTACAGGCCCCAGACCCCGTTTTAAGCCACATGAATTTCTCAACTGATTTCTTCTGCAGTCCAGTGCAGATCCTGCTCAGTGGCTTACTCCTTCTACACCCACATTTGCGAAAAGAGAGTCTTCCTCACTCCCAGTTTCCAGTTCCAAATCTGGTGCCACAGAAACTTTTGGCAATATATGAGGTCTGCAGTATGTACAAGGTGGAGAGTATTTCAGGTCACATAGATAAACTTTAACTGAAAGCAATAAACACCAGGAAATCTGATCATAAGCAGTGATTCCAGATCAACCTTTTCTGGTTTCACCATCAAACTGTCAACCCTGTAATTAGACCCTAAATCTGTCCCTATCACTGATGTTTTAAAGACAAATTTCAAATGTTTATATTATCACTGTTGCTATGAAAATAAGTATACCACAAAAAATACAGCAACAAATTAATGAGTAGGAAAAAGTTTTAGTGTAAGCTTAAGGTCCAGCCTAGAGATTTGATGATCCTTTATCACAAACATGAGATTTTGTAAATGCAATAAGAAAAATCTGACGTATCAATGAAATTTATCACAACTAGATTGATAGACAACATCTCAACCTTCTATTCAAATTCTTTTTTCACTCTTGTTTACAACAGATATGAATAGATACAACTTTTAGAGCAGAGTCCCTTGGCTGACTAAAAAAAAAATGCAACGGGAAAGCAGATGTGCTCTAGCAATCAAAAAATGTTTAAGAAAAACCCTGGAACCATCCCAGGCTCACAGTCATCCTGCTGCACTGCTGTTCAAATCCTGCTTAGTCCTACCTGCATAAGTACGGACCGATTCTTGTACTATTTGCATTTGGCAAGAGTTCAACATTTGAAACACTAAAAAGCAGTCTCTGTTTCTGTGCTTCCGCGTTTTTTCCCGAACCACTAGGTGGCAGTTCCCCATTTCCAAAGGAGGGCTCTCGTTACCTGTTTGTTCCTACCCAGCAGCTGTGTCAAGCACAGTTGAGGCACTCATCTGCCTTTGCAACACAGACTTCTTGAGGAGCTGTCAAACAAGAGGGCTCTGGGCCAGCGTCCTACCTGAAGGACATACAGCTTTGCACTTTTAAATGACGACAGAAGAAATATCCACAAGCACCCCAAAAGGTGCTAAATACTAAACACAGGCCTTATCAACAAGAGAGGTTCTTCATATCATGTCTTACTCACCCAGAATTTTACGAGGAAGAAAGCATTTTGGGGCCCCTTCCCAAACAGTTCCTTTAGACCGCCCTTCTTCTCAGGAAATTTGTCATAAATCTGACGAATGTCCACTGATTCAAGCAATGGGTCACTGTAAGAATGGTTAGCGTGTCCAATGTGTACGAAGAGGTGTTTATTGTACTGCAAAAAAGAAACAGGAAAATCAGTGCTGTACAAAAAGAGCAGAGGTTTATCAAGGCACGGGTCTGCATGAGCTCCTGCAGAGGGTAGCGCACTTTGATGGATTAAATGACTTGCACATTACTCCTGGGACTATGATTTTCTGCAGTATAATTTCCATGAACAACTTAGTGATTGTGTCGTAGCCCCTTGTGAACAGAGGTCAACATCAAAAAACTTGTGTCCCTACTGCAAACCACAAAACACGGTCATCTTCAAGGGAGTAATTTACACTGAAAGGCCCAAGTGGCAGCATGATGGTAAAGAGTCCTTTGCAGAGCATAACAAGATGAATATGCTCACAAGGAAAGCCTATTTCTGCCTCTTTAATCCATGCCTTGTAATGTCACATGTCCTCAGAGTCTAAATTTCTGTTAGTACCACAGAGCCACACATATACACCTCCTGTTTGTCTATTAAAAAAACCCAAACCTCTATCTATAGTGCATGCTAATGACCCTTAACTAAAAGAGACGGAAGGGATTTTCTTTTAACTCCAGAATGACAATAACGAGAAAGCCAGTTATTCTGTGTTGCTGTTACTATAAAAGTGGTCCTAATTGTGTGTCCTCCAGTATTTTGACCCATGTAATATTAAAGAGCCAAACTTTTACCACTTCCCTTGGGAGCTAGCTCTAAAGATGGCTATCTCTTCCAAAACAGGTTCGGCTTCAATTTCCTATTTCTTAACTTTGCACCTCATTATAATCACGGGAATCACCTCAGCAACACCTTTCCTGCCTGGAGGAGATCCTTGGCCCAGTGAAGTACACAGCAGCCCCCTGCTGAGCCCAATATGCTCTTTCAGGGGCTGCCATTTCTCCAAGATGAGAGCACCTTCCAGCACCTCAAATGAAAGTGGAAGGATGAACCCCGAGGACCCTCCGCTAGTCAATCACCTGCTCAGTGTTGCGAGAGCAGAGTGAAGGAGCTTGAGAGTGGCAGGATTAAACACTGGGGGTTTTAGCCATGCAGATCACAAAAAATTTTGCTAACTCAATTAAAGGAAAGCTGATATGCAGTCAACGAAGGCTAGAAACCCCTGTCTTATTGAACAGATGCTGTATATAAGGGACAATTCCCAAAAGCTAAGCACAAATAAAATATTTAAAACCCCAAAGCAGACCTCATTTAAGCTATTTTGTTTACAATATACCTGCCCAATGAACAAATTGAAATGACAAATCTAAATTAATTAGACATCCACTCAGAGCCTTCCTTTGGTGTAAGCAGAGTCTTTGCTAGCAGATGTCCAAAACTCTAGGGAAAAGGAAATGGACTGGCTAGATTTCTGCACTTAGGAAATTAAATGGAAATCTATTTAAAAATCATCTAGCACAGTGAAATATGAATTTAGAATCACAGAACACTCATCTGTGAATGGTGCTAAAACTGAGATATATTCCGTGCTTTTTGCATGGTTTTATTTCTTTTTTAATTTTGTGGAAGGAAAGAGGAAAGTTTAACACTTTAAGATGTTTGCACAAGCAAGTCCAAGTCTGAGAGCACTGGTTCCATGGATTTTCCTTGCAGCCCTCTTTCAAAATAATGCCTTCCCAGCTTCTTCTCTGCACAAGTGGAAAACTTGCCCAGCCTTTACTTAAGAGCATGTGGAACGCGAAAAGGGCAGAGTTGATCCAAAGAGAGCTGCTTCTACCTTAAAGAGGAAATCAGGCATGGCAGAGAAATAAATGGGGAGCGGGGAGCTGAATGCATACATGCGGGAGTGAGTGTGCCCATGAAGGCGTGCCAGCTAACCCTCACCCAAGGTTGATCCAGCTTGCACACTGACCGTTTACATGATACAGGAAATTGTACTGGTTGGCAAGCATAAGTGACTACCACAGCAGCACCCACGGTCAGATTTAACACGTTACCTCATGCAGTAGTGGCAAAAGCAGACTAAGGAGACATTTTTCACATGACAAAACAAACAAAACAAAAAATGCAAAATAATATGAGAAAGCACCATGGTTCCAACTTTTGGGTTTTTGACACTGTTGTCACATATGTAGCTTGCAATACTGTGAGTAAATAACTAAAAGCCATACTGAACATTTTTACTTATCTTTCTACCAACGGAAAAATTTCAATCTCGGTAAAATTTATCAGTGCTCCATATAAGCAGGGAACTGCCAGGAATGCAAGAAAGGGAGTCAAGAAACCTGCTCGTGTTGCTTTCCTAAGTCAACAGAGGTAAAGCACAGGAAGAAAGGGCACAAGCTGGGTCACCAAACATGGCTATCAATGGAAGCCTATCTGCCATCAGGCAAACGTCTCAACTTTTCAAGGAGAATTCCCCAGTTGAGGCAAGCACTTCTGACCTCTCTGAAAAAATAAACCAAAACATTTCCCTTCCCCCAGCACCCCTGTAGCCAGCCCAGGTGTGCCCAGCAGTTGTGCTCTCACTGGGGATGTGAGAGTTCCCAAAGCATCTCTCTGCTTCTTCTTATTTATTTATCCCAAAATAAATAATAACCTGATCACCAACAGTGGACTTGAAAAACTATGCCCACCACTGGTGACCAGGTTGTTATTTATTTTGGGATTGTTTCTGCTCAGTCTGCTCTGCTGGAGTTGTTCCAGATTGTACAAATAACCCCATTTTTATAGGAATAGAAGCTCAGGTTCTCCTGCACCCTGGGAAGTGTCCTCCTCCTCAAACGGGTGTCCCTCTCCCAGGTCCAAAGCTGGCTGTGGAGTAAAGGAGGAAGGGAGAGCTGTATTTTACAGTCTGGCAACTGCAAATTCCCAAGACAATTCACAAACTGTACCTTATTCTGCAAACCAGGAAAATATACAAATTGCTCAGTATCCAAACTTTCATAGAAGCAAACATATTTTATGGGAACGTGGAGCATGAAGTCTTAATGCTGCTTAAATATTAAAGTACTTTAAAGGCAGCTGTAAAGCTACCACAGTTGTCTGTGGAGCTCGCCAAAGTACCAGATGCTGTTGCAGCAAAATTTCTGAGCAAGTACAGTAGGACAGATGGTATGACATCACCTGACAACATTCTTAGGACAGAAATGTTTATTTTGATATTGCAATGTGTGACTATTTTCTCCTTATGTTGCTGCAATTCCTATGCTAAGTACAATCATTACTGAGCTAATTAGGTATGGCATATTTCCGTGAACTAACAAACGATAATATAATATTAGGAGCGAGGTAAATGGATACTGAAATGATCCCTATCGTTTTTGTACAAACATACTCCAGGAATATGTGCATTTATGCTCCCTTGCAAGGGAGCTAAGTTTTATATTTTTGAGTCCATTAGCATCTGAAAAGCTTATAAACATCCTCATCTTATTGAGAATTCACTGTTCTTTTAAACCAAGTATTCCAGAGCCACTGAAGTACATTAGGTGCTGAGGAATTTGCTCATGCTACAGCATTTAAAGGTTTTGCATCCAACATTGAGGTATTAATGTGCTTTAGATGCTGTAAACCATCATAGGTCAAATACTGTATTTTCTGAGGATAAAAACTACATAAAAATACAAAGAACGTTTTCAGCTATGTCTTCAGCATCTGCATTACACAACATGCCCTGGAGATGGCTACCTCTTACTGAGCTCCTTTCCTTAAAAAAATTCTAACTATCTAAAGAATGCAGTAAAGCCATGAAATATGACTGTTGTCAAATAATACCACGAGAAAAATTATAATCCACTTAGGAATTTAAGAGAACCAAGACAAATTGCCAATGGCAGGGGATGCAAGCATTTAAGCTGGTGAAGAACAAAGACAAATCACCTACATTTGTTTTATCAGCCAGCGTATATATTTGTAACAGGTCCTCACTAATTTCGTGCTTAAATTCTAAGGCAACAGCCTTTCTGGTCCATGAAACGCAGGTCTGCAAATTGCTACAGCTTTCTCTGCCTCATCCCTGTGCTTCCCCACACCTGTGAAGCTAATGCCAAACCTTGACAAGTCTGCACAGGACTAAGTTTTTTATTAAATCGTGGTGGCCAAGATGCAGATAGCGGTGAAGCCAACCCTTTCACGTTCCTGGTGCAGGTGAGCTGAGCCCGCAGAACTGCTGGGGTACCCCCTCCTTCCTTGCTCCTGTCCACAGGGACTGTGCATCCCTACATAACCATACTGAGCAGCACACAGAGAGCGAGCAGCTCCCCAGGCCCTTTTGGATGACACGGACGTGGAGCAAGGTGGAAGGTAGGTGGCCTGAGAGAGGGCCCTCTGCAGCTGCTTCTGCAAGGATGACCTTGCTCATGGGCACAGCACTCTGACTGCAAGGGCACTACACCCTCCCGCTGCAGTTTGACCTCTCTGTGAATGGCACCCACATACCTGGAAGCCACCCCTTGCCTTGGTGTGGGTGGTGTAAGCTCCTCTGCAAACACCCCTGTCCCTACAGCGGGACAGTGAGCCAGTGGCTTGCTGGACTTTACACACCCGTGGGACGGCTGAGCAGGACAGGGAGGAGGCACCACCTCACTCACTGCCTTGTCTGTGCTATACAGTCTAGTAACAGCACCTTGCTAGCTGGGCTGCTCCATGAGACCTGTAGCTTCCTGCAAATTTCAAACATAACAACCACAGAGGGTGACGCCACCTGTATCATTATTTGCAGTGGTGAATTCCTATGAGAAAATACCATGGGGAGAGGCTGGCAGCTTGAAGAGCTTGTAGTCTTCTGTGCCCAAACTCCACCATGCAAAGGAGAAGTACATTAAAAGCTCTGCTGCAGGTCTTCTCTCTTCCTGACCCAGAGGGACAGCCTCTTGGCTCTCTTCGGACTGAATATATTCTGTACTGGAGATCACAAGAGCAGCCACCGCAGCTGAGAGGGACAGGTGAGTGGAAGAGAGGTGGGACAGGCTGAGCTTTGATTGAAATGAGAGAAAGAGAAAACAGCACTGCTTAAGTGCCTGGCACCATGCAGTCATTCCTTCTGTACCTTCAGTGACTGGTCCAACCCATCTTTTAAAAATGTACCGCTGCCTGGCCAGCAACTGCGCTTTTGGAGGAAAAAGGATCCAGGTGGGTGGATTGATTAAAAAACAATCACTAGTATATCAGCAGTCTACACGCGACTCTAACCTGTACCCTACCCAGCCTCAGCTGTGCTGTCTCACTGTATCTTGTAAATCTGATGCTGTTTAATTTCCTGCTGATGTAAGAAAATCATTTCATCTGCCAACAATTTTTCTTATTTCTACCAAAACACTAGTAACTGAATATTTCATTCCCATTGCTGTTGTCCTCCATTGAAGCAGACTGGGAGTTATATTTAGAACATTTTAATGCTATAATTGGAGTCTGTACCAACTCCTGTTATTAAGGTTTTTAATACTTTCATGCGAAATGTTAATCAAACTTTCCATGCTTGTATGCTACAATACAACTGCATGGTCAACCTAGTCTTTCAAGAACCTTCCCCATTCAGACTCCTGCCTGGATCTGAATCAGGACTGAATCAGGAATGTGAAGTAAAAGGACACCTTTGACTACTTGTTGCAGAAATGGGGTAAGTAGGTAATGAGCGAAGGCAGCCCTCAGCCCTGGCACATTAACATTTCCCAGCTACTGTCACAGCAGTCCCAGCGTGAAACTGGGACTTGCTGGCTGGGCATGGTGCTCACACAACATTTACATCAGCTTTCCTGCAACACTGAAGATGCATCCTTCATTTCTGGCCTATCTGGTTTGAGACCCTGCAGTCCCAATTCCAGAATTGCTGAGAGCTCAGATGGGAAAATTATGCCTGAATATAGGAAGCTCTCAATAATGCTAAGTATTCTGCAAAATCAGGCTCATGACAAATCAAAGTGGACCCTCAAAATCAGAGGCCCATTCATTCTTTTGCACCTGAACTTCTTGGTCTGTCAAATGTGAGTAATAATGCTCCTTCATCTAAAAAATGACTGCACTAATACATCTGTGAAATGCAAATGGGGGGAATTATTAATTCTGTTTGGAGGAGGGGTTAGACAGTGCACAGCGAGCAGGGCACGCGGCCACGTATTTCAACAACAGAGGAAAACAAACTACTGAATAGTTGCTTATCAAAGAAGGGCCATCTACATCTACACTGAATGAAGCAGGAACAAATAAACATGTGAGCATGTAATTAACTGCTGTACTGTAGAGCAGACACAGGAGGATATTTCCCAACTTCTGAAAGCTTGACTTTGCAGCCCAGCTAAGCAATTGTGGGGTGGGTGTAGGGGTGGGGGGAACTGCAGTGTAACGAGATGGGAAAACGTGGGGCAGAGGCCTGGCCAGGCACGAAGCCCCTTGGGCGATTGCAAAGGTGGCCACTCGGGGCTCAGCGCTGGGGAGACACACAGCCATAGCTCACCACACTGCTAACGCCCGCCCAAGCCACGCATCCCCCTACTCCTCCTCCCGAGGGAACAGCCCAGCACTGTGCAAGGCTGTGGGAGGCAGAGGGCCCCCCCACTGTGATGACCCCCCCTGATTTTAGAGCTCCCCTGGGCTCATGGTGGGGGCTGCATGCCTGGGCTCTGCTCCAGCTGCCCCACAACCTCCCTCACTCGCTCCTTCCCTCCTCCCTGGTTTCACATCTCCAGTCGGTGCCCTGCGCAACATGGGGTGGCCACCCCTACCCCAGCCATTTTCAGCACCCGGACTCTGCCAGCGTGGGCTGGGACAGGCGCAGGGCCCGGCAGAGGGAGCCACCATGGCTGCTTCAGTGATGCAAAAGCTGCACTTTTAATTTTGCTGGGAAATTTCCAGCACCAGTGGTGGGTTTTGTGAAAAGGGAGAGAGTGTGCGTGACGGCAGCGGTGAGCAAGAGCAACCAGGCCCTGGTGGTCTTTCCACCTATCCTCTGCGCCTACCGTGGGCCAGCTTTGCAGAATAAACTGTGCTCAGTCTCTCCACCCACTCCACCATGTTTTCACTCCATGATACTCCCTTGAAGAGCCCATGTCCTGGCCCTACACCTGGCTGGGGAAGCTGACCCAGGTTGCCCGCCACATTTCCATGTGGTCCTCCGGGAATACCACCAGCTGGGAGGTCGACTGTGATGTTGCAGTTTCAAGATTGGAGCCTGCATCAATACCGGACACCCCCCCTTCCCCTCCCCAAAGTGGTTTGTTGGCACTTCTAACTATGGACACCTGAATATGAACACTTTACAAAATATGACATTTGCTTCCCAGGGCCTGCACACAGCTCTCCTGCATTGCAAAATAACTGATGCTTGCTTTTCGTTACACTTTCTCTAAATTCAGATTAAAATGACCTCAAATCCTGAGTCTGCCAGTCCAAGACCTTCATCCAAACGTGGGTTTGCTTCCTTGTCTTTTCATGTCACAAAGATGCTAAACCAAGGACTTCCTTTTGACTGAAATGCTGAACTGCTTTTTATGCTGTTTACAGGGAATACAGAAAGGATAAACAATGCTTATAACAATGTATTTGTTCAAAGATGGAGGGCTTCTTTTGAAAAAATCTCATTTATTTTTCATCATTGAGGTGATTTGATTAACTTTGGTGAATTTTACTGCATTTGGCTAATGAAGGCAGGCTGTTTTTACGGTCCTTGGGCAACTGCTTTCACTTTCTGGTTCTCAGGCACAATTCTCCCATGGCTCACAAAGCCTTTTTACAACAACAATAAAACCTGAATTAAAACATAAAGAATCTTTTATTTCTTCACCGCTTTTTAAAATACATTTTGAAAGATGGATCTAGCACAATCTGACAGTTTGGATAGGTGGATTAATACTGAAAATGCCCATCAGCCATGTTCTTTATAGCCCTAGATAGAGATTTGAGAGCTAAAGCTGTCTGAAGTGCTTGCAGTTGAAATGAATGTGGCAGCAAGAGTGAGAAACCTCAAAGAAAAGGCTTTTTTTTTGTTGTTGTTGTTGTTGTTGTTGGGTGGTGGCAGGATTTATTTCCCATTTGGAAAGCAAGCTTGAAAAAAAAGTAAAATATATATATAGACACACATATAAATAAAATAATTGGAATCATTATCATTTCAGTGTTACAGTCTTTGAATTTTATAGTTACTTGTGTAGCACTCAATTGTTTAGATCCCTTCGAATCTGCTAGTATATTTAGTTTATATTTGTTAGAGAACACGGGATTACTTGGTTTAAGCAATTGTCCTGAACTTTCACAGAACCACTACAGTAAAAATGGAAAAATGCCCTTTAAGGAAAACCTGTCTTGAAAGCAACAGATGGGTACATAAACTTGCTTATCTGTTGAAAATACAGTTATATAGGGTAGGCAATAATTAAAGGTAACTAAAATGCTGGTAACTAAAACTTGGACCTTCAAGGACAGTTTCTATGCAACATTTAGGAATTGTGCTTGAGCGCAAAATGCTACAAAAAGAACATGCAGCTTGACATTTGTAAACTGAATTGATTTTCATGTAAAAGGAGGAGTAATTTTACTCATCCTTAACTGCAGAGTCAGTATTCCAAGATTCTGCAACTGTGCCATCTTATGTCTCCCAGACTATGTTCTGCCATGCCGAGTTATAGTGAGTATTGCTTATTGTTTCCTTTCTATAATTTTTTCTTTTGTAAATGGAACAATTTTGTAGCTAGGCAAGGGAAAAAAGTCAACAGCCCTCCACAAGTGGCAGGGCTCTAAGAAGCGCATTTCCGACCCACCAGAATGCCCACTCTAAATTAACATAACTGCCTGGCATTGAGGGGCTTTTGTACTTTTAAACACCAATTGCCATTGGAAGAACCCCAGAATGTTTAAGGCCCTACTCCTACAATGAATTCCCTGTGGGTGGACCTTTATGTCCAGGCACAGCCCCACTGAAGTCGCTGGGAGTCACCATGGGCAGACAGACCTCAATTTCTAATTGCTGTACAGTAATATAGACTGCAAGGGGCCTCAAAGGATCATTGGGTCTTGGCCCCAGGTGCCATGTCAAATAAGCCTTTTTCAATAAACTTCCAGGTTACATTTTAAGGCATAATTGGTCTATTTGACCCCACTACTATGAGGCTTTCTGGCCTGGTTTTGGGTTGGGAGGGAGGAAGGGTCATCTTCCGTTTTTAAATAAAATGTTGGAAACCCATTTGATCAAAATACTTTGTCATTTTCTGTAAAAGGTCAAGAGCATAATGAAGAAGTACCTATCTTTTTTGGAAGGTACACGAGAACTCTTACACGGCTTATATGTAGCAGCATATACATCTATCTGTTTCTGAGGTCAGCAAAGGCACAAAAGCGTACAGGAGACACTGCAACTGCAGCACATGCCTACATGACTTCATACGCACATTGTGCAAAACACGTATTTTGCCTGGCTGGCTTATTTTGTTATTTAAAAAGTAATAAAACTCCATCTTTCCTATGCTGCACAAACTGTATCTGCAATAAAATGTTGCAACAATGCACAGAAAAATGTGCAAAACCACAGGCAGAATTCCTATTTTCTTCAGCAGCACTAAATGTGGCTGGGGGTTTGCTCTCATCTCCAAGGTCAGCTTTTGGTGCACTGGGGACAGGGAAGGCCGGCAGGAGGCAGGGACCCTTGGAGATGTCCCTGCAGACAGATGTGCACCACTGCCTCTGCCCACTGCCTCCTCAGCAAGCACCCTTCTGTGTTTGCCCTGGGAACCAGTTTTTTTTCCTCTGCCCTTGTTTAAGACCTAGCTAATCAAATTCGCTTAATTTGATCTAAACACCACTTCCCTTTCTCCTCACTGCCCCTTTCCTGGGCAGCAGCAGTGACACGCTGCCCGCGGGTACTCATCCCTCGGCTGCTGCCTGGCCAGTCCAGGCTGACCCCACGCAGCCCTCGCACAGCACTGCCCCACTGCGCGTGGGGCAAAGTAAAGAATGACCTAACTTGGGATTAATGCACAACTGGGAATTGGCTTTTCTTTTTGTCTCATTTCTGTAATTTTACAGCACATGAGTAACTGTGTGGGTTTTTTTTAAAAACAAGTCTGGGTAGTCCAATTGCTCTTCTCTCAGTAAACCTCCTGCACAAATGCTCTGCATCTAGAAGGTAGGTTTCTCAGCAGTATGCTCGCAAGCTGGGACAAGCTCCAGTGGGTCTTGCTGCACCCTCCAGAATCCCAAATAATACTAGTTTACTCCAAACAAGGCTTTGCAAGGTTTACGGGGCCATCCTGGGTAACCCTGTTTCTATTCTGGCCTCCTGTCTTTCTCTGCAATGCAAGTGGATGTGTCGCATTCCCCACAGCCTGGACCTGCCTGAAAAATGAGCCCCAGCACGTCCCCAAGCCACTGGCCCACACCACTCAGGCACCACTGGCTCCGAGCACCGCCACCGAGGCACAGCGGGACCCCCGGCTCCTTCCCCTGCCAAAGCACCACCTTCTCCTCATTTTCAGTCTGTCAGTCACGTTGCAAATATATTCACGTCACTCAGCTGGTTTCATGTCGCAGACACCAGTGGCGTGAGGGGCAATCACGTGTTATCTGTTCAGAGCGCACTTGGTTTGGTAGAGATTTTTCTTAGAGGGAAAGACATAAAAGTTACTTAGCTGCTGAACTCTTGTTCATTTTCTTTTATGTAAAGCCACACAGATACACAGAGGCTCTACACCATATAAGCCACCAGGTTTTGCAAATAGTTTTGCATTGTAAAAACCTACGGGAAAAAAATTATTAGGTGGTATACTCGCAAAACAGTACATCCAAATACACTGACATGCCATTTCATTCACATACAGCGCAGTAACACTGAGCGTTACTTGGCCACATCCTGTTTTCCTGATAACCTTGAGGCACACACAAAACATTCTGGTGTGCAGCAATCTGGATACGGCAGAGCCCATAAATCAGCAGGACATGCTGCATGGGCTGAGCAAGCCAAGGACTCTGAAAGCTGTGTATTGATAAGGCTGCCTGACGAGAAAACCTGGATGTTGTGTTTCTGCATCGGAAATCCAGATCACAGTCTGGATGTGCTTGGGGCTGTAGATAGAGAAGGCATTCCAGCTGTGGATGAGTCCGGAGGACACTAAGATGAAGCTTTAGCCAGGATTACCTGGACAGCAGGGGAATCAGGGCTACAGGAAGGCAGAGAGATCGCAGGGAAACCATTCAGTATCTAACTGTCAGGTAAGTGCTGAGATAACTGTACCTGCTACCAAACATTTCCTCCCTCTAGTTAATTCAACCTGGCAAAGCGTGACATTTAGCAAACTAACATGCTGCCATACATTTACTGTATGAATAGGTGTGATATGGTGTATTTTCATTGGGATGTTTCTCTACCAGGAGCATTCCTCTGTTGTAAGGTTTCTGGGCTATGTCTCCAATCTCCATTACGCAGGGTAAACACTCCTTGGATAACACCCCTGGCCAGAGCCCATAAATGCTATGGTTTCCATTGCTGAATTATAAAGAGCAAGTGATAGCTTCTCTCTGCTCCAAGCTACTGTATTTTATTGGGAATCTGAACAAGAATGGCCCATCTATATCACTCATTCATGACAGTATTTGTTTTTCAGAAATTATCTCAGTAAAAATTCCCAGGCTCGAGCTGAAAGGAGCTCTTTTGATTTATTTGTGATGCAGCAGAAGCAGTGCTAGGCTGCTAGCAAATGTTCATGGTAAATATATGATGATTAATATCAAGATTCAAGGCTAACTGGAATAAATGGAACATTAGAGCTGACTTCATCAAATACACTTGCAGGTACAGTGCACAGACTAAAAATCAAAACAAAACTAAAACCTTCCTAAAAAATGAAATAAAAAAAAATCCAAACCTCGGATTGGGCCCAAAGACACAATTAAAGATCAAGGAAGACTGAATGATTGGACATTTAGATGGGTAACCTCAATTAAAAAAATAAAACAGTACAGTCAAATGGAATGTTCTTGGGAGGCTGGAAGCAAAAGAGACAATCCTGATACTCAGAGGCTACCCCAGATGTCAGATATTTAAAATAATATGCATGGGTTTTGTGCAAGTCCTCAATTTTGTTTCTGTTAGGAATTAGATTAGGCCTTAAGTACCGAATTATTGCCAAAAACACAATGCAATTTGTTCAACTGCGAAAGTAGGTCAACAGTGAGACAGGTGCCATAGCGAAGCACATCTGCTTTCAGAGAGGCCTCTCACTTCTGCAAACAGGGAGAAAGAAGGCAAGAAAGGAAAATACAGTACTACAGTGAAGGGAATATTAGACTGAGCAGTAGTGAATGCAGTAACACTGGGTGTATTCCATTGACCAGGCTCAGCCCTGGAAAGCACCCTCAGAGGGTGGGGAGCAACAGAGCAGAGCTGAAGATTAGCAGACACGAGGCAAACACTTACTGATTCGGGATCCCTCTGCTGTTCAAGGAAAGCCGAAAACTCCACCAGCCGGAGCTTGGTCGTACCAATCGATCGGCCCTGCCATGCAGGGACTGAGGGAGCTGGAGCTGACGTGGGCTCAAATCCTAAAATAAAGGAACTTCATGAAGTTGATAATTCCTTAGTTTATATTTTCTGAATTAAATATAATCAGGAATTATGCATGTAGCCCTTGGATGTTTATAATAATTTTAGCAAACAGTAAATTCAGAATGAGGTAGAATTGGAAAAACACAGTTTTCTAAAACCAGAATGAGTTAAAATTGGAAAAAATATGTAGAAAAAGAGGTCCCAAACCTGCAAGCTATTAATGCTGCAAATAAAAGATCTACTTCTTTGTTTCCTTAGGGCTGTAACTCACTGTAGAATTTTTGTTTAAATTATATACTAAATCATAGAGATTTATAGAGACTTCAAGTAAACTTACAGCTGACCCTTCCTCGGAAACTGGCAGCAAGACTCACAGGACATATTACTATCTTGGGAGTCAAGAGGACTGGCCTCCATTTCTAGCTCCTAATGTGCCACATGTTACAAGTAAATCACCTCTCTTTTTGCCTGTTTCTTCTGCCACTCTCAATCCTCCTCTCCTATTTAGAGTATAAGGTTTCCAAGGCAGGGACTGTCTCTTACTATGTATTTTCACATTGGGTCTTTGACTTCTTTTGGAGCTTTTAGACAGCATTATATTACAGATAATAATAAATAATTACTGTAGAGAGCTGAATCATACCCTAAAAGGAAAAAGAAGGTTTTAAATTGATAATAAAGAGGGAATGATATGATCCAGAGAGAGAAGGGATGTTAACCACCATCTCTAATTCACCTCAAGAGAAAGAATAAATGCTGTCTTTTGCTCCTCATCATGGAAAATTAGATGAGAAGGAAACAAAACAGTAAAGGAAGAAGAGAAAGGCAGGAGCTTGAAGGCAAAAACTGATCTTGGGAGAGACACAGGCACAAGGAATGAAGGGGAGAGGCACCAAACGTTTGAAAATAAAGATAATCCTGAACTAGGTTGAGAACCAGGGAGAGATCACAGGGTAGCGTGTGTCCACATCCCGTAATGGGAGTATGGTACATCAGTCTAACCCTCAGATTTACGCAATGAAGGTGTGAGACTTGTATGAAATAAAGAATTACAAACGTGATTGGTTAGACATGAAATGTAATTCTAATGAAGCAAAACTCATGTGTAAGTTTTGCCTGATTTAGAAATAGTAATAATCCTACTCTGAGAGAAAACATAGATGAATAAAAGATGATTCAAAATGTCTGCCTTAGAAAAAGATGTTTTAAATTAGGAACATCAAAAAAAAAAGACAATAGTCAGGGATGCAAAAGAATATCCTTAGTTTTTAGCATTAGATAGCATTAAGTTAGAAAATCATTAAGAATTCAGTAAGAATTAGAAAATGGCAGTTCAAACAGTCAGAAACCTGGGGTCATTTAGCAAGGGAGATGTAAATTTTGTTATCATCTGCAAAGAAATAATGACCTTTCCTGAAATCAGCCATGAAACCAACTTGGGAAAAGGTGAAGGGAAGTAGCCATGGGAAGGCTTGATCAACTTGAGCAATGGAAGTCAGACTAAACATTGGGTACTTATCAAAGTGGTACCAGGCAGAGCAGGACCTTCAGGAGGGGAAGAGTTATCAACAACCAGATACACAGAGATGTTTCATGCTTAAGGCTAAACATATATGGTTTTGGAAGACTTTTTAGCCTCAGTTTAAAATAAATTAAGGCATGTTCTCATTACAGATGGAAGCAAACATGCATCCTATTAGTCATTTTTCACAAAACATTTTCTTATAATATGGAATGCTGACTGGAGATCACAGATGCACTTCTTGCATATGTATTAGTGCTTCCTATCTAAAATGTTAAAAAAAACCAAAACAAAATCCCCAAACCAAATGATTTTCCCTCATGTATCATCAGGTCATAGGACATTGGGACTAGTGTTTGGTTTGGATACAGGGAACATTTGATATGGAATACTGGCTCAGTCTATCTCAGCAATTAATACAACACATTCAGTAGATAATTCAAGTCTTTTCAAAGTAGAGTATAAATGGAAGAATTACCTGAAATGGGAGCTGTGACTGATGGCTGTATAGGATAGGCCTGCTGAACGAATGGCTTTACGCTGGAATAAAGAGTTACACAAAATTCATACATAGTAAATTCATGTGGTAGAAGAATATAGATGGTTAATGACCTGTACCCACAAACGTATCTCTTCCTTACGTAGCATATTTAATAGACAGACAGTAAAGAGGTAATAGAGAGGGGGATGAGAATTACACCAAACACCTTAAAGCAAGGAGCTCATCTGTGTTCTGTCACCCAGCAGGAAACCTGACCAGTCTATTGCAAGTATCGCAGCAGACATGCATGGTGACTGCTTTGACTCCCCAAAAATCCAGAAGACACTGATCTGCAGGGGCACAAAGATTCCCATGGACCTCAAGGGAATATGGTGGGGAGAAACCAAAATATAACACTGGGAAATATTGCTCCAGAGACCACCACAGGGCTGAAAACATAACACCTGACAGACGGGCAAAAGCTTCCTTCTCCATATGGTGCTGTTGCTACCATGGCGCCAAAAGGCAGTAACCCCACTGACCGCTAACGGATCTCATGCAGTCATCTCCTGCCCTGCAGGAAGATATGTCCCCCTTGCCTCCAGTATCACTCATAAATTTAAAAGAGGATGGAAGTATTTGTGTTGGAAACCTATTCACAGGCAAAGCCCCTCCAGCTGCTTCCTTGGCATTATCATTGCATCTCATCATACAATGGGAGAAAAAGGAGTGTGCCCATTAGGTATTCAGCCTCAGCTTTGAGGTCTGGGACCCCTTATAACTTTTTGAATGTGAGTTCACACCACCGTAAAGACTCTTCTTTTCCCTACAACTATCTTTTCCTCCTTTTTAGAAAAATTTGCAAGTACTTTCCTCATTTATACCTTCTGGCAGCAAAGTGCAGAAGGCAGCTTCACACCACATATAGAAGCATATTTTAATTTTCAGACTTACTCTTGCGAGGATCCAGGCTGCCCCGTTTGAATCATGCCCGGCCAAAACTGAAAGAGGAAAAACAAACAAACAGACCCACAATTGTTTTCTTTGTTGAAAGATTTTGGATATTTCTGAACAAGCATGATTCCTTTTGCAAACACAAATGAAAGCATTAATCCATTCATTCAGCCTTAGTTTTCTACTGAACATTGTTAGAGAATACAGAGATTTTTTTGGGACTCAGCTAACAACTTACCCCAGGTGCCCCAGGAAATGTAGGACGGGGAATTCCTGGCAGGCCCAGCTTGTTGTGAATAGCAGTAGCTGAGACTATCTGAGCTGATGACATTGCTGCCATGTGCTGGAGTGCTTTGTCCTTTGCTGTCTGATCCTTTAATATGACAATTACAGGAGTCTTAAAACATTTGGCATAACAAATGACATTAAGTAACTGCAGCTACAAGCACATAACTAAAAACTTAAAAAGCCACACAGAAAATGCAAAAATAGCAAACCATGCAGGAAAAAAAAATACAGCACGGAGGCTAACACTCAAACTACCTCAAGGCAAAACCTCCTCTCAGACATGCATGGTAGACCTGAATTCTCACAGTCTGCTCTGCCAACACGCAGGAAGCTCTGGGAGACCAGACTACTCCCCACTTGTTTATCTGGGCAAATTCTGCTGATTTGAAATCAGGCTGAACTGAACATGGTCTGCTGCTAAGGCTCTGCCTGCAGGACAGGGAGCACCGAGATTTGAGCTCTATCATTTAGATCTAAGAGAAGTTTGCCTTTCATATTATGCTGTAAAATGAGAACACAGAACTGCGAATGGCTCGCAAACAATGACTGATTTTTCTTCATGATTACAGGCTTAGAAATATTTTGGATTCTGTTTTATGACAAGTATTTTAGAAGTCAGATAACAAAATGTAAATAACGTTTTAAACTTCCAATTGTGGCGTTTTACTAACTTACAGTGTTCCCAAAGAAAACAATCAGCCATAACATTTCTGCTGCTTTCAAGCATACAGGAACAAGTTTAGGAAAAGATGGCTTGTTATCGATTACTTGTATCACAGCAGCGCTTCAAGTCCTAGTCACCGCCAATCACGTATAATCACAGAATGGAAAAGGAAAGCCTCTTAATGCAACAGAGTTAACTAAGTGGGTATCTTATGTCAGGTAAAATAAGTAAACAACAGATTGTTACTATCTGGTAAAGTGGAGTTCCTCATCCAGAAGTACTATATTAATGAGTGCTAATATTCAGGTACGTGACTTAGAATGAAGGAACACAAGCAGTATTAAGCAAGGATTTTTGTTTGTTTTTTTTTTTCTAGTTTTATTTTACAAGCAAAGTAGCAAGCATGCCAGCAAGAGATGCATGCTCTTATATATGATATATGACTTTGCACATATGCTCCCTCTAAAGCTTGTATGTAGTAGTACTATAGGTGAGCAGTTTCTTCCTTTGAATAGCTCCTTTAGAAACAGCAAAGGCTGAAAGTACAGGAAAAGCTAGCCAAAAATTCTGCCAAGCACAGTTAAGGTACATAATACTTGGTTTAGTTAAAATACTTACCATGCTTGTTACCTGGATACAACAACAAACAGTTTATTAAAATGCTTGTGTAGAATAGCAGATTCTTAGCAAAATATGAACAAAATAGTAAGAGACAAAGGAAGAGCAGTCTGCTCAACATTAAATATCACATTTAAATAAATGCATTATTTTCACCTAGGGACTGATTCATTAAAAGAAAAAAAAAAAAGAAGAAAAAGAAAAAGAACAAAAACCTAACAACAAAACACTAGGGGAAATAACTCCTGCCTCTTTGTGTGAAAGCTGCAGATACTCAATGAAGGGGATTGCTGCTGCACTTGTTTCCCTGAGCTGTGCATGGAGACCCTGCAAGCGCCTCTGGGATGCAGCCCAGGACAGGGGCAGGTGGAGCAGGGGAGCAGCTGCTCCAGCAGTGTCGCCCCTCTGCGCCTCGCAGGATGCGAGCCTCAAATGCCACCTGCTGCGGTGCTGCCTGTGGCAGCATAAATGCCTGTATGGCCTTCCCCCTCCAGAGGCACCAGGCACGGCGTTCTGACCCATGCAAGCCTCAGGACTGCCTCGCTGCAGCTGGCAGTGCATCTACAGAACAACTTCTGGAGGTGGAGGGCCACGCTATCCATCAGTGCATAAACAAAACTTGGCCATTTCTCCAACTTGTAGCTTTACTCTATAACTACGACCAATTCACTGGGTAAAGAGCTGGAAGTCAGCTCTGGCTCTGCCAGATGCTGGCACTCACCTCTGCCTGCCCCGGTGTAGGAGGGCCGGCACAGGAAGGCTTCGCACAGCTGTGGCTGCCTTTGGATATCTGCAGACCAGTGGGCTAAAACATGCTTTGGTAGGTGTTAGAGGTGGCAGTGCCCTGAGATTCATGTAGCTTTCTAAGTAAATTGACCTCTCTCTACCCTCCTGCACAGTAAGGAGGATTGTCCATCATGAAAACATGACAGTAAGGGGGTGTCCTTAAGCAATGTGGAGGTGCTAGCCTCACCACACTTTTCTGTTCCCTCCCCCTCCCGGCTTTTTTTCTTAGGTGAGTTGGCTTGGAAATGCCCTGCCATGTCTCATCCGCAGTCAGCTGCATCGTAACAGAAAACAACATACAGGGGTTTGATATCCTGTGTGTGAAATGCATGATTCAAGAAATATGTGCAAGCTCTAAAACAAGGCAAGCACTACTTTGTGACTGCCTTGTTATGCTCCAGAACTGCTGCAGGACTACAGCCTCTTCTCCTGCACTGCCTCCTGCCTGCAAGCAGCTATGCCAGTGCCACCACATGAAGGTGCAGCAAGTGTCTGTGTTCCTGTGAAGTTCCCAAACTCATACTGTTCTGCTGCTATAAGGGCCTGACCATTAGTTGGATCTAAACTAAAGGAGAATTTAAAAGTAAAAGCTTTTTAGGGATATAAAAGTCCCCATCTGGGAGTTGCATGAGCCCAGGGCAAATTGTGTATCTATGGCATAGTTCACCTTGCCTTGCTTTATCTGTCTATAAGTCTCCAGTCTGAGGCAGATGGTTAACCTCCTGCTACTATTAGTACAGTAAGCACCTACGGTGTATTTCTTCCTTACCAGGCATCAAAACCAGCTGGAGTGCCCTACTTTCTGTAATGTTACTGCTGTCCAAGGACTAGAATAGAAGCCTGGACACCCAACTTCTTCAAGACAACAATTATGGTGGGTAGATAATAGATGAACTACAGAAAAACATATACAATTTTGGAAGAGAAAAATTTTCAAAAATTTACACTTCCTCCAAAACCTTCTGTTCACAGAAGGAGGAACACTTAGACTGTCCTGTGGAGCTCTTAGCCTCCATTAGCCATGAGTCTGATGATCCTTAATCTTAGGAACAGAAGTAGGGATTTTGGGAGAAAAAAAATAAATATCATCTTTTGTTTTATGCCATGAGAAGGAATGTATCTTCCTTCTTGGCAGCTGCTGCTTTTCACCCCATAATGTTCCACATTTTGCGGTGGCCACCTATCTCATCCTCTTTGACCAACTACATTTTCAGGAGGATGGAAAGAAAGCAAAAACATATAGGATGACAGCTCAGAAATACAGTCCTTGCAATAGGGCTAGTCTTGAGGAATTTCAATGACTTCACAAAGTTTCCCCATGATGACAAATCTGCCAGCTCCACTGGACATCAACTGACCCAGGCCAACACAGAACAATGGGAAGTTTCACCTTTTGCAGGATTAGGAACATTAAATTCAAATTCCATCAGCAAAAACACAAGTTCAGCTCCAGAAACATTTTAGAGAGCTGCGAGGTGGTGGTCTATGCTAGTATAATCAGGCAGACTTCATAGTCTTCAAAAACAAATGACAAAACCACATTTTAAAACTGTTTATTTAAATTGAAATATTAGCTTGTCTGCCACTTAAAAAAACAAGTATATGTTGGGGTTTTTTTTACGCCGTAATGGAGACCTCTCGTAACCAGGAGGGAATGAGTCTTTCTACCTATCGCTGCACTGTGGCCACTTCTGGGATGAAACTTGGTAACTGATTAATAACACACAATGGCATTACATCACAGTTTAGACAGCAAGAGAAGTAATATATCCAATTAAAACGGCAGGGGTAATTTAAACAGGCAGATTACAGTAATTACCCAGGTTGGAATTTGGCCAGGACAAATGGGTTAACACCCCTACTCTAAACAAGAACGTTGTGGGATTTTTAATGACTGGAAATAGTTAAGACTTTGATTTCCTATCTTGTCCTAGAGAGAAAGGGTTTGGTTTCATTCTCACTTCTGTTGCTGTGTAAAGCTGGAATAAATCCTTTCAGGTCAATTAGGTTTACACTTACGTACATAAAATGAAAGTTTGGCCCAGCACGCTGCAGAGTCCCGTGCTGAGGTTGAGCAGAGGCTTGGGGGGACAGTATCTCCTATTGAATCATTAAATCCTTCTGGAGCTTAAGGTATTCCTTAGATAGGTCCCATCTGGTCCTGACCTGGCTTGACCCTACTTAATTTATGAGCTCTGATGGGATTGCTGCTGCCTAGTCAGTAACAGACTGCACTCTTAAACTGCTGCCTTCCTCTCCTCTTATAAAAGTCTTCTGTGCTGTGGTGTGTAATTAGTAACGGACATTACTGAGTTGGCTTTAGAGTACGACCAGTGGAAATCTGGTGGAGTTCCACTAAACCTCTAAATGTCATCACTGTAATGGAGATCAGTTTGCCTCACCTTTTAGCAGACTTCTTCTGGCTGCAGTTGCTTACGTCCTTAGAAGGCATAAGCGCTAATAATCTAATGCAAGGAGACTATGTAACTTTTAATGAACCAGGCCCTTGAGGTTTACTTTTCACCCATTAGTTTTGGAATGCAAAATACATCGTTAAATTAGCTGATAATAATACTTCCCCAGTATCATCCAATTTTAAATCTTAATATCTCTAGAAGCCCCACATGAAACAAGAGTTGTACATGACAAGCACAAAAGGATTTGTGCTCGACTTCCTTTTAATCCAACATAAACAGAAGAATAATTCAATCAATCAGTTCAAACAAGTTCTACAGCCAAAAAATAAAAACTATTATCCTAGAATGATAAATGAGGCTTTGAATACCATGTTATCTATGACTTTAAGAAAAAAAACCTGAGACAGTATGAAGAAAAGTAAGCATAACAGAACACAGTATTAATTCAATAAGCCCTAAAACCTGTACGAATACTTAAAATACAAAACTTTTCTTGTAAGGAAAAAAAATTATTCAAGAGAAGAAACAACAATCTGCTCACAAAATGGATATTACAGTAACACTGACATAAAATAGATTCCTAATAAGCAATTTTGCAGATGTTATTTCTGCTCAGATCTAGTATTGATTCAAATAACCTTTGCAATAATTAGCTGCAGCTCAAAAAAGATAAACAAATCATGAAAATATACAATTGTTCTGGACAAAAGATAGAGAGCACTTCAGTATTTCTAGCCCTGATCTCCAATTTGCTTATTATTAGAGAAGACAGGAGTAAATACAAAAGCTGGCTATTTCAGCCAGGCAATAGCTAATGCCAAGAAGAGAATGCGCATTCAAAGCTGTCCCAACTTGCTGCCTAATGAGTAGCAATTAATCCATCTTATTGTATTTCAAAATGCTGAAGACTCCATTCACATCAAAGGGAATTTTTCAAGGCTTTTATCATTGTTCATTTAAAAAGTATAGAGCTATCTTTAGCATTTTATAATTGACAACAATATTTTCTTTCTATCCCTCAATGTGGAATGTAGAATAATGGATTTTAAAACATGTAATATGTGTGAACTGTAGGCATTTTAATGTTTCTTTTTGTCTCTGTCTAATTATCTCTCACTATGAAAAATATCTGAAATGAAAGTCTAAGACAGATGTACATCCTGCTGTGAAGACCTTTAATCTCTATTTATGCACAACTTCCAATCCATCGTTTCTTCTGAATGGACAGAGGTGACTTTGGCTCCCTGTCAGTGCAAAGGTAGGAAATGCTGCAACCTAACACTATGGGCTGGTGTATTTGACATGTAGCTACAACATCAGAACATAAAACTTCTGCTTTGCCTCCTCCAGTCTGTGTGAGAGGAAATGTCATGAAGTGGAGCCGCCTTTCAGACCTGTCTCCAAGGACAGCTTTATCTTCACCTCTTTTCCATTTTGATTAGACAAAATTTCTCTAACTTCAGGAAGTTTCTAATAATCTCAGAAAACTAAGACTAAAATCTCCAAAATAAGAATATTTTCCTGCTCTAAAAAGAATTAAAATGTGCAACATCTCCAAAAAGCTGATGGGACATTCTCTGCTGGTGGTCTTGAAAGGCAGCAATAGCATTTACATGCAAAACTTCTCTTTCTTGCAGGCTAAGGACTCATCCATCCAGAGTGACTATAGGAACTTATCATTAAAGAAAAGAGGCTTTGCTGGTACAAGTAAACTTTATCGCATGCAGGTGAGATTCCAGTCTGTTAGGTAAGCTTCAGTAATAGTCTATCCAATGCAATGGGTTCAGATAGCTCTGAAATCCTTCCATCCATTTGGATTTTTGCAGAAGATAAACACAAGAAGATTCATCCAAGTCCTCTTCTCACCATGAGTAGGGTTGAGACCAAGGTGAGACAGAAAGATCTCTTATTTCAACTAAAGCAGTACTGGCACACAGGGAAGGACCAGCTTCTCTGTGATGCCCTGCCCTGGGTTTGCATGGGAGGTGGACAGAGGCGACGTCTGGCAGTAGGAGGAAGAAACGTGGGAGACGGAGATGGCCTCAGGTCAGTGCTGACTGAATGCATTGCTATGGACCGGCATGTAGGATCTCTGCATTAATCGACAGAGGACTTGCCCCTCATACTGCAGGTAGGAAACTTGACATCAGATGCATGTGTTTTTTCCCAAGTTGTAACTGTTCCCCTGGATGCCATCAATCACAGGTCTCAGAGTAATTGCAAAAGACATCTCATTGTTAAAATGGCGAGATTGACACAGGTCAGAAGCAGCGCTTCCCTTGGCTATCTTCTTGATCACCCCTTTACTGGTAAACGTGGGCTGCACCCACTCCAGAACAAGAGTCTGTCATCTTCCTGAGGAGGTTGATGGAGAAGTCCAGGTTGCTGCAAAAATGGCTCTCATTGAAACAATGAGCACTCGTAGGTGCCAAAATGTGTTCACTTTCACATCACAGGCAGTTTTCAAAGGACACCGGACCATACAGATAGTTCAGCACAGGAATAATAGGAAAAATGGGCAGTAGCACTAACAAAATGTCTAACGCAGCAAAATTCCTTCTCAGGTTCAAAATCAGTGCCTTCCCCCACTTCCTTGAAGTTATTGCAGCTCCCTGGCAGAAAAAGCTCTTTCTCATAAAGGCAGCTCCCTTATGGCACCTTCTTGCATCACTTTCACCTCTTCCATGTGTGGAGAAAAAGGTCTGTGAGAGGTTGCAACTACTCTGGAAGAGGCCTGTGCAAGAGGACTGAGGCTATCCCATGGCACCCCATCTGCTGAGAGCAAGAATGGCAAGAAAGAGGAGGGAGATGGGGAGAGGCTGGCTCCTCCACCCTTTCTGGGCACCCCTCCGGCTGGAGGCTGTGAAGGAGTCACCAAGGCTATGTTGGGGCTCCTGAGGAAGCTAAATCCTGAGGGCAGGAGCAGCAGCCCGGGACCCACAGTCCAGAGGCCAGCAAACTGCTGTCATTAGTGTGCACTCCATCTTCACTGTGTAGCTGTAGAGTGGAAGCAAATGCCCCTGCGGAGCGCTGGGGCCGTGCAGGTGGCTTGTTCTTGAAGCAATCAATTCCTTGCAGTGAAATGGTCATCTTCCCCCTTTCTACTCAGCTCTGAGGGAGCTGCAACCCACTGATGGGTTGGAAGGACCAGCAAGGTCTGAAACTCTTACAAAATAATTTGTTGCCCTAACAGATCTTCCCTTCTTCAGGCGACTCATTGAAATTAAAAATCCCTCTGGATCTCTGTTTACTGCAAATGGCATCTAGGCTAGAGATCTCAAATATTACTAGGGTTTAGCTAGCTTCTCTCATCTTTGGAAAGCTTCAATACAATCAGACAGCAGGTGCAGTACTTGATTTTGTGCTTTATAAGTGTCTTCATATTTTAAGCTATTTTGGGCATTCAGAAAAGTAAGTATTTTAGAACAGTAAATCCAATATTTCTGTCAGGCTCCTAGGCCTGTATTTTGGTATCTAAGTGGGCTTCCTAACTTCTGTAGCCCTCAGCACTCACCAGTCCTATAATGCTCCCTGAGAGCTGTTGAGCACCTCTGAAAGTAAGGCCACCTACTTACATACTTAATTTTAGGCATCAAGGATTGACAATTTAAGCTTAAAATGCTACATATCTCTGTATTATTGCACCCTCGGTTAAAAAGCAGTATGTTTAGGTTTTCTTAGTTGTTCTTTACGAACCCCAACTGCTCAGCCAGTGCAGCTAAAAAGCCAGCCACCAACAGCCATACAAGCTTGCCAGCATGCTGCCCACTGCGGACGAAAAACCCAGTGCTTCTGTCAAGGAGGCCTGTTACAAAGCCAGGCTGTTATTTATACGCTGCAGTTCCAGGATCGCGGGAAGCATCCGCAGTGCTCACCGCCCAGGATTGAGAAATTACTTTCTGAAACATTTTGCTTTTCACTTAGAACAAAAACGTGATTTGTTCTCATCTGGAAAAAAAAAAAAACAAAACAAAAAAAAAACCACAAAACCCAAAACAACAAACAAAAAACCTGACAAAGAGAAAAAAAGGAGGGAAGTAAAAGATTTACAAGTTCCTTCGCTTTTTATTAAAAGGAGAAAAAAAAATCAACAGCAGAAACTGCAAAAAAACACTCTTCCACTTTAAGTAATGTGAAAACAAAACAAAAAGGGTCCCAAGATCTCCGCTGGAAAACTTGAAAAAACAAGCAATCCAAGAAACCCCTATTAAGCATTTCCAAGAGTTTCTTTTTAGCCTGAGAATATATTTTATGGAAACCAGGGAAACCAGGGACATGGTACAATTTATCACGTCAGATTAAGCAAACATACTTAATAGTCCCTGAACAGGACTCTGACTGAGGCTCTCCAGAGATTAAATGTCAATATTTTATGTTAAAAAATAAAATTTCAGGGAATCTTGTAAACTGTAGGTAACTTGAGGTGATACTAGATTGTACTCTAGAAACACCTTATAGTTAGAGCAATCTTGATAAGCTGTGCTCTCTGGCACTTCGAGTAAACAATCTATTTTAAGTATTTTTGATAGCATTTCAAAAGCACAAACAAAAAACATTTGGGAATGGAAAACAATTACCCCAATTACCCTTCTGGAAAAAGCAAAAAAAGAAAAAGCATCTACACAACTGTTTAAAAACCCCGTGTATTTAAATACACTCCTAGCACTCTACTGTTAAAAAAAACCAATAAAAATAGAGTAATGGGTTAAAAATCAGGCTTAGGTGCTGAGCTGTTACAAAGAGTAGTTCACTTTGCATTTGGACAGTGTTAAAACAATGTTTTTAATGTGAATGCTAGTGCAGAAACCAGAGATTAAACACAAAGAGACGCAGACAGCTACCACATGCAGGAAAACGAGGTTACAGGCACAGCAGCACCAGGCGCTCGCCCATCACCGCGGGGAGGAGGAAGGGACAGGCATAGCAACCACAAGCCCAAAAGCAGAAAAGCGCATACCTTCAGCTTGGAATGAAAATCACGAGATTTCCTTCTGGCAAGAACCTGAATGTGACTAGACACCTGCAGGGTAGGGGAAGGGAGGAAACAAAGGAAAAGCCTGTAACCATGGAGATGAAAAGCCCCCTACAACTGGGCAAGCCAAACGTACCTTAATGGCGGCTTGAATTTCTCGAACTTTCTTTCTTGCTAAGACCTGTATGTGACTAGACACCTACATTGTTCAGATTTATAGGGAAAAAAAAAACAACAAACAAAAGAAAAACAAAAAGCAAATCAAATTTTAAATGTCTATTTTTTTTCTTTAAAAAAAAAACCAAAAACCAAAACCAAAAAACTTTTCTGAGGGGAGGAAGTTATTTGCATCTTCAGTAAGCTCTGCTGTTAAAGATACCACATTCCCAGCCAGATACCAAGCTCTTAGCACCAAGGCTTAACAATACAGGTCATCACTGCAGTGACTTGATTAAGGAAAAAAAAGGGGAAAAAAAAGTGTAACCCACCAGGTTGTGCACTCAGCTACAAGATAGAAGACACAGTTCGCAGTTGGACGCAGCCCATGTGCTTTGGTACCGATCCCATCCGTGGCCAGGCCCTGCGCTCTTGCGCTGGGAGCCGACAGGATTTCTACCCCATCTGCTGGGGATGCAGATGCCCACTCTGACCATTTGCCACTAGGCTTGAGACATAACTTGGCACCAAGTAGTTTTATCCATTATTTATTGTGTTCTGCAGCTTCAATGAGGAGCCTCAGGCTGCATTTTGACCCCACTGAAATGGTCTATGTTCTGGAACAAACGATAAAACGCTGGCTCAACATAGATCCTGGAACCTGCATTGGCTTCCTCGGTATCTCAGCATCAAGTCATGTAAGTGGGGACCAGTAGCTTGACACCAGCTTGAGTGATGTCCAGGTTTGGGCCGTTGTTATTACATTTTGGTAAGAAATTTGTATAAACCCAGTCCTGCACTAGACCAGTTATTGTTCAAAAGTTGTTGCCTGTGCAGTGAAGGGTGTGGGCCCAGATTAACACTCTTGTTTACTCAGGCACACAGGGAAACCCATGCTGTTAATGATGAGGGCTTAATAACACTGCCCAGGATTGCTTGGTAGTGCTCAGCATCCTACAGCCCACTGTGCAAAGGTTTAAAACCTGCAGTGATGGTAAAAACCACTAAAGAGAAGTCTCTTATACCCAGGGTATACCGTATCAAGCGTACATTTTTCCTAAGTTAGCTACAATTCCTGTCTGGGAAAGAACAAAGTAAAAGAAAAGGAGAAACAGAGCTTGATTTGCTCCCTTTATATTGTCTATTCCATGACAATAGTACAAAAAACCTGTATTTTTAGTAGGGAAGCAAACAGTAATGAATAAATGAGCATAAGCCCTGAAGGCCACCTTCAGAGACTTCTTTGGGAAACAGCTAAGGAATCAGTTTGCAGTAACTCATGAGTTTTACTATTGCTTACTAAGCAATTTTGTATTCAAACAAGTAGACCAAGTTTTCACACATGTTCATTTGTTTTGCTTTCAGTGGGGTATCAATGGTGTTAAAGGTTACACAAAAAGCACAACTGTAACATTTAATTGCTCAGTTGAAACTCAGAAGTGAGGACAATCAAACTTTTCTGAACACTCGGTCTAAAGTGAATTATGAATTGATATAGAGGGATGTACATGTAGGGAGGCAGAACTTTGCCATATTTTCAGCCATCATGGCCCTCTTGGTTTCACCGCAGCTCTACCAGCACACAACAGCCAAGGATCGAGCCCCAGTGTTTGCATTTTGACCCCTGACGCAACTTTAAGATCCCAGCATAACCTCCAACAGGAGTTGGAGCTCTCATGGGCATAGCAGGGACATACCTGGGACTTTGTCTTTTGTTTCAGCTTACTTTGCCAATCTTTGATTTGTTCCTTCTCCATGTCCCACAGTTTCTATCCTTTCATCCCTCGTACATACGTTCTCTTCCTGACAAAGGACACCACCCAGGGCAAAATATCACCCCGTCCAAAGTGCTTTAAATCCAAGTGCTGGCAGCAGGCCATCTTTGTGTGCGCTGACTCAGCACCACCTTTCCCTGCATTACAAAACACGTGAAGCATGCAAGTGTACGAGCCTCTGCCTTCCCCTTCGACACATGTACAGAGGGGAGGAGGGGAATCTTGCACTTAATGTTAGGGAAAGTGTGGCGACTCTGCACTTCGCGAAGCACTTCGAAACAGCGCGAGGGTTTAGTAACCGCTGCATTAACTACACAGAGCATGTGCCTTCTGCAAGGCTGCTCATCACTGTGGACATTATGAATTAGAGGATTTCGTCATACGAGATAAGTTAATGGTTATGTGATAATCATCTGAAAAGGACTTAGGACTCGTTAGAGGTTTATTCTGACTCTCTGATGAATGAAATCTTACCGTGGTCACAGACCAGGAGCCTGAAGGCTCTTAGGTGATTTTTTTAATTATTTTTTCATCCTGTAGCAAGTATGGTCCATGAACTGAGAGCATGATTAGGATCAGTGCTGCCAGATAGTTTTTATTTATTTACCTCTCATATCCAAGGATCATAACCTCTATTATATAGGTGAATTGGGTGGACTTTTAGAAGTTCCATTATTCACCATCTCAAAATAATTATTATATTCTGTAATTGTCCTTATAGAGAAATAAGGCACAAAGCTTTATGCTTCTGCTTCAGCTTTTGAGGTTGTTTGTTTGTTTGTTTTCCCAAATACAGGAGACAATAGCTTCAGCTACATGTAGGTTAATAAAAAATGCATCCTCAAACTGCCCCTGAAATGATGCCCAACATAAATATAACAGAGTTTTAAATATTTTCTAAACAGCGTGTATTTAACTGGAACAGTGAAGTCAATACATCATCTCATCAGAGCTGAAGCACAGACAGCCACTGCAGCCAAAAATGCCATGTTTTGTCATTCACTGACATGCATACTTCCCCATTAGGCTATTTTACCTGCTTCCTGGTCCGTGTCTTCCCTGTTCTAAGTTTGATGTATCTGGCTATCAATTCATTCCTACCTGAAACAAAGAAAAATTCATTGTAAGGGACAAGTGGCATAACATCTGTAAACACCATTAAAATAACACATTTCAACTTATGAATTCCATGCATATGAGGCTTATTTTCTTAGACCTACTCCGCTTTTCCTTTGCAAAATATTTATCAGTGCTTTTCATTGTTCATCAGTACTTATCTTCCCTCTCCTTAAGAGACACTTCATGTTCCACATGAACTAAGTGTGGAGGGCTACAGGTTCAGTGTTTTCCCACTGAAGTCCTGCAGCTGTTTGCAGGTAGAGAGGCACCTCCTTGGTCAGCGGTGGTGCCCAGAATAATCTGCTGACATGAGATCCGGGCTCTGGTTTTGCTTCTGACTGTGCCAGGTGGCACTCAACCTCCACTGGGCCACCTGGACCCCTGCCAGGAGGAGCAGCTGCTCTTGAGAAGGTCGTGTGCCACCCGAGCTGAAGCGCCAATCACCCAGATGCTACAGTTTCACATCAGCTTTTCTCCAAGTTTTTATTCTTTGAGGAGGACAGTGAAATCCTTTCTCCAAGGAAGCGCCCTGCCTCCTCCACTGATGGAAATCAGTGTCCCACTTCAGCCAGTTATCAGTCACACCCTTAACACTATGCACAAGAGTGGTCACCCTGCGGTGCCCAAGTTCCACCTGCTGTGAGACCGATCAACACGGTGCTTTGTCATTTAGGGTTTTATTTCTCTTGGAAATGTATAGTATTTCCAGTTTCTAAAATGGCTATTTGACTCTTCTTCAGTCACACACTATGCTACCTAATACAAACTAACATTTTCTTTCCAAATAATTTCCTTCCTAAATATTGCTGACATGGAAGATAACACAGTTTTATGTGGTGCCTTATTTATTTTCACTGTATATTATGTTACTTCTCCATGAGCTGTAATAACTTAAATATACTTGTTCAACAAGTCCTAAGTTATGGAGTTATTTGCATTCAGCCTGTGTGCAGAAAATGGGAAAACTGATTTAGCAGCAAGCTGAAAGCAGGGAAGTTAAGAAAATAACTTGTCACCCACCAAGTTATTTTAAAGTGCATGAGTACATAGCTGGGGAGTGCAGAAACTTATTATATCAGCCAAACTTTTTCAGTTTGATGTTGTAGGGGAGAGATGGGGAAGTTTTGAAGTAGCATGTCTGAAGGATATTCTGGAATACTGAACACAATTAGTCAAACTGGACCTTCATTGTCCCTTTTCCTTCTGTCTTCCATTCTGAACCAGCTTTTACACCCTTCATTTCAAATGTTTCATGGCTCCTGTCTCTTCCATGGCTTGTTTGCTAAATGGGTACTAGAATGTGAAATATCAACATGCTTCAGAGTAGAGCTGTGTTCTCTCTGATTCTCTTCTTGTTTTGGTCTGGACTGTTTGCCAGGTTCCCTGCAACGCACCACTGTAAGTGTGATGTGAGGTTTGTAACTCTTCAGCAGGTCTCTTCAGGACAAACTTCAAGAGGTAAATTTTGGGTGAGAGAACAGTTACACAAACAAGCAACATTTCTGGGCACAAACGAAGGATTGCTGTATGCAAAAGGAGCAGCTTGTCTTTTGGCTGGACAGTAGTTCTGCAACATGTCCTGCCCACAAGATACTTGCTGCATGCAGTGAAACACAGCCTTTGTGTTCACTGGGTGAAACCAGGGAATGCTCAATCTCTGTATCTCTCTATTCTCATGTTCCTTCTCATCATCCAAATACCTTCCTTCAACTTTGGAGAATTAGTGTTCATAGTAGTGGCTACGTCCTTATGCTGTAACAGCAGGTACCTCCTAGTGAAAGGACTGCAAATTCACCTGCAGGTGTTGGGCATGGAAGGAAATGGAGCTGCTCTACTTTTCATTAACATTAGATGGAAAAGTTCTACAGTGCTAAAATATCATACAGTTTGGGCAAAGGAACTGACAGAGCCAACAGGCCACAGCAAGAAGGAAAATGAAAAGGTATATAACAATGGCACATCACACTAAATGTGCTTTGGACAAGAGTTTTCCAAAACCTTCTACTTGGTACTTTTTATGCCACTCTCTATTTAAAGGGCAAAAGTAGCAAACAGTAAAGAGATGCTCAAAAATGAAAAGAAAAACAGGAAGACGCATTTCCCCACCTGTTGACAGGGAGTGGTAGCCTGCAAGAGAAGCCCTCTGTGATCTGGTGAGATTTAGAGATCACCATATTCCTGCAATCACCTGTATGACAGGTTACAAGCATTTGCGTATTTCTAAATGCACATTTTGATTTAATTGGGGAATGCCCTCCCTCCAGAAAGTACCTTCCTTGCATATCTTTAAATATGTTCATAGAATAGTTTTTTGGTGTAAAAAGCATTGTCAGGTTATCTTTATCATCAGCCAGTGACTGCAAAGTCAATGACTCTATAAGGCAACGCAAAGGATGTGTTGCCATCTCTTGTCCCTCCTTCTGTACTGAAGATGTTTCAGATACATGGTCACAGCACAAGTCACTCCAGCCACCCCTTGCCCTTTAAGGCAGCCCTCAGCCACAGCTGAGAAAGGAAGAGTTAAACTTTCACATGGTTTCACAGTTTTCTTCCCAGTCAAGAGAGCTAAAAAACTATTTTTAAAGGAAAGCTCAGATTCCCAGGCAGCCACTTGACAGGAAAAGCAGCTTTGCAAAAAACACCAAGCACTGAAAGTCTAGACTGTATTATTCAAAATACCAGCCAAGTGGCCAAGTGCTCCAGTTGAGCCCCAGTCCATCCATGAAGTGTTTTGGCTTGAATCAAGGTGGGGTTTCTCTAGCCGTTATCTAGCCCGGCAGGGGTATGCCTAACAAGATTGTGGTTTTGTAAAGTGATCGCTTCCCCTTAAGGTAAAGTCTAGCTGGAGCCTAGCTCAAGAAGAATCAACAGGGTGCAATAATTTAACTTACAGGGAGGAAGAACTCTACAAGGAACCAAAGCAGCCAAGGCAACAGCCTTACATTTTCCTTACAGCCATGTTTCCAACACAGCAAAGAAACATGCACCAGATTTAGACAGAGCAGAACATACTGAGTGTCATGAAGCTCACTAAATATGTTCCCCTCAGCCACAATGCTCTGAAAAGACATAACTTCTTTTTTGCACTACCAAAAATCCTTAAAACACCCCTTCCTGTTCTTGAGAATGAGAAGAGTCTGAAGCAAAAGGAGAGTCACAGAACTTTTTCAATTGGCCATTAGGAACCTTAGGATGTAAAATGCTCATTAATAAATAGATCCGTTTTCCTCTAAGAATTGCTCAGCTGTGGAATTACTTTTCCATACATGCCCTCTTTCAAACTGCCTGTCATATATATCTGGGAAATTGCTGGGCAGAAGAGGTCAGGTTTATGAACTGTGAATGTTCATCTCCTTCTTGTCATCCGCTGTAACAGTCTCCTACTTTGAATGTTTTGGTTCAGATATCAGAGAGAAGCTTGGGGAGGTGCCCAGTCAGATAAAATATCTTCACAGCACGGGAATCTTTTTTGGGGGATCTTGAAAGGATCAGGAGAGGACCACAACAAATATTCTATATAGGCTTCTTCTTGTGTGGTTTGCTTTTTTCACCTTTTAAATTCAGGCTTTATCTGTCATGCCTTTCTGTACTGTTGGTGCAATTGCAAACTATAAGTTTCCCTGGGCTGATGTTGAAGAAGATGCATTTTACACAAAGAACATCTTTTTTGATCATGACACAAAGTAAAATGGGAGTTCAGCTAGAAAACGGTGCAGGTGCTAGAAAAAGTGCCAGGCTTCATGGGGTGCCAGAGCCTCACTGTGTCCCCTCCAGGGAATGGCTGGGCCCCAAGGGGAGTCCTGCTCCTGCCAACCAGCAGGACATAGGCTCCCTTCACCTTCACAAACTGGCCCATCACTGAGGAGCATCACTCTGAACAAGTGAGTGGGCGGTGATCCAGGATACTTCACAGGCAGCATGGAGGACTGACATTTTTGCTCTTCTTGTTCAATAAGTAGAAGCAGCTGCAGTGAGGAGGCTCCCACCCGCCTTTCCCAGAGGGAGGCAGTTGTTGCTCTAACAGAGGGCCCTTGTGTGGAGAAGCCTCCCTGACTAATGGCATTTCCAAAAACATACTCAAGCAGCCAAACATCAGCCCCCACAAAGTTCTCCCCCAGTCTCCCGGGTGCCACCCTTGGTGCTGAGGGTTAGTTTGGCCCCACTCACCCGGCATGGGCAAGGCCCTGAAGATGAAAATCACACCCTGGGTTAGGAGGACATAACTGGCAACCCCTTCATAGGCCAAAAATGGCACCACCACCTCTGTGCATGAGCTATATGGCCACCGCAAGCAGCTCTACTGGGACCTACGTGAGCTGTGGGCACATCCTCAGCCACGCCGGGTCCCTCTCCCTGGGTTCCAGCCACAGACATCGCTGCTCAAACCTGGTCCTCAGCAGCAGCAGGGCAGCGAGCCGGTGCATCACGTCCTGGTGGAGCTACCAGCCGTGTGGCAGGCGGGCGTCTTTATTTAGAACATTAATGACACAAATTAAACCTCCGCCCTCCCAGCTCCCAGTAATAGGCACCATCCAAATGTGATAAAAATAGACAAGTGTGGGAAATCAAGCCAGTTAGCAATTTGAAAATGAACAGCTAATTTTAAAAAGCTTTCATACTCAGCAAAATAATCCAAGTAATGACCAAGCAGAGAAGCCTATTCTTTTCAGATAACGGTGTACTATGAATTTCTCCAAATTCTTCGAGACGGTGGCTTGAGACAGGTATTTCACATCCTTAGCACAAAGTCTGGGGACACACCTGCACAAACATTTCATCTCCCAAGTCACGCACATAGCTGCATTTTCACCATGGCAAAGCTTTTCAGCTGGTTTTGGTAAATTCCATTTCTGGTTGCCTCTGCTCAAACTGCTACGTCAGCCTGGTGATCTCAAAGTGCCACACATGCCCAGGGGCCAAGTTTGGAGAGTTAGTAGGAATTTGGCTTGATGAGGAGCCTGCTGACAAGCTCACTGCACCTCAGGTGAGTGCTCTCCTGGGACAGCCCCTGTGAGCTGCACTGAGCCCTTTGTCTTGCTGCTGAGCGTGGGTCAGACCCAGATCCCACCCGACATTGCGGGGGTCCGATGCAGACACCGTCAGAGGGGATGGGCTGGGTGGAACATTTTCCTCCATCAGAAGGTGGCTACAGGGCCCTCGGGCGGCAGTGCTCACGGCTTGTGTTGGAAGAGCTGCTCCACTGTGGCGTCCAGCCCCGGCGCTTTTCCACTGTGTTTTGCCGGCAGAGTATTTGGCTCTTGTAGGGCTCGCCTAAAATTTGCCAGTGCTGCCTTCTGAAGATGCTTTAAAGCTAAATTGGCTAACAAAAAGCCTCTTGTAGATAAAAGAGCTCTGCAAGTCAACAACTGGCTAAGCAGTTTAAACCCCTAAGTAAGGCATCCTCTATTTAAACGTTATAGGCAAATCTAATTTAAGCTTTTAAAAATATTATGGGCAGGTGTTTAAGTCGTCCGCACACTGGGTTTTGCGAGGGCTTCGGAGGGGGCTGGGCGGCGCTTCCCAGGCGGGCAGCATTTTGTTCAGACAAGCTTTCTGCAGAAGGCCACGTGACATAGGCCAAATAAACAGCATCTGGGGATTTTCAATTACAGACCTTCACCCAGCATGCCTGCACTGTAATCTCTACCAGATGAGGCTCAGGCCTCACTATTTTCAATAATTCACACACTGTGTACACATAACATGACAATAAGGGCATTCATGCAACCGCCTGATTCGCACATCAAAGCTCCCAAATGGCCAGCTGTAAGCATGCTTACTGCTGAATAATTCATTCTTTTCACAGGCTTGAAAAAACGCTCAGCGGGAGTTGGCAAGCTTGTGTTCTTTCCTGTGTGGTATGCTAAACTCAAATTTTGAAAGAGGTACAGCCCCACTAGAAAGAGTCAGAGATCCAACTATTTAAATGTGCATTTGCAAGCTTTTGGATGGCTGCTCACAAAAA